>WBMZ01010239.1:0-147805 GCA_013400975.1 Atrichornis clamosus
GCTGTCCCGGAAATGGAGGAAGGAAAAAGGTGGTCACGGGGAGAAGGTCTGAGTTTTCCCGTGTTTCTCACGTGTTCAGTTGCAGTTTCCTCAGTGGCGGCAGCAGCGAGAGCTGGGGGTCTTTGGCTGAGGCAAACAGGCGGCTGGTCTCTCTTCGGAGAGAGACAGAGAGAAGGCGCAGGAGCCCTGGCTCCTTCTGGAGCCCCCCCACTCAGATGGGGAGGATCTTCCAGCAGTGATACCTCAGCGGACGATGCAGGTGTCCAGCGAAAACACTCGGGAGGGGAACTCCCGGGAAACTGGGAAGCCAAACACTCCCAGAGCCAGAACCCCACACCACGACTCCCCAAGCCGGGCCAAGAGGCAGTGAGTCCCAGTGGCTCCTTCCCGGCTGTGGAGAGACCGCTCCCTCCACCCCCCCACACGCACACACCGTTCCCCACCTCCCTTTGTGTTTTTCAAAACCATATCAAAGACTGGCCAGGGTGATCAACTATCCCTTTTTGTTTTGATTATCCATCATTTACATACGGGGCTACACCCCGCTTCTGCCAGCTGTGCCTCTGGTAACTGATTGGAAAAAGGAAAGAAAAAAAAATCACTAAGAAACGCAAACCCATCACACACAGTATTATTAATCATTTACTAAAATCAGTGTTCTCCTGATTCTACTTTCAATGAGGTACTTTAAATTGTGGCTGGAAAAGCTTCCTGGCAGAAAGGGTGTGCCCAGGTGGCCAAGAAGGCCAGTGTCATCCTGGCCTGTATGAGCAGTGGTGTGGCAGCAGGACCAGGGCAGGGATTGTCCCCCTGTACTCCACACTGGTGAGGCCACACCTTGAATCCTGTGTGTCCAGTTTTGGGCCCCTCACTTCAGGAAAGACATTGAGGTTCTGGAACTTGTCCAGAGAACAGGCGTTGGAATGGCTGCCCAGGGAAGTGGTGGAGTCACCATCTCAGGAAGTACTTAAAAGACCTGTAGAGGCAGCACTTGGGGACATGGTTTAGTGGACCGGGCAGTGCCAGGTTCACAGTTGGACTCGATGACTTTAAAGATCCTTTCTAAACTCAATGATTCTATGATTCTAAAACACACTCCATTTACTTGGTTTTGAAATCTAAATATGAGACAGGGTACACAGATAATAGGCAAAAAAAATGGAAATTATTGCTAAGTTTCAGGAGGTGATTCTCATGATTGTGAAAAGATTGAGGACAAGAAATAGTGAGTACTTAAATTCAATTACAAGTGTGAAGATGAGGCTGAACACAAAAACGTAGGTATCACTGAATAATTGGAATGTATAAATGAGATTTTCTGGGGGTCATCTAGTAAGAATAATAGGGTAATTGTTAAGAAAATGTATATTTGGTCTAGACACCAAGAATATAACCTTATGATACTTCCATCTCCATATTTTCTGTATTTTAACCTGGAGATAAAAGGAAAGAGAACGGATTAAGGTAAGTATATGCAAAGGGAATCTATGATGATATTCAGAGAAATTTTAATAGTATATTGCAGAGTGCTTACTTCATGATAATGAATGAGTCTGGCTTTTCTTAAGAGTTTGCCTAAATCTATATGATTTATATAACTGTCTTTTTTTGTGTCATGGATATGACATCTTTTCAGGTAGCCCAGTTGTTAAGAATACTGAGAATGTTTCAATTTGCTTCACAAGACTTAATCAAGAGTTATAAACATACCTCTTCCCTGAAGACTCTTTTAAACACGTAAATAGAGGAGCAAATTCCCTGACAGGTTCTAACTGTGTTGCTCCTGAATTACGTGCTGGTGGGCTTCATCATTAAGCTGAAACATGAGAGTATCTACTGGCTCCTTGATACATTGGTTAATTATTTTGCTAACAAGAGCTTTTATTTTCATTAAATGCAGTGATAATATGTCACCTGCCTTTTTATAGCAACAACAGCAGCAACCATCTCTTTTTTTTTTTTTCAGATGATCTGATACCTCTTAGATTCAAGTGCAGTGAAAAATTTAACAGACCATGCAGACAGACAGGCTTTAGCACAACATCCTTTTCATAGATCTACATAGAAAATTTCATTTCCATTATCTTGCTTTAAGGATCAATTTTGTACAGAAACCGTGGTGTAGTGCAGAGAAACTTTATGCAAGACAAAAAATATATTGTTTGATATTTTAGATACTTTAATATTTTTATTTGCCTTTTTTTAATTTTGAGTTTCTTTTTGCTTGTTTGTTTGTTTGTTTGGGATTTTTGGTGGGAGGGGGGCAATTCTGTCACTGTAATTTAAAGAATCTTTTAGCATCAAAGCCTTGCTTTATTCCTTCCCTTCTTCTTTATAAGATCAATATATGAATCCTAAATCTGCCATGCAGAAAGAGACCAATAATATCAAGATATTGGACTGATATTTTGCTCAATGGTTTAACTACATACACTCTTTGGTTCTTTTGTATATCAAGACTTCATTAACATCTGTCATGGCAGCATTTGGATTATTTGTACATTTTTCATGGAGATGATCAGTGGGAAATGTCACTGTGTGTTCAAGAAAACCAACATCTTCTCTGAAGTCATGGGGGTAGCACAAGTGTCACATCAGATTCAATTAGAGATGAGCAGATAATGAAAACCCCAACATCTGGCTGCATTTGCTCTTCTCCAGTGTTCAGTGTGTTGTTAATCACAGGGGACCCACAGGCTTACAACATCTTGAAAGGCTCTTGAAAATATTCTTCCCATCTTTTAGACTTCATTTTAACAATGCCTGTTTTCAAGATGTATCATGAAAGCTTTTGCAACCTCTTTATTTATTATAGCTTTACCTGCTTCTGCACTTTCTTGCAGGAAGAGCTAATATTCTATGCAATACATTACATAATTTTTTTAGAAAAAAAATCTTATTAAATGTATTAAGGATTATAGAAAAAAACATGTTTTTTGGGAAAAAAACATCAGAAGAAATTATTAGGTATGAGAAATAAAGATCGTTTTCATTTGTATGCCCAAAGCAGTGTGGGTGGGGAATTGTTTTATAGTTTTATTGGGTTTTTGGGGTTTTTTTAATTTGTGTTAAGGAGAAGACAATGAGAAGACATAAAGTGAAAGGAGAGATTTTTGTCTCTCAATGCAAAATTTATGGGAACATTTCAGAAGATAAAAGCTGAGCTTCAGTCAGTCATAGTGGCAACTAAGTCACATTAGACAGCTCATTTACTGTCATATGCCTATGTCTTCACACACAAATCTTCAGTATCCTTATATGTATCTGCCCTCAGTTTGAACTGCTTGATTCAGTGTTCACACAGTGAGGCAGAATATTCTTACAGGGCTGCTGTGCAATTCATGGCATTTATGATTTGAAATGATGCCCTTGTGAATGAAAACTATTCTGAATGTAACTGAGAACTGAGATTTAAGGTTGTTCTAAGTCTCAAGCAGGTATAAAGAATTCCCTTCTTATGAAACGACTTGCCATACATTTATCTTTTAAAAAGCATTGATTTCTCTATTGATATATCTGAATATATAGGGCTATATCTATGTAAGGAGAAAAAAAAGAAAAATCCCAACATCCTTGCATTGCGCTATTTTTTTTGCTCTGCTCACATTTGCTCTGAGGAACCTCAGAGTTCTCAGTACCAATATTCATCTGGACAGTGACTGGGTAGATTAATGTTTCAAGACTGCAGCTTCAGGCTGCACATAATTAATTTTATTGCAATCTACTGTAGACTACTTCTACTGCATTATTTCTTTCGCAGAGATTTCCATTAAAACGAAGAAACCAAACATAAGTGTATATATTGGTGTTTTTCAAGACACTGCAATCACCTACTGAAATGTTATAGTTTTTCCTCCTATTTTTATAACAGCTTCTGATTCCTAAATATGACCATCAATGTCAGTTTTTCATAACTGATGACTTTCCAATCACAGTGCTTTATTTTAAAAGCAACATAGCGATCTAAACCCCAAATCCACTGTTTCACTCTAATTTCAAACCTTCTTCGCTGCTGTTGGCGTAAGGTGATCATGCTTGAAAATGCTTGAATAAATGTTGAGATGTGGTGGTTGGAAGGGTGAGCACACCCCACGCACCTCACCGCCAGACATGGGACAACGCTGGGAGCATGTGGAGCAGGCAGCAGTGCCAGGCACTGTCAGAGAATCACAGAATGGTTTGGGTTGGAAGGGACCTTAGACATCATCTAGTTTCAATCCTTCTGCCATGGGCAGGGTCACCTTCCACGAGAACAGGCTTCTCAGGGCACCATCCAGCCTGGGCTTGAACACTTCCAGGGATGAGGCATTCACAGCTTCCCCGGGCAACTTGTTCAGCTTTATAATGAGTGGGACCCGACATCCCTCCTCTGACAGAAGTACCTTGTCTCCATAATCATTCACCTGTGACAAAACTGGCACAAAAAGAGAGGAGGAAAAGAAACTTGGAAAATTAGAAGGAAAGTACATTGAAATGAGGAATTTTCTTAAGTTTCTAAAGACAAATCAAGAGAAGGGGCATCTTTTTGAACTGCAGGGTGAATGCAATGAAACAGTGCAGACTTCAAATAAAACTCCAGGTCTCTGATTTCCTTTGATTTCAAAGTGTAGGAATATTTTGCCTTTGCATAGCAATGAATTCTTCCCTGTATTTAATCCTGTGCTATAGTTGCAGTATCTTCCAGGGACATGTCAGTAATTTTTGCTAAAAATGGTCTAAGTTCATAAACATAAGAGGTTTAATCTCATTGTGTTATCTCAAATCTCAGAAAGATCAGAAGGATTTTCATCCTCAAAAAGCAATTTTTACTTCAATAAAACAGTTGAACTAGAAATGTTCTTAAATATATATAACTCAGACTGGCCAAGTAAGACAGCTATTCCTGTGAATTTTTGCCCTTGAATGAAATATCCAGAGAATAAACTGACTTTCTGATTTGCAGACAATTCCACACAACCCTGTCCTCCTACAAGAAATTAAATTTTTTAAAAAATTATTTTCAAGGAAGTACCTGAGAGCATTTTGCCAAACAGACATAAACCTAGATCTTTGGAATTATAATTTTTCTATTATAAAGCTTGTGCGTTCTGAGGAAGTCTCATTTTGATGTCCAGATTAATGCTATTTTGATGTACAGTTTGAATTAAGATTTCTTCGTTACGTGTGTTAAATTCTAACAGTTGGCTTGTCTCTTCAAGTAACAGAGTTTTGCACAGAGCAAATATATGTACATATCATGTGACCACGTTCATCTAAAGCTAAAGCAGCAGCGTAGGAAGAGGAGTGTGGAAGTTGGTGGCTGATATAAAAATATTTTCTTCTGGCTGGTTTCCAGCTGGGTGACTGATTGTGGTGGCTCTCACTTTCATTACCACAAGACAAATTGTTCAATATATTCTAAATGTACATCCAATCTTAAAGACATGGAATGTGAATTTAGTCACTTTTTCTGTGAGCAGGATCAATATGTCTGCTGCTGAATGGTATCTCTGAGTTGTATATTAATTTTTAATAAAGCTTCAGAATCAGTTACTTCACCTTTTTTTTTTTTAACTCTAGTTTGCTTCAAGTTTGACACATATTTGTTTTCAAACCATTCATCAATGATGGTTCAGAAGTCAAACATAAGATGAGCTGTAAACTTGATTTATGATCAAACAGCTTTTCTTTAAAAGGCAATGACCTGTCAACCCCCACTTTTTTTGAAAGGAATATACCAATTTTGGTTAACTTTGTCTGGGATAATGTTCTCGACTCTAGTGAGGGGGAAAAAACCCAAAATAAACAGACAAATTAAAAAAGCAAAAAGGAAAGAGAAAATATAAAACAAGGGGGTTGGAGGGAGGAAGAGGGAGGAAGGGAGGGATGGAGGGAGAAGTGAATCCATGCATCAGTAGATAATAATATCCAGGAAATAAGATTCTTGCCAAGACGTTTAAGAATTCCCTCATGCAAGAATAGGAATCTGAGCACTCTGTTCCTCCTGTATGACAACCATGTTGATAAGAACTAGCTGGTGGGAAGAGGATCTTCTCTTTATATTTTTAAACATATTCAAAATAATTTTTGTTCTTTGCTTACCATACAGAACAGGAAGTGCTTTGAAATCATGGATATTTTTGTAGGACATGAAAATTATTGCCTTCCTGCATCTATTTATAAAAAAAACAATAAAAGGTATTTAACCTGTTTAAGAGACCAGATGTAGTTGTCAGTTTTATAAATTTTGTTTGGTTTTTGCTATTTAGTAAAAGTTTGGGAAGAAAGGATTAAATTACAGTTTTGCTGTTCAGTATAGTAGATAACTGTGGCTCAATATATCCACCTGAAAATAATATTGATTTTGAATAGCCTCTCACATGACACAGTTAAGAAACCGTTCCACACAGTTTGAAGGATATGAAAAAGCTTATAGGAGACACATTGGTCTACTCGAGAGTTTCTAAACTAAATGAGGATTACAGTAACTCTGTGTTGTCCCTTAATGTTGCTATCTCTGAAGAGTGTAAACTTGAAAGGTAGAGAGGCAGCTAGAGAAATTCCCACTTCTGCATCAGTCCACAGGGATTAATATGCCAGAACATACCTACATCCATTTTAAGGATAAGGAAAAAATTAAATTACAGACAGTAAAATCTTGATTGACTGAGGACAGGTTTCAAATCACCTTGGAAAATTTGATATTTTAAGCATATCAAGTTATTAAAATTATTTTCCTTGCCTATATTACTCGTATTCACAATATTTTCCTGCAGTTTAAAACTCTGGAATGCAGACTGCCCAGGGGTACTTTCACTTTTCCAGACAGACGAAGGAGTTGGCCCTGGGAAATGTTCTTGCTTATAGTATAGACATACATTAGTGTGAGGTTGGTAGGCATTGAAAGGAATACAACACTGAAATATGGATGTTTTCCCCAGTTTGTAGTTTTTGGACTTGAACTGTCTTACTAAATTTTAACTCTTACTGGCCACAAATATTGGTAACTATTCCTTTAAAATAAGTATATGACACAAGTGACTTCAGGTATATCATTGTTTTAGTATTGGTTAGGAGTTTTATGTAATCCTGGATGATGGGACAGAGTGCACTCTCAGCAAAACGGGAGGAATGGGTCAAAGCAGAGAGCAGGGATTCTCTTTCAGGAAGCCTTGGCAAGTTGGAGAAAATCATGGAGTCCAGCAAAGGCAAAGGCAATGTCTTGGTCTAGAAATGGAATAACTCTGTGCAGCAGAGCAGAACTGGGGACTGACTGAGGAGGAAAAAAACTTTGCAGGAATGGTACTGTTAGCCCAGGTGGATAATAAGTTGAGCATGAGTTGACAAAGGCCAACTGCACAACTCTTGGCAAGAATTTATCTAAAATGTCCAGGAGGGTGATCCTTCCCAGCTATTTAGTGTCTCTGTGGCCTCACCTGGGACGCTGTCAAATTTTGAGTTCTCTGCTGTACACAAAGACAGATGCACTGGACTCAGGGCCGCAGGGTGGTTGGCTGCTGGAACATCCAAAGTGGTGAAATCTGCATTCACAGAGACGTCCAAAACATGACAGGACGAGGTCCTGACAACCTGTCCTGTTGGACCTGCTTCCAGCAGAAGGTTGGATCATTTGGCTTCCAGAGGATCCTTCCAGCCTACATGCTCCTGTGATTCTGATACATCAGTTATGGGTCTAATTTATTATTTTCAGTAGTATTGTAGTCATTAAATTATGTATTGAATCTCATAACTCATGGGAAAATTAAACTGGGCACAAATTTTATGATAACTTCATAGTTCTGTTGAAGGATGATTTACCTGCACACATCCTGGACCTAATCATTTAAAAGTAGAGAACCTCTTAGAGATCTGAAATACAAGACCACAGAAGTAATGTTGATCTTTGCTTAAACTGATAAAAAATGCAATTTTCTCATCTACTTGCTTGTTGCATTCAGATTAACTCCACCAGTTACTATATCTTTACTTACAATGAGTAAATTTTGCTCACAGTTTCAAAACAGATTTAGAACAACAGTGACTCAGAAGACATTATCTGATGAATAGTAATTGAGTTGAGAATGACAGAACTGCAAAATTAAATTTAAATTCATTGTGGATGTTTAAAAAATGGCAATGTGCTGATGAATTATGAACCTTTACAGAAAAATTAAGAAGTGGGAATGACTAATTTCATAATTTAAGAAAAAAATATATTTTGAATCCTTTTTCCTTCCACCCACTTTAACATTCAAGGGGGAAAAAAAAGAGAGAGAGACAATAAAAGGTAAAAATAATTAAAATTGGAATAAACAAAAGTAACAACCCAGAGCTGATGCCAAAAATTCTTTCACAGCTGCAGCTCTCTCTAAAGTCTGTAGTGCAGAATGTTTTCCCATAGAGACTAGAAACTGTTGGAAGAATGAGCTGAGAGAAGGTCTGTGGACCAAGTACAGGTCTTTTCCCCTTCCTGGATTTTGATTCACTGCTAGGTCTGCTGGGTGAACATCCCTGACCTATTGAGTAGATTTATACTCTGATCATATAAAGGATAATCTCTGTCAAGCAGAAACACAAGTTGGTAACGGTTTCATTCTGTAATTGTTGCAAAGTTGAAATTAACGTTATATATTTTAAAGAATGGGAATTTAGTAAAAGACCAGAGGAAACATAGTGCAGAGAATGCAACTAAACCTCTCCTACTATTCCACTGACAGGAGATGATTGTGTTTAGAAGATTAAGCCCATACACATATGGATATGTGTGTGTGTCAGGAAGAAAGGGAGCATTGATTTTGACAAGTTGAAGGGAACAAATATTGTAGAGCTATATCAAAATGTCAAATGTATTTTAAAACTGTGACAGCCCATAATCTGTGTTAAAAACTGAAGCATAAATTGATGCTGAGAAGCAGAATATCAAAATGTTGCAGGTGACTACAAAAGTTGGAAATTTCCCATAACTATTTACTATCAGTATTAAAGAAAAAAAATTAATTATCATTCTTTTTTTCCATATGGCATGCACTCACCTGTCAGAGATAGCAAGAAGTACTCTTGCTAACAACAACAAAACTAGTAATAACCAATGTCACTTCTATGAATTAAGTATACAGGTGATATATCTACTAGAATAGCTACACTATTTAAATGCATGATTTGAACACCCTTCAACAACCTTCGGAAGTTTTTGACCACTACAAAAGTATTTCTATTCCACAATTTGCATAAGTCTATTAATATTACATCAGGGTATCCCAAAAGGGAGGAGGGTAGCCATCTTAATTGGAATCTTGACATTATTTCATTGCATTCCTTCCTTGGATTTTGAAAACTTGACACTTTTTCTAGTACTTCACTTTACAAAGTTTCAGTGTTGGTGACATATTTTCAAATAAAATTTTCATCAAATATTCAAAATTGTTTTACAGTAACTTACTATATGTTATTTATCTGTTAATTACTATATTTTATAGAAAAGTAATTAAATATTACAGCAAAGTATGAAATGCTAGATAATATTTATGAAAACAGAAAATTGCAATGTCAGAGCATTTTTGGGGGTTTTTTTGTTTGCTTGTTTGGTTTGGGATTTTTAATTGTTGTAGGGTTTTTTTGTCGTTTGTTTGGGTTTTTTTTTTTGTGGGAGTTTAAAGTGATTACTTTTAACACAAGTGCCTTTAAATTTGGTGCTATATTAAGCAAAAACATTTACAGCTACTGAAGGCATGAACATTATTGAAACAAAGGAAAAACCAAAGCCTTCCTGAAACAATAGGTATAAATCCAAGTCTTATTCTACCCAATAATAATCAGAACACTATATATGTGAATTTCTTTCTTTTCTAGCACCACTAACAGATAAACCACCAAAGCTTTTACACCCCTTGGAGAGTAAGCTAACAATTCAGGAGACCCAATTAGGTAAGTAGCAGACATAATCTCTGTTCAAATTGTATGGAGGTATTTGATGTGTTAATGTATGATGGTAACGTGATGGCATGTTGGCATCAATAATTGAATTGAAAAGGCAGTAAACGTATTTTGTTTCCATGCAGAAATGTATCATATACCATCTAGAAGATTGTTGTTCACCAAAGAAAATAATCTTACTAATTGATACTGAATGCTAAGCTCTTGAATATTACTGGTATTGGGTTTTACCTTTGCTGAAAGTCCATATTTATAGGTTTATCTGAAATTTTCTTGTAAACTTTCCCTTTTCTGTATATTTATATATACTTACTGAGGGATTCATTGGCATTTTGTGATTAAGTTCTGCTTGGATGTCTTCTGTGCTTTGGTGGCTGCTTACAGAATTGCAGAGATGTTCTGTAATTACAAAGGTTGTGGTGGTCAAATCATCTAGCAAAGAGTAATGTTACCGTAATAACATCTGATTATTTTGAATGTGTGAATATTTATGTATATATGAATGAAGATAAATTGATGCATGAAGAAAGCATTTCATTTCACTTTATCTAGTCTAGTGGATGGTGGATGTGATTGGTCACTTTAGTGTCCTAGTGCCATAGAGGTAATTAGGGCTCCAAAACTGAGTGCATGAATTACTAGAGTTTGAAGGATATAGCAATTTATCTCTGTTGTGGATTGGCACGGAGGGCAATGTGTAAGAAACAAACAGCAGGTTACTCGGGAATTATGCTTTGGTGTCAGAACAGTAACCTATTGATAGATTTTCTAGCATGTTGGCTACAGAAGAAAATGGAAACAAATCTGGTGGGAACAAATCTTGTACTAAAATATACATAGAAATCTCATAGAAAAAAAGTACTGCAAGCAAAATTCAGTACATTCTGCAACACAACATTAGAAAAAGCAGAAGGTTTGCAAATTAATTCTGACAGTCATTGGCAGAGTATTTTATGGTGTTTACCATCTTATGGCTAATAGTTCCCGGAGAATAACTCATCTTTTCTTTGATATTAATAAGCTCTTACTTTGAATGATTCATGCTATCCAGGTAATATTCTGATATGCTGATATACAGGTGATTTCAGAAACAATTAGAAAAAGAGAAACATAACATGTTTCCTTCTAGACCTACTTTCTGTTTTTCTGAAGGTCTAGTTTCTGATATATTGACTCAGAAAACCTTTTCTGTGTGACAGTCCTATATGATTTTTTTGTCATTTGAACATAAGACTAGGGATCAGAGAACAAAGCGACTCTACACATCTGTTTTTTAACTAACATTGCTTACTGAGATATTTTTGATGAAAAAAAAAAAAAAAGAAACCCAAAGGAATAACCTTCCTGGGCTTTGATGTTGTCTTGCCAAATATACTGTATGGTGAGACTATTTCAAGAAGAGTGTAATTATTATTGTCTAGCTAGAGGCTTTTTGTCTATGAATTTTAGAATTAATCTCAGTTTTGATTTCTCATAGTTCTCAGAAACAGAATAAATAATTTGAAAAGAGTTGGGTTTGAAAAGGATACTTTTCAGAAAACAAAGTGTTTATTGATGAATATAAAAGAGTTAACTTGAAAATGTCACTTTCAGACATGGATGGGAGAGTCTGAACATAAATTAATGTGAAGTTACAGTACTTAGCCTTATGTCAAGAAACTACAAGAATATATTAATTTGTTGTTTAAAAGCCTGTGAAAAAGTCTGTGAGAACTGGAACCAGTGAAAATAAAAAATTAGTTCCCTAACATGAACATTATGTTGTTCCGCTCTTGGATTTAATGCCTTGATGGTGCTGGATAACCTTTGAAAGGTCTATGTTTCCCTGAGAAAAGCCAGTGTTCATTTCCAGGGCACTGTTCATACCTTGCAAAAGATGCAGAGCATTTTAAATGTTGGAATAATGCTGAGATTCCCTTAGATATTTGCCAAAGCCAGAAGCCTCCAACTCACCTGAGTCTTTGGGGTGATCACATGTTGCAGACTGGTCTAGACACTGACAGAAAACACGTTAGTCTTCCAGAATGTGTTTGGAATGGTGTCTTTGTCCCTTATTTGGAAAATAAATGTGTTGGTGGAAGCTGGTGAAGCGGAATGGGTGGTGTTCCCATTCCAAAAGAAAAGACAGAGCAAGGAACCAGGCACTTCATCAGCAGGTCATCCATTGGTGGGGAGTTGGGGCAGTCTCTGCTCTCCTCCCACATTTCTGTCCTTTTCACCTTGCAGTTTCTCTAAGGAGTGTCTGATATGGCATAAGTTGGCTGCAGTCTGACTTGCTAAGACAAAAGGAAAGAAACCAGAGCTGGAGAATCTGCACACCTCAATCCTATGAGCCCACAGGCTCCCATCATGCTAAAGTTATCCACAGTTGGCTGTGGAAAAGGTGTAATGCTATTAAACTGATATTTGGGAGAGTGTTAAGAATGGCTTCACTGCAATCAGCAACTTTAGAGAATCACAGGTATCATGAGATCTGATCAGAAATATCTTTTTATTACACTGAATAGTAGCCAGAAGTGCACAAGACAGAAGCACAGGATAAAAATTGAAGAAGTTAACTCCTCAAAGGCCTTTCATGAAAAACAGAATGGGAGAGCAAAGGAATGAAGCAGAGAAAACCTAGATGAGAAAAGAGAGCTTAGTTTCCTCAATTAATGTTTTATGTTTGTTACTTCACTTCCAGTTTTGTAATCAATTACTTTACCCTGTTGCAAGGTTAAAAAATACTGTTTTCTTCTAAGCTTTTCTCCTGTTAAAAGGGTTTTCTGGTAGCTGCAATAACCTGAGTATTAACTGCATCTCTGTAATTAACAACTCCAGATAAAATATTATGTTAAATAAAGCCTTCAAAAGATTGTGTCCTGCAAAGCTTGGAGCTGTAAGAAGATCAAGAGTGTTTTCCATGCTCTGAGCTTCTCTGTGGTCTGGTAGCAGCACAGGCCAGGGAGGGGAGAAAAGCTGGCAATGAACAGGAGGCCAGGGGAGGAAAGGCGCGATAAGAATTTAATGTCCCAAAGATCTGCATTCCACAATATTCTTCCTCTTACTTTCAACATGCTAATAAAATCAAATTAACAAATCCTTGCTAACATAAAACCCCTGTGTAATAGTAATAAAAACACAAACTTTTCCATTCAGACCTGTTCAGGAAGGAATTAATCAGCATTGCTTCTTACTTATGAAAAATCCTGAAACTTTGGGTAACTGTATTTTCAATTCTAGATTAATGAAGAAGATATAATTTATGATAGAAATATATCATACTCATTATATGCTAATTTATTAAAAATTATATTCTGGTTGTTTTAATTGGTGAATTCTGAGTCTTTCCAGTTTCACCTTTCAGGTTACAGTGTTTTTCTCACTAATACTGTTTAATATATGTTCTGTTCAAGGAAAGAAATACTTTAAGCCTGACTCAAGAAAATCTGAATTTAGTATCCAGTTGGTTCATCTCATGTTACTAAAGAAGACAGATGTCATTCCACAACAGACACTAATGGATCTGAATTTAAAAATTACAAAATATGAAATAATTATTTTAAAACCTCACAAGTTAGTTAACCTCTGTCCTCCCCATTTTTTCAATGTGCCTCCTGGTTCTGCACAAGGCTGTAATTTAACATGCCAAAATTCATAAAGAAAAATAAAGCTATTGTTGAATTATTTTTAGCTAAGTAAGCTTGATGTTGGAGATGAGAAACAAAAGAAAACTAAAAAAAAAAGTATTTTCAGCACTGTGTGAATGGACCTAAAAGATAAGTTTGTACAGGAACCTAAACACTTTCTCTGTCATCTGAATAAAGGTAATTTTCCAGAATTTCAACCAACACAAAAAAATTACTCGTGACCAAATACACAGTGAATATCTGTCCTATTTTTATCTAGGCGTAATTTTGATAAAACTGAATTGGCTATTGCACAGTGAATTGGGGATTTCTTCTTTCTTGTTCTTCCCTGCATATAGACAAGAAAAATTTCATTGCAGTATTTTTAATATACTATTTCTAAAGTAGTAATGCAAAGAAATATCTCATCAGGGACAGGAGAATACTGCTTCATTTATTGCACTCTGTTGTCATAAAAATCTTCCACACAAATTGGCCTTGTTAATGATAAAAGCCCTCCTTAACCAGATTAATCAGTAGATGGATAAATAAATTAACTAAAGTGATATGAAATAATTAGCAATCAGTGACTCCTTTCAAGATGGAAAATTGAATGAAAAAATATTGAAAATTTTAAATTTTATTTCTACATATTTCATGCTATGTTTGCTCTGCAACAAGGACTTTTTTTTCATTATATGAAGAATTTTATCTAATACCATCTTTAAATAAAATTGAACTTTTTTTTCGATTGTGATTCAATAGGACACCTACTCTTTGATATATTCTATTATTAGATTAACATAATGTGGGCAACTGCTGTAAATTCAAAATTGACTTCACATATATAATCTATTCTTTTTTTTCTATTTTCCTGAGAGCTGGGATTCTCTTTTCAGAAAACAACTGGGAGAGTTTTGATTAAAAAATGAAAAATCAAAAACTATTCTTTTGCAGAAAGTTAGATTTAAAGAAACCAAAGTTTTAAAAGAATTTTTTTTTAATTGAGAAAATTATAACCTCACTTTCTAAATTGTTTTGGTTTAATTCATCACAATTTCCAGGCTAAATTTCAGTTTTGTATGCTGGCCTAGTCAAACATTAGGACTTCCAGTGGAAAATGCTATGCTGAAAAACTCACATAGTTAATAACTGCAGACTAATTGATGAATACTCAAATATTTGAAATCTAGTGTAAATGGATAAAGAATGTGCACTTTCAGCACACACAAAAAAATCCAACAAGAAAACAAAACCACAACAAAACCCCAAACAAATAAAAACAAACAAACAAACCTAAAAGTGTCTGACATTTTTCCTACCAATATATACATGAAAACATAAACCAACCATTCTGAAAAATCATACCATGGGCAATATTTATCTAATTCTGATTGAGGAAGAAGTTTGCATATTGGTATCAATTTTGATTTTTGTCAATGATAGTAGCTAGATCTGCCAATCAGTTCAAGCCCTGTTGTTGTAGGCTCTGGGGACCATTATGGGAGAGATATATGGAAGAATAGAGGGTCCATAAAGTGTCAGATACAGCAATAAAAACAGTAGGGAGAGGTTTTAGTCAATTTAAGTAACTTTAGCAAATATAAGTAGTATCTTTTTTAATAAATTTGCACAAGCAGGATGATTCAGTTGAAAGGGAAGAAAAGACTATATATATATTTTTTTTTATATCTCTAAAGTAGTGCCTTGAGAAAATTCAGAATATCAGAATACCTACTTTAACATGTTTGTGTATTTTTTTAAGTCTAACCATATACAACCTGACCAAAATTTCATGCATACTCTTTTACACATTCTATTTTAAGAGAGAAAATAACTTTCAATTTTTTCTTGACATTTTTAGCTCAGCTTTCAAATTCCAAATGGAGAAGTATAGCCTAAAAGTGTGCTCCCAACAAAAGTCTTGGCTCAGGAAAAATAAAATATCCAGTAAAGAGGCTAACCACATGATGATGAGGAAGGTTTCAATCTCTAAGATCTGTTTATTAAAAAAAAAAAAAAAAGTGTTTGCAGGGTAGCCTATATTCCCTTCTTTGGACTTCAATCTTCAGATTGCATCAATCCACCCATTCTGTAGCTGAGGCGGTCCATGAAGGGCCAAATAGAGCTTACTAAAAAAGAGACAATAAGTGAGTCAGAAACATTCAACTTCATTAAGGAAAAGTGTGTGGTTACAGCTCAGTGACAACATGTCAACTGATTTTCCTTCCACTCTTTTTCCTAATTTAATCAAATCCTAAAAGGTCATGGTTAAGATATTAAAAATAGCGTATGTATTTTAAATCCTTTTTTTTCTCTCTTTATGCACTTGTGTGTGTCTGAGAATACATATATATTCATATATACCTAATCTCTTCCTATATATATATATGTATATATATATATATAACATATTTATGTAGGAACAAAACTTGACAATGCATTTTTTCAAATTTTATCTCACTTTATCAATGTTTTTTCTGGGAGACATTTATCTGATTTATTGGTGGAATAATAAAACTCCTTTGTTCATGTTAGTAATAATCCATTGAGAAATGTCTGCTCTAGAGAATACTATATACCATACTTATCTGTGTTAAACACCTAAATAAGATTTAATGAAATCAATAATGTCTGTTCAACATGTCTGCAACTATGTACATTTTATTCTTTATGTACAGATTAGATATATGAGAATCTTCTATTTCAGATTGTTTTTGAAATACAATCAGTTTATTTTGTTAATGCGAGAGAAGACTATGGAACCTGAGAAGACTTTCCATATGGGTTCAATAATCATCAGGAATTCCGTTTCCTATTTATAAGACTTTCTTAAACAATCAACAATCATATGTTTCTTACTAGTGGAGTGAAATATAATCACATACAGCAAAACTTTTATAGGAATACTCTGTGAAAGACATCAGGGTATAACTTATTTAAACCAAGATCATAATAAGTACAGAATACCACGTACCAAGAAATGCAATTTAGGCATATACCATACATGATTTCATGTGAAATTATAGTCCCAGAAAGACTCTAATTTTATAAATTTATCAGGAATCACATTATTCTGCAGTCCTTTTTTTCCAGATTTTTTACTACAAGCTATACTTTGTGTTTCTGAATTATATGTAGAGACTTCATCATGTCTGATGCTGAAAAACACACGAGTGTTTCTTTGCATTAAAAAAAAAAATCACATAAGGGTACTATGCAAAAATGTTAAAATGTTAGGTAGCAAATGTCAAAATCAAAAATTCATACTGTGTCTTTATTAGTAACTATATTTAAATAAATTAACTCCTTCAAAATATCTTGCTCTAGAGATACAGATCTCTTGTGAACAGCAAAGGTATTCATATCTAAAACTGATCTCAAGAATAATGTACTGGTGGAATGGCAAAAAATACAGTTTTAATACAGTAGTACAGTTTTACTCAGACATTTAAAGTTTTTATTCAAGAATTTACAGGTTTTACAGGAATTAGCCTGCTTTCCAGTTCTAGAAAAAATTATTTCCAGCCTTGTTGGTAAAGTCAGCATGTGTTCATGCAGTTCAAATGAGGAGTAGTTTTACACGAAGCTGCATTGATCATGGTTTTTGTCTTAGACATCCTGTGGATTTGAATTAAGATTTAGTGCTGCGTACAGGTTTAATTCTGAAAAATCTATCTTAACCTGCATGCATTCTTAATAGCAATAATTATTGGGGATTTGACAGCTTGTCATAGCAATAGAAAATGGAAAGCTGTTTGAAGGAACACCAAGGGTCTGAAGGGCTTAAATGCTTTAGATAAACTCTTATAGTTTAGAACAGAGTAGTATAAAATTTTTGAAGCAGTCAGTTGAAGAGAATCTTTTTTATATTTGTTAACACATGTGTAACATTGACTTAGGTTGGGCATTCTGAAGTGTTAGTCTTGTCTGGTTGCATAGAATACTGTGGATGAATACACAGGATATAATTGACAAGATATAGTTGACACATACTTGTCATAAATGTCCAATTTACTAGCTATTTAATTTTACATATTTAGTATCTGAGGTACTTGCAAATAGAAAGTGCTTACAGAGAATCAGTTTGATGTTACATAGCACAATTGGTATAAAAAATGAAAGTCCAACAATAGTTTACTTATAGCATGTATTGTAAGCCTTCATATAGCACTTTGTTAGTAGTGAATGCATGATGATGCACTACAGGTCAGTGCACTTCTTTGCTTTGGGATAGGCTTGAGGATATCAGGACACACATGATTATTAGCTTAAATTTCATATTTGACAACAATTTACCAGTAATTTGTTCAACATTCACATGCTGCCCATAATTGGTTCCCTGTATCTGTCTTGGAATGCTCTAAACAACCACAAACAAAAGATAACATTTTTTCTGCAATCTGTCTCCTTTTAATTTTTTATTCTTTTGCCTGAGGTAAAATTCTGACAATGGACTACCTAGGTGTTTTTGGTTTTTCCACAGAAGAAAGTAAAATATCACCTGAAACAAGAGATTTATTCAGCACTTAGTTTTCATGCCAATCTGAAAGTATACACAAATAAAAGAGCACATACAAATAAACAGGTGCTTCACTGAACACAGAGAGAACCATGGAGCTGGGAACTTAAAGGAGAGAAAAGGCATTCAGTTCAATAAACCAAAAGATTTTAAATTTACTGGATGCAGTTGTTTGTGAGGTCCATCTTGGGCATCTGCCTGGAACTCTGCAGTAACTGTCACATTCTAGCATACCAATCATTTCAAGTGCTTAAAATATCCTTCAAATCGTTATGTGCTATATTACCTATATGCTGGTGTCAATCCAATAACTAGTTTACAATAACTGAAAATAATTGGAAAGGAAATTTTAGAAAAATGTAATACTTATGATGAAATAAAACATATCAAGTGGCTATTCATATTCACTACAGAAATAAATGAAGTACATACTTCAGTTAACTACATTAGGCTTATTTAGAAAAAATTATTACAAGCTTTGCAAAATTACTTATCTGTACACTAATGTAATGAATAGATTGGAGATGTGAGGCTGTAGGGTCATATGTTTTTCATTCACAGCTTTCAAAGCAATTAATTTGAAGTAATAAATGCTTGTAATTTTTAATCATTCATTCACGGTCAGATTTTTCATGAGATATCTAAGAGCATGCATGGTACATTTCTGCTCGTTAAAAATCAGAGGATGACAAGCTTCTTGGTGCTGATTTTATAATATGTTTAGAGATTGATACAAAGATACCTATGAGTTTGAACTAGACTTTTTGTTTTGTTTCTTGTCTGTGGTTTTAATCTCCCACTAGTTTCTATTAAACAGAGCATTCATCCCACTTAAGTCAAAATTAGAGGAATTCTTTTTTGTTAAGACTTTTTCAAATTTTAATAAAGAGATTCGATACTCATATAAAGATGACTTCAAAATAACCAATATTATACTTTTTTTTTCCTTTGTCAAGTGGCAATTAATCTCACAACTGATATTCTAGAATAGCTACAGTATCCAATGTGCCATTTACAGTCTCCCAATGCCTTGGAAAGGCCAGGCACTTAAAAAACCTTATAAATGCAAATACTTTCCATCATGTGAGTACTCAAATCAGTGATATTATTCTTTTTAGTAGAAAAAAACAAACAAAGTTACATTTAGAAGGGCAAAATCCATGACAAAATATTTTGGCATTGCTGTTAGGGAATGAATGATCTTTAGTTTTTTTCAGGGTGTTGTTCAGAAAAATTTACTTACGATAGTGGACATTTGTGCAAGTGCATTGCCAACAATAATAGTTCAACCTAGTTTAAATCAAAAACTAAATTGAGGACTAAAATGCTATTGCAGTAGTTACTGGAGGGACACAGGCAAGACATCACATACAACTCAATTTATTTGAAAGGCTTTTCTGAGAGCATCAATACCCATTACAATTCACTACCTGCTGTTTTATTTTTTATGACTACCTGCATCCTTTTTCAGAGTTGTTTTATTTTGGAAATTTCTTATATCCATCTCTCCTAGAGGTAAGGAGGACAGAGTAGGTGGAAAACGGAATTTGGTTTCCAGGGCAGTCTGAGCCAGCAATTCAAGAGGGAAGTGACTATACAGGCTCCTACTTTAACAGGAAAAAGAGGTCTGAGAAGGAGAGATATTTTAGTACTGTTTCCTGCAGTCTCTGGACATGCAACCCCCTTGGTCTTGTTTTCTCTTCAAAATGATTCTGACACAGTTACCACGAAAGAAAAATTTACAAAAATACAACATAAAACTCCATTAAGAGTAAGATGATGCACAAATCCCATTAAGACACCTAACTTCTCTTGCTGTCAATATGTTTGTGTTCCTGCTATTTATATATTATCAAGAGTGTTTATTTTTTTTTCACTTTGAGACCTCTGGCTCAAATAGTTTCCTGAATTAGTCAGGAGACCCTCTTGAGAGGACAACAATTTCACCTGGCAGCTAGGTTAGCTATTAGTGGTGTGATGTTTCATGATTGCTTTAAAGAGGTGTAAATCTGTGCTGCTCTGACGCCTGCCTCCTGTCACACTCTTACTCCATCCAGCTGCAGCAGGTTTGCTTACAGGGCTGAAAAGCGATTCAAAGGAAAGACAACAAATTTAAGCTGAATGACTTGCTATGCTGATGGTGGCATGAGTGCAAGAAACCCTGGTGCCATACATGGTGAGAGTGGGAGTTACAGCCAGGGGCAATAGTTGGGGAAAGGTGTTTTGGCTCATACTGATTATGAAACATCACTCTAAGTCAACACTTGATCACAGTAGGTTCCTAAACAGGTCAATGTAGATCTAGAAACACGTGTGACATATATCACATCAGAGTGGAACTGCTTTGCAGCTACCTGCATCTTCCCATCAAGGTGTCTTTGTCTGGACTTTGGCAAACTGACAACTTGCTCCATTCACTGCATAAGATTTTAACCTCTTTGTTTAGACATCTGGGATGACATAGCTGAACCTGGGGGATGTGAATGTCTTCTTTCATGATAAATCTACAAAGCAGGTGAATGAATTATAGGCTTCCAGAAGTACTTAAAATATAGCTTTCAGAAACATTTTACATTGAGCCATTTCACAAGAATTTTATAACAGGAAATGTATAAGGTATGGTATATCATAGAAATTTATAGGCCAGGTCTTCTAAGATGTTTGCATTTTTGACTGATAAATGTGTTGAAATGTAACTCCATTAACTGAGATATGCTAATGATTTACCATGACCACTATGTGGAATTATTCCATTATTATTTTGGTATTATTTAAAGCTATATATGAATCACACCGCTACTTAATTGACTATCTGGTATCCAGTTACAGGAACTTGAGAGCAAGACATTTAACTGTGATAAAAGCAAAAAAAAAAAAAGGATATTACTCATATCAGGTCTTTTATTAGATGTTAATTTTGTTTATCCATTGTTTTTGCTCCATCTCCTTTGTACTCATCAATATGACTAAAAAGCATACTGGATGATGGTTTTTGTTTTTCAGCAGAAGTGTACATGATAAATTAGTGATACTGAGAACAACATAGAAAATAATTTTTGGTGGTCATTCTTATTCAGCTCAACAAAATTCAAAGATAATTTTAGTTTAAGAAGATGATATTTTCTTTGGTATATTTTCAGTATATTTTTATATACATTATATATATTTTTTATATAAAAATATATACAGTATATTTTCAATACTGTCATGTCAGTAGATTTTCATGCTTGTTTTAATTGTTCCACTTAGTGGCACTAAAAAAATAAAATTGTTTCTGCATTTGAAGTATTACTTTGTTAAGAAAAAAATTGCACTGACCTTGATACAACCTGCACAGTAAGATTGTTAACTCTACCTTATCTGTACAATTAATTGAAAGATATTCTATGGCTAATGTTAGGTTTGAGGGATATCTTTATTTTTACTTTTGTCTGATTTTATGTTACAAGCAATCATCAATGAAAATGGTTCCAAATTAATAATTTTAGAAATAAATTACTTTCATTCTGAAATTTTTCGCATGTCACAAAACCCTGGAAACTATAGTTTTCTGTAAGAATAGTGGGCTGCTGTGTCTACATTGCACATGTCAAGCTTCCAAAACCCACCCCACTCAGTGAGTGTTTGCACACATCCTTTTTCTCAACTCCATTTTTCTTAAGCTTTTTATGCAATTAGAAGCAGAGTTCCAGCCTGATGTAGATGAAAAGAGAAGACTGTACCAAGAGAAGTCAGTATCTCTCAGAGCTTGAACATCCCCTCCTTTGAACTTTGCTTGTCATTTTGAAGTGCTCTTTATTACTGCAAGATGGTGTCACTGGCTGATCCGTCACCCACTACTCTGCAGTATCCCTGCCCCTCTCTCCTGTTTTGCTGTGTGGCAATCTGTTAACAAGTGTGGGTGTGGACCAACTCCTCTGAGCTGTCATAATATCCCAAGGCATGAAATGTAATTCTTGAGTTTTTGTGTCCTAAATTCAGTATGATTCGTTCCGAATCAGCCTAATGGATGAAGAGATCCAAAGTGTTGAACTGCCAGTAACAATTTACAAGCAACCCACAGATAAAAATGAGGACTTCACTAGTTAGAGATGTCTGAAGAGGGAAACAAGTGCATGTATAATTGCTGGTTACTTCCAAGTCACTTAATTGGGGTCTCAAGTGTGACTGACTCATAGGTGAGCTGAGCCTCAGCACTTGACCCCTGCGGCTGTTCCGGAGACACGTGTGCAGTGCATGGTAGACCGAAGGTAAAGCACTGCTGAAGTTTAAGACAGTGGGGTTTGCTTTGCTTTTCAAAAGCCTCACAGTGCATGTTATCCCTTGCTGTGACACAGATGTTTTGCAATTCCCTGAACAGTGGTACCATATTTGTAATTTAAAGACCAGTACTGAATCCTTACTGAATCATCTGTGTAATATCTTTTTTGTCTATTCAATCTGTAACAGCTCCTACACACTTAGCAATGATTAGTTTATTTAGGTATGATTAGTAATTTACCTATCCCCCAAATACATTATTTATCATGCAGGTAAACATGTGTACATAAATTTATTTTTTTTTATGAAAATATTGCCTGTTATTATATTTGAATTAAAAATTTTGTGTTATTTTAAAATTCAAACTCAACATATACAATAATCTAAAAACTATAACCACCTGTTTTTGCAGTTCATATTTTGTAGCACAGAAATGCATACAGCTAGGTTAAAAGACAAAAGTATTAAAATCTGAAAAAAAGTAAAACTATTTTATTATAAATTTCTTACTGTCTAAACTAGAGGAAACATAAGAATAGACAGTCTAAATATTGAAAAGCCAACATGATATGCATCATCAGTTTTATTCCCTAGTAAATTCTGTACACAAAATAATGCTTTTTAATCTATGAAATATATAGAAAGATAAATTATTTTAAAGCCAACAGTCTACTTTTAAATGTATTTTTTTAAAGGGAAATTGTTGGATTATGGCATCCACATGTATCCTATGTATATTACAGGTAGGACCAGGTTACTGTAACTCTAGATTTTACAGGCTGAATAGAATAACAATAAATAAAAAAACACACACATATTTTCTTATGCAGAGAAGAAAACCCACATCCTACATCATTGTTGTTGTGGTAGTAAGCCATAAATAAGTTTTAAAAGACAAGGAGAAGTTGGGTTTTATCTGTTGACCATTTTCTAATATATAAGAAAAAATTTAAATAAATTATTGTTAAATTTGATGTTTAAGCTTAAACTGGGAAAAGACAATAAAAGGACAGGTTTTTTTCAACAGGTTTAATTCTTCCTTATGCACCTGTGCTACTCAGTTCTATGTACTTAAAACATTGATCTAAAAGATATTTATGTTACTCTAAGCAAAGACTGGAGAAGGAAAAAATAAAAGGAATAAGTCAATCATTAATGAAGGTCAAGACTTGTGAAAATCTGTGCTGCCTTTTTGAAAACAGATGATGACAGAAATAGGTGGCTTGAGGGAGGATCTCTAATGTGTAGCTTAAGGAAATAATTTGTGTTGCATTAATGTTGGGATATTTTTCTCCTAGTGACTAATGTTGGGAAAAAGTGACAGTCAGAATCCATTCATTAATTTTGATTTAAGTAGAAAATACTATTATGAATGTTTAAATTATATAAGTTTTTCTTAAAATTTCACTTTTAAAAACAAACTGCTTGGAGTAGTAAGTTAAAAATACCGTGAGGTAGAAGGCTGCCATATGTAAGTAATGATAAAACTTATTTCAGAAACATGGTATTGAAAAACATTATAAGAGTTTCTCCAGCCTCCACCTTTTTCTGATTCTCTTTAGTCAATCATCTTCAGTGGTCTTTGCAATTCAAACCCTTTCCTGTACATAAGATAAATGAGGTTCAAGATTTTGCAGCTCTTTGTGGATGTAAAAGACTTAACAGACTGAGGACTATTGAAACAATTCTGTATTGGAAGAAACAATATAATTGATTCTTTAAAAAGACTTAAAAAGCACTCTCAATATTTTATGTTAACTGCGTGCAAAATGTGCCTTCTCTCCTTCCCAGACTTTGGTCTCTAGAGGGTTGTATACTTTTCTCTTTAGCCATCTTCCCTGCCTGCTGGAGATAGAGACTTACATGCAACACTGCCACCATGTATATCCTTCACATAAAGGCCATAGCCATCAAAATTTGCCTTGATTCCCCTTCTGTTTCTTATATTTCTCTTCACAAATAGCTAGCTTTCTCCATTTAGACAATTGCTATCCACACTCATCAGAAATATTTGTCTCGTGATGAATAAGACGATTTTCTAGTCTGGGTTCTGCCTTCTTTTACTGCTGTTATCGCCAAGCATTATTCTAATGTAACAGCAAAGGATTATCTGGAATTAAAACACTGTGCCTCTTGCAGAGCTACAATACCTGACAGCAACTGACTGCTCTCCACTTGTCTATCTGAGAGGCATTTAAAAGAATTCAGTTTCCAATTAGTCTTTGGTTATACTACTAGAAGAGGTGGGACAGACACTTCTTGTATCAGTAAAGCAAGAATAATTTATGTGAAAGGGCATTTTCTGGAACAGTAAAATCTTCATAAGAGGTAGTTCCTGTAATGAAAGGGACTTCCTCTCTTGCTGAAGTTTCACCCAAATACCCTGAGATTAGAAGAGACTTTCTCCTTCCCCAGTATGCTCCATAAAAGTGACAGTCATTGAACAAGAGAAAGTCATTATCTCAGAAACATCTTCATCTTCCCACATGCTCATCTTAACTCATCAGAACTTCAAGAACTCTGAACACTGACAATCCTCTAACAGTCACTTGGATACTTGTGCATTTCACCCATGGCAGATATAGCTAAGGCAGGCATCAGCTATTTCAGACAACTTATTGCTGAAATACATTTATTGGTGATGGTCAGGCAGGATGAATGGTGACCAAAATTATTAAAATTACTTGATTCACAGTCTGCATTTTTTTTTTTGTCACAAAACCCAAAAGTTTTTGAGAAAGGAATTCTATTATTTTATGTATGGACTCTCTAGAACCATGCCCAACTAGTGATACCTAGCCATAGTAACTGTTAGCTCAAAAGCAATAATTGTTTTTCTCTTTCCTCAGAAAGAGATTTAGGCTACAGTTGTTGCTCCTTAGTCCTTTCTTCTTCAGTGCACTGGACTCTCCATGAACCCTGCAAAGGTCTCAATCCCATAAAGGACATTGCCTTCTTCCTTCTTCCCTTACCACTATCTTCCCAGCCAAGAAGAGTTAAGAAAGAAAAAGAAGAACAAAATTTACTCCATACAATAAATTGTCCCTAAAAATGAAACTGGAGAAATAAAAAATTCTACACAATCTTATTAGAAGACATTTTGCATCTGTCAGGCTTCACACAGAAATCTACAAAGATAGAAGCCACCAGTGATCCTTTGTATTTTTTCATTTGATTGACATCTCTGAATAGTAAAAACTGTCACAGGTTATGGTGTAATCTCAGAATTAGTCCTTGCACTAAGATCCAAAAATATGCTGCTTAGCATAGCTTTCATTTGGTATTTCAGCTGCTTTGCGAGGAATCAGACCATGTGTTTGGGTGCATCCAACATCCACACACACTGCCAATTTTAATGGCAAACAAAATGTAGAGAAAATCTTTTGCATGCAAATGTGCAGTAAACACTTTGTGTAGTGATTACAGATTTCAAGGCAGTATTTATTCATGCTCTGCTCCACGCTGATCCCAAATGATCATTATTTGCAGGCGGAAGCCTACTGATGTTTCAGCAGCACAGAGAACACTGCCTTACTTCTGGAAGGGATTAGACTGATAAGAAAGGCTAAAATGCATGTTCCTGAGTTTAGCCCTCCTGGTTGACTCTTGTTAGACCACTTTGTACCCACAGTAGTTTCTGTGGCTTAATGAGCTATGCATGCACAAGCTTGTGAGACATCACACATAGACTTCCTCATTAGCAGTTTATGCAGCTGTGGAAAGAACCTTTGTGTAGAAATGCTTAATGAAATATGAAAGGGCTTTTTACATGCTCCTAGCATCTTCTGCTGTGTTCTGTATTCATGGCAGATTTTCCTCTGAGTGTTTCTTGAATTTATCATCTCTGTTATCAGATGTTGATTTTTAATGATAAGTGTGATATTTAGAAATCTTCCAATATGTCATGTCTGGCGTTCTGATCAAGTTTCAGTGAAAACCTAAACTTTAGAAATAACTTCAGAGATATTTTAAGTGTCCTTCAAAGACCTCTAACTAGACAACTGTGTCTAAGAAAGCAGTAAAAATATGTATGGCAATTAGTGCAAGGAATAGATTGGGAGACTGGGTGCAATGGGCATAAACTGAGAGCCTCCAGCAAAAACTAAAATCAAGCCTGTTCAAAATCAGAAGTTCAGGCATCAGGCAGTGAGAATGCAGGAAGCACACAAACTCTCTGCAGGGGCTGAGGAAAAACAAGTAAATAATGGCAAACAGCAGAGCAAGAGGAGGGAATCGTGGGGTACAACACAGCCAGAGCCCATTATGGAGAATATCATTAGGACAACTTGTGGTCCTCCTTGTGTGACAGAGGAAAGAGAAATCCACATACTCCCCCACCGGGGTACAGGACTGTGCTGCAAGCAACAGTGAATGCAGAAAGGAAGGAGGATGTGTAATGAAAGGACAGAATCTGTCATCTTCGTGATGCCAGGATTACAATAGATATAAAGGGAGTGATTCCTTAATAACATTCTAAATAGATTAATGTCAGCCTGCAAGGATAATACTGATTTCTTCTCTTTGTTAAATGGAAACTGAAAGAAATATAAATAAATTATGTGGCAGGAAATATATTAATTTGTGAATTATATTAGGCCATGCTTCATTATAATTATCCAGTTGTGTCTCTGTTTAATACATAAAAGCAGATTTCAATAAGTATCAGAAAATAGGATACCTGTATAAGAAAGTAGGAAGAAAAGAAAAAAAAAAGAAAATTAGATAAGATGAAGAAAAAAGAAGGCCAGTAAATGCTCTGTCTATTGGGAATGATTGATAGGGCTCTCTTCACTTGGCCTTTGAAGCTCTAACATTTCTATATCCATTTGTCTTAACTATTGTTTTCCAGTTTCAAGCTTATTACTGTCACATAAGATTTGTGAGAATGACTGCTCATGACTAAAATCGTGATGGTGGTGGATGATGTAGATCCTGCCTGGGAGAACTCTGCACTAGCTTTGACAAGGCTGTGCTTGTCTTCTTATTTCTCTGTATCTCTCTGGAATATGTTGACCATGGGGAATTGCATTTGGTGCTGTACTGGTCTGTGACAGTCTGTGCTGGATTCTCTCTATTGTTCATAAATTTTTTTCTATGCTTGCTAGCAAAATCTGTACAATCATCAAATTCATGCAGACCAGGAAAGCTTTAGAGGCCAGAAGTAGTTTTGAAATGATCATCATGTAGAGAGTCTGTTCCTGACGTTTCAGTATCCACCCCTGTTCCCTTACGTGTATTCATTCACCCACTGATGCACACAAACAGTTCTTACATAAAGAGAAATTTTGACAGGCTATTTGTCATGTTGACAAAGCTTTGATAACCTCAGTCCTGGAGCTTCCAGGAGCTAATTCTTCATTAAAATTTTGGTTCAACCTATTGGAACAGCTGAGAAATGTATAATGCTTTTTTCCCCAGGAGTCATTTTTGTGAATCCAACCCATTAACTCACCAGGCAAGGTTTTTACATGGGGTCTAACTGTGAGCCACCAACATTCATTTTCCATTCCTCACAGAAAGGCAAAGGCTTAGGTTAGTTGCAGAAAAGAAATTTACTGTCACCTACCAAGATGACAGAAGCCAGAGTCAGGATCTGTGGACACTTCCACAGTGAGCTTGGTGGTCTATTGCAGACAAGTGACTTTCCCTTCCCTGCCTCCCTTCCACTTTCATTGTACACATTCAGGGCTATCCCTTGTCAGAAAACAGCAGAAAGAACTATTGCAGAGTTACTAATAATTAATCAGTTCCTTGCATAGAGCTGTCTCTTTTAGGTTAGCAGTATCATTAGCTGGGAGAAGTTTCTTCAGTGTCCCTGTAACATTTATTTTTGAAAAATGCTGATGAAGGAGTGCCCCACAGCCTGAGGTTTAGTTACAGCAAGGCACCTGAGAGGCACAAAGGCAGAGACATGTCAGAATGAGAAACACTGATGCTGTTTGTACATAAGTGCCTAAATAGAATAGGACAAACATGATAAAGACAAACTTTTACAGCCAAAATACATATTTTAAAAGAGGAAGAAAGAAGAAAATCATGGTTAAACAGTCATTTCCTCTTATGCCTGCAGGGTTTGATAAACTGGGAAATATTTTTCCATTAAAAGCTATGGGAGATAGTGTTGAGAATATTATATTAACTGGTAACACTCTCTCTTCCTGATTTAAACATAAACAAATACATAATAATAATTTCCTAGCTTTTACAGACATTTTCACTGTATATAAAACTACTGAAACTAATTTCTGAAAATGTTTAGAAAATCATTTTATAAGTACAACATTTCAAAGGACTTTTGCATCTGTGTGGCTCTTACAGTTCTCTGTCAAGGGAATGTAAGACATGAAAGCTAAATATTTAATACTCACCTCATTAATCACTGTGTTGTCAGTAAAGCACCTTTACAGGGATAAAGGGCTAACATCAGAGCAGCATAGTGCAGAAGTACAGTGGGAATTCTCAGTTATTTCAGTGTGGCTACTTATTGTCAAATGATCTCTAACAGTAAAAAGTTATTTTAAAAATACAGTTAGAAAATAAGCTGTAATTAGATATTTATAAATTCTTTTAATTCTAAACACATAGCTTTCATGGGCTCCTGTGCATGTCTGTAGGTAGAACAGCTATCAGATAGTTTGTCCATATTCTATATTTCCTGTGATATTTCATGGTTCATACTAATGTACAAATGAAAAAAATATAAGCACACACGTTAAAATTCACTTCCATAAGGGGACAGTCAAGTTTCTCTCTGGGCAACTGAACATTTGGGCTCTTTTTCCTATGCATTCAGTTATGGAGAGGTAAAATACACCCTCAATCACTTCCCTCAAGGAAAAAATAAATAAATAAATAAATAAATAAATAAATAAAACTTTTAATTTCCTGCTTACAGACTAACTTCCAGTGGCTTCAAATTAAACTCAGATGGGATTTGTTTTTTCAGAAGCTCTGTCACATCCTTGAACCAGTACTGAGCTGTATTGTAAAAGAAGTCCCATTTGTGAGAGTGTGGTTAACTGTTCTCTTGTTTTTTGCCTTTTTTTGGTTTATCTGTCTACTGAGATACACCAAGGCAATCTACTTTCAGCATTTTTTACTCTAAGAGAGACCTCTTTTAGTTTTTTAATTTTACCTAACACATTTCTTACAAATAGGTAAATATTTAAATTATGTCCTTATGTCTGCATACTGGCATTGTATTATGTTGGGTAGATATGTCATATTTTTGCAGTTATTCTTCAGAGCAGTTGACAAAAAGAAGCATTTATTTCAAAACATGTATCTCTGTGTTCCCATCCGCATAACTTTCTTGTGTGCTTCTTGCCTGTGCTGTAAGAGCTTGTGTTTGAACAGCAGTACAAGCACAGCTCTTGCGTGTCTGTGTTAGCTCACATTTCACTTACATTTCACTTACATTTCCCTCACAATTCACTTACAATTCACTTGCAATTCCCTTGCAGTTTCAATACTGGCTGATGTTGGACAGGTGCTACCAACTTGTTATTGTGAACATTCACAGAGACAAAATTATTGTATTTGCAAGTAAAAAACAAAGTGGTGGTTAGAAGAAAATCCCACAGAACTTTTAAAAGAGTTATTCAAATATTGACTTTAAGTTATGAACAACTATGCTCCACATTCTTCCATTGTGGTTACAGTTTCCGAAATTCACTATAGACCCACATCAAAGTTTAAAGATCAATAAACTAGATATCCAATACATTGTAGCTACACATCATTACTTTATATAACTGTTACTTAATGTTTCATTGCGGTCTATAAAATATGAATTTTTAAATTTAAACAACAAAGCACCCACAATTTAAACAATGTCAAGGACTGTGTACTTCTCAAAATCCATTTCCTTTTAAATCTGGTTAAAAGAATTTAAAAAAGAATAGATGAGCCTATAATGACAAGTTTTTCTTCAAATCAAAGATGCCATGAAACACACTGTTTAAGTGAATAACAAGAAAATAGAGATCCTTCTAGGTAACTGCTTATTTCCTGTGTGTGAAGGCTCCTATGTGCAGACAGTCCTTATGTATCTGCTAGCAACACCAATGTAACTAAATGAGGGGAGAAAAGAAGAGGGATGTGAGAGTCATTCATGGATCAGTGAGATAATTTTTCAGTGGAAGGTAGAGAACAACAACAAACCATTAAACACAGACTAGCTAAAGCTACCACTGGCCAAACAGGTTAAATTTTCTACTTTCTCTATATAATTGCAATTAAAGATTAAATAGACTTGAATTGCTGCCTAAGCAGATGTAATAACACATATCACAAACATGAATTCAAAGTGTAGCTCTCAGATACATTTGCTAAGTATGTAAGGTATATTTTCCTGAGGGGTCTTCTTTTCTTGCAGCTCTTCCCATGCTTTTAATGTGCGGAGATAACTGAAAAATTAGAATAAAATCTATGAGGTTAGAATGCATTATTAATGAACCTTTCCCCGCTTAAGACAGTAGATTTTAAAACTAAGTCAACAATACCTAGTTCTTTTCTGCAGAATAATTAAAAGTGGTTTCTTTGCATTCTTTGAAAGGTCATATTTCTTTGATTTATTGTTATTTACTCAGACATGCAACTGTGACATAGCCACAGTTATATTACCTGGCTAGCATTATTGGAAAGGATACGTTTCAGTTGTCCAAGGTTTAGGCATAGGCAAAATGCTTTTGTGCAACCACGTTGTGTGGCCAATTGCCTTCGTAGACAGTCTTATTTTCCCATGTTTTTGAGACTGAAGTACTATCTCTAGACTAATAGGAACAGGATTTTCAAAGTTCAGGTGTGCTCTCGTTGAGTGCTCTTATACAGTTAATTCAGTATTAATACAACATTTATATATGAAACTTGCAGACACTGTGCTAACTACAAAGGTAGCTCAGGTGCAGACAGAAATGTGAAAACCTGAACAGATTTTGTGATCTATTAATTACCTTTAAGTCATTTGGCACAATCAGGAAGAGACAGGATAATCTTTGAAACACAAATGTACATGTGTTCACATTGTAGCTATAGCCTTCATAGTATTTGTGACTGTATCTTCACTGATAAAAACCAACCTTTTACCACGTACCCAAACAAAAATCACAGGAGAATTTATTTTATTCCGCCCAGTACTAGTGCTCTAGACCATAGAACTCATCAGATGATGAACTCCTTAAGCCCCAAATCTTAAAGACAACTTATAGGTCCAATTCCATTGTTCTGCACACAATACTGTTGACTTCAATGCATAGATTCTAGCCTCATATGACTGCCCTACTGCTGAACTTACAGAGGTGGAAGATATAAATGGAAGTGTTCAAATCACCCTTGTGTTTATTCTGATTGAGAGTTATTGAAGCTGGATAGATATTGGAGCAAAGAAAGAAGATCAATGTCTACTTGAACCTTTGTATGGCACTGCCTCTGCATTTCAGAAAACATGAGATCAATTAATTGGTCTACCTGAATATCTGAGAATGCTTAAGATTTTTTTCCTCTTAACAGAACGAAAAGGGCAGTAGAAAAGTTTTGATCACTTTTTCTCTGTTACATGCTCTGTTACATGATTGGAAAATTTTTATAAAATCTAGTAATAAAATCTGTCAAGAAGGCCAGCAAAACTGAAACAGATTTTATGAGAGTATATTTGTTATGTTATCGAGAAATTAGTTGTTAACTCTCAGAGAGGAAGGATAAGAATGGCTTGTACTCTGGAAAAAAGTTATGAAACTAGAAGAGACATACAGGGAACAAGTTTACAACCAAACACAGTTCCCTGCTTTGTGGTATTTTCTCAGCTCTAGGTTAGATGATGCCTTAGAATCAAGGAATTATTTAGGATGGAAAAAAATCCTTTAAAATCATTGAGTCCAACAATTACCCCAGCACTGCCAGGTCCACCACTAAACTACGTCCCCAAGTGCCACATCCACACATCACCTGGTCCTGCACGTACCATGAGATGGCACTCAAGATGAGCTGCTCTATGGCCTTGCCAGCACTTGTGTGTGTCTAAGTGGTGTTGTCCTGCAGCACAATAGAGACTGAGAAAAGAAAAAATCCNCTTTAAAATCATTGAGTCCAACAATTACCCCAGCACTGCCAGGTCCACCACTAAACTACGTCCCCAAGTGCCACATCCACACATCACCTGGTCCTGCACGTACCATGAGATGGCACTCGAGCTGCTCTATGGCCTTGTTAGCACTTGTGTGTGTCTAAGTGGTGTTGTCCTGCAGCACAATAGAGACTGAGAAAAGAAAAAATCCTACTTGTTACTCTGATAACATAGTTTAGCTTCCGTATTTCATTATATCAATTAGGGCCTGAAATTTTCTTTCATGGGGTTTTGGTTTATAAGTTTCAGTAAACAATAGAAGTATTTATTCTTCACTTACATTGACTAGATAATACAGTTTTACTACTGTGCAAAGAGAATATGCAGTATCTTGACATCTGATAAATACTTTATTTTAAAGTGGGGTTTTTTTCTAATTTGAGGTCAAACTGCATTGTTGTTTAGCATTTAAATGATTATTCATGGCTAATGTTCAAGAACATAAGCTTTTNTGCAAAGAGAATATGCAGTTTCTTGACATCTGATAAATACTTTATTTTAAAGTGGGGTTTTTTTCTAATTTGAGGTCAAACTGCATTGTTGTTTAGCATTTAAATGATTATTCATGGCTAATGTTCAAGAACATAAGCTTTTTATAATGAGTTTTATGGGACATGCAGTCTCTGCAAGGAGCATTTTCTCTTTTTTTCACAGAGCCAGAAGCATCAGCACAGCAGAGAAGGGCTGGCTGTCTATCTACCTTCTTTCCATAATTTACAGATTCATGTCACAGATTAGTGCCTGGTCCTCAGGCAAGATGATAAAGCAGTTTATTTCTGGTCAGTAAAGCACTGCATTATTGTAAGAAAAGCCCAAAGCTCTTTTACCCAGTACTTTGCACATGACCTTTTCACCCATCACTCTTACCAATGGAATGTGCTGTGGGCTGTATCTTCAAAGCTCAGAAGGATTTTGGGTATCTGTTCTTCCCTCCTTTGTGCAGCTGTTAAGGTGCCTCATCTCCCTTGTGGACCAAAACCTTTCCAAAGGCAGCACAGAGCATTCTGAATAACTTCTTACTCTCCATCCATCTCTGAAAATACCCATTTATCTTCACTGCTTATTTAGGTAATTTGGGAGAATAGGCCCTTGTATTGCAGATCTTTTTACCTATCCCATGTTAATAATCTGAAGAACTACTCCTTTCCATGCTACCTATCCAGTCTGGACAAGCCATATGGTGATGTGGGGTGAAGGAGTTTATCACTCATTGCACAGAACTCACAGATGTGGGCTGCATTTTCCAAAAAGTCTGTGCAGACACCATGCCTTCTTCTTCAGCTGGTTTCATGAAGGAACAGTTAAGCAAGGTGACAATGAGAAAGGAAACTTTGCACCAGGAAACCATGGACTGAAATTTGGCCCTGGATGTCAGTCTGACAGTATGTGTGTAAAAAAAGCAAGAACTGCAGTCAGTGTAAAGAGACTAGCACAGTCTAACATTGGAGTGTAGCTGCCCATAAAGTAAGCCTTAGAGCAAGGTTTAACACCCCTGTATAGCAGAAGGGACTAACTCAAGGTAAATTCGCTTCTCTTAGAAGACCTCGCACCAGTTTCATACTGTGAAAGGAAGATAAGGAGCACAGGGTAGAAAAGGGTGGAAAATGAGGCACATGTAAGAATCCGGTAGAGCACCTTTTATTAAGAAGGTTTGATGTCAGCTCTGAAATGCTAGAAAAGGCGATGGAAGAAGTTCTGTGTGTAGCAATAGAGAATAAAGTTTAAATTGATTCACCTTTCTTAGTATGAGTCCATTGCAGTGGTTGACAAACTCTCCTTTTACTATCAAGGACAAGATGTTCACATAAATTGCACCTTTGAACTCCTATGATTTCTGCAGCTGCACCTGCAAACTTCAATTTATACATTTCACAAATTTTTCCTATTAGTATTGATGCAAGATGATGTGTTTAATTTGCTTACCCACTCCAAATATAAGAAGAATCTGTTCTCACCTTGAAACATGCACACCTGAGCTCATGTTTACAGCACCTTCATTTGCAGAGCAAGGCAGTAACAGACTACTTCAGGCCCTTAAATATTCAAACTTGCCATTTTAAAGAATAATTTAGGGATTCCAGTTCACTTTCCAAAGAACAACACGGTAACAAAGCATGTGATTTTCCTTTCATAACAAAAATTTCTATAACTAAAATTGTAAAAACTCCAATTCTGTAAAAGTTTTCTTACTAAAACTTTCAATAAAGAAAAAAAAAAAAGAAAGAATTTCTTAGCATCCATGACCCTCTGGATTACAATAACCATTCCACTGTTTTATCAGATAAGTGGAGCTAGATGCAAAAAGCACAGAAAATTTTTACATTCTCTAAATTAGTCAGAGTACCATGGTGTGAGTTAGTGGATTACTCTTTTGTATTCACTAACATCTAATAGAGTTTCCAAGAAAAGCAAGCAAAATTAGAAGTTCGTTAAACATTTGGGTTGGCGAGGCCTTTTAAATATTAACTATCATGAATGCTTAGTATTAACCATATATATCCTTTGCTTTATGTTAGAATTCATTTAAATAAAATGATAAGTGCCAATGTAAATAAGGATTTCAGTGGCAGTGATGATCATAAATTATACAGTTCTTTAAACTTTGCTTCATGTTTTCTGCTCTAAGTCAATTCTATTGATATTTCTACCAAATATGTACTTTGTAATTAAATTAAATCATATGTTCAATATTTGAAAAAGTATGCACATAAACTTTGTGCTGCTGACCAGGTATCTTTATTCTCATGCATATGGGTAAATCAAATAATCAGCCAACAAATATTGTGAAAACTCTGTATCCTTATAAACTCTGCACCCTCATTTGTTGTCTTTATATGTTTCTGTGTGCATACGTATTTAAATATGAAAATGGTATTGTTCCATAGAGTTTATTTGGTTGGGGTTTTTTTTAAAGAGCAGGTCTGATTAAACATTCTAAACAGTCTAATTACTTGTGGGTCACATTTATGGGTTAACAACTCTACACATACTCATCTCATCCTCTCTCCTTAACTCTCTACAGCTTTGTCTAACCTGGTATTCACTTGTAAGTGGCTTCACGGCAAACCCTGTTCTTGCAGCACAATGCTTAGGAGTCAAAGAATTTTCTGCTCTGCTTCCAACACAAGGGGGGTCTTTCACTTGGTGATATTCTCAGGTTGCCCAAATGTTCTTCCATTCCCCTTACAGAGAACTCCAAATAATGTCTTCCAATTTTTCAAACTAAGTAGCTTGAGGAAAACACTGGACAAGGATGAAAGAGAGAAACAGGTACAAAGTGTATTTATTAGTGTTATGAAAAGGAAAACAAAATTCTTTTTCAGCTGTCAAGTAAGACATACACTACATTCTATGGAACTCCCTAACCTCTTTTTGGCAGATAGTTCCTCTCCTACATTTACATCAAACTGATAAGTCCACAGGGAGTCAAGGAAGCACCTTGCTACCTAGTAAGAGGTAGAAAGGATTCACCTGCAGTGATCCGTCTTTCTCTAAGTCAAGTCAAACTCCGAACCTCTGACAAGCGGTGGCAATTAGATTGTTATTACATGCCATTGGAAGGGGGAGGACAATATATATACTATGTGATTGAGTGCTGATATTAGGTACTAGTCAACTATTTTGCAAGGCAAATCAAATACCAAACACAATAGCCTGGATAGTAGAAAGTGGGGATTTTTATGACATATTTAGAAAGTCTTTTCAGAAGACTTCCTCCACCCTCTAAATGGATGCCAACATTGGTTACTTGAACTTCAGCTTAGCCAGAAATGCAGACACACCTGGCAGAGAGAATGAGTAAGCCAATATATCTTGCCTTTCAATTCAGAGTAGGTTTTCATCTGGCTGGTGAAGGCTATGAGCAAAGCAAGTCTGCATCTGCCTGGAAATGTAAAACATTTAATGTATGGGTAACGGTGAGACTGATATGACATGGAAGAAATATGATCCACTGGGCACAAGATTCTCTATTTTCTGACTTGGAATCTGATATTTTTATGCTGTCCTTTAAATCTTTATTATTACTTCTTTCCTTTGATTTCTTTTACAAATCTTATTCTCCATAATCTTCTATGGCTCACCATCCCCATCTAGATGTAGACTAGTCCACATTTTTCCTATTTCAGATCTTTTCCTCTTCCATCAGATAAATGCTTCACTTACATGGTGCAAACTATCAAGAAAGAATTTTCAGCTTTTTTTTTGTGGTGTCTTTGCTGCTCAAAAGAGCTTCCACAAAGCTACGTCAACATTCTTTTTCAAAATCCACCTTAAAACTCTCCTTTGTTATGATGCTATAACGAAATTCAGAAAATAGAGTATTAATGTGTGCAAACTACTGGTTTTAATGCCATCACCTCATTTCTCCATCTGCCTATAACAATCTGTTGCCTCTCAAATATATTTCATAAACTTAAGATCATCAAGCTAAGGATCATCTGTGAGTGTTGTAGTCTGCCATGATAATGGTCTGCTACAAGGCTGAAATTCTCTGAATAGCAATGTCAACTATCACTATTTGTCAGGGCCCAGAGATTATGATTTCTTTCACTTGCTCTTACAGCTAGGAGCTGGGAAATATAAAATGATAATTCTGCTTAATTAAATGTTTTAATGTTTCATCAATTAAGGAGGAAACCTGTTTATAACATTGTGTGAAAAGACAGCAATGAGGGAAGATCACTTCTTATCACAGATGTTTCATTCTGAAAAGTTTTGTGTGATGTGGGGAGTGGCTTCCTATTTCTACTTTAAAAACTCCCCAACAATATATAAAATTTCATTCATAGACACTAAAATGTCTTTAAAAGAGACATGAGGACAGAGACTGAATCAATAGAAGCTCTGTTTATGCTATTTCTGCATGCAAACCTAGGGTATCAGAGGTGGCCAAAATGCCATCCTTACAGATGAAGAAACAAAAAAAAAAACCCCCAAACCTCTATTATTATTATTGATGATTATTATTATTATGCTATTAAAAAGCCTCTGTTGTAACGAAGAATCTTTCACCACAAAGTAATGCAGTGATTCTGTCATCTAATAAAAGGCATCTATTTTAATGTCTTTGCTCTGTGACAAAATGAGGAAAACAATTTACTATCTCTGTTGCAGACTTGTGAGAAAGTATTAATGTCCAAAAAGTACTTTAAGAGCCTCAGGCAGAATATACCAAAATCACATGCACTCAACCTTTTAAAAACACATATCCTAAGCAATAAATTATTTTAATAATTGTTTTCTTTATTATTTGATTCTTATTTTGATGGTTATGTAAATTTAGTATAAATACATATGGTATATGAATTAAGGAATCTTGCAACCCAGCAGTAAAGAAATGTTTCAATGTGTTTTGAAAAGTTCACAATTTTAAATTATCTACAGAAAACTCTGGAGCTACATTTTTTCACAGAGTGAACAGAAATCTAAGTGATGTATACAAGATCTTGGGAGGTAGGAATTGCATAGAGGAATTGTGTTCATTTCTGTTTGCATTTCTTTAATGTTTTCAAAAGCTTGCCAGCTGACTTCAATGAATATTGACTAAAAAAAAGGCATGAACACATGTTAAAACACATTAAATATTTACATATGTATTTTTCTCTTTATCTTCAAACTTTACTTCATAGAATTTGTTGGTTTTCTTTCAAGTAATTTTTGCATAATAGATACTCTAATGTTTATGCACAGATAACTAATATGAATGTTCAGGTTAAAATATCTGTAAAATCTATTAAATTGTCTATATTTTGCTATTAGTTTATGTTTATATAAAAGACTGCAATCAAATCAGTAATTCTTGCTTTTCACTATAAGTTCTAAATTAGATAGACTTAGAAGCTGCTAAAAGACAATGTCTAGAACAGAAATTATAGTTACAAAAGTAACTCCTAACAGTGTTAGTGATGCTTTCCCTGTGCGTGGGAGGTGCTTTGTCCTCCAAGGAGCAGAGGGTGGGATCTACAAGTGTCCTGAAGGGCACCAGGGAATGTGCTCTCTCCAACTTCTTAAACTCATACTCATTCCCCACACAGGGTGCTTCCTCATTTCCCCCCAGTGAAGAAGCTTCCACATTCAGATAAATATAATGACCAGTTTTATTTCTTGCTTAAATTCTTGATTTTTTTGGAGGCAATAGTTGAAAAATGGCATATCAATTATCAGCTCTGATCAGGAAGAGGCATACAAACAAACATATTGAATCAGATAAACAGCAAGATCTAAAGCAAGTGAAAATAGACATTTGAGAAAACTCACAAGATGGGATGCACTTTAACAAAAATGTGTGGTTTAGAATAATGAACACATCTGTAGAAGTTAATGGTCTGTAACTGAAAAGCAATAGGAAATGTTTATGAAATAAAATATCCATAGTTGCCGTAGTTAAATGATAATTGGAATTTTAGAGACATTGAATTTTAGAAAATAAGATGTCTTATGCTTTAGTCATCAAACTACTCATTCCAAAAAAGATACAAAATAAATACATGGCAGATGATCTCTGATATAACTCATATTTTGGGATAGTCTTTCCGTGAAGCATTTGGAGCAGGTTAATGTTTATTGGTCAGTAACGAAATTTTTATATTTTTGTTTCAGAAAAACAACTATTCATTTCCAAAACATGTCAAAAAGATTAAACAAAACATCTCCAAACTTTTATTCTTTTTGAAAGCTAGGTCAGTCTCATAATAACTATAGTATCTGTGTTTGTATTCCTGTTGCAACAGTCATCCGGAAAGCAAGACTTCCTTGTATTGCTGCTGAATAAGAAAGAGTATTAAGGGTTTATCACAACACTATAACATCCTCTGACGAAAAACTGTTAGTCTCAGGATTAGGCAAGAACACAATTTATGTCTTCTCTAAGCCATAAATTCCTCTAATTTCCTTACTCTTGCCTTCCAGAGAAATAGAAAGTCTCTTTGCATCTTTGTCGTGGAGCATCCTCTGAGATACTCCTGATTCTCTAGGTTTTAGAAAGTATTTATTAGTACTCCTGATTATTCTCAAAGCCTGTGTCATTGTCTTAAGCCTGGTAAGTCTGAAACCTATAAAACCATCACCTTAACATCCTCAGGCCAAATGTTCAGCTGTATAATGTGATTTTTAGGCTTCTTCCTGGGGTAAAATAAGGAATATTTGTATACAAGTTGAACCTCAGGCACCTTATCTCTCCAGATGTGACTATTATTGTATGTGAAGGAAAATTTTGTTTATTGACTTCTGTTCAATACTCTTGTCAAATGAAAATAACTAACTCGGAACAGTAGTGGAGAACTGCTTGCTACAACAACACTTTCTCCTTCAATTTATACATTTCATACTTCTTCAGAAAACAAAAATACTCCTCTAAAACTAAAAGCCATTACTTAAAGTTTGTCAGACTGGTAGAAAATAACTTATCAATTATGCAAGACCAAGAGATTTGCCAGAGCCAAGAGCACCTCTCGGGTAACTTTCTTTGCAGTGACTAACAGTCCTCTTTCCACTTCCCCCTCGTCACGCAATCCCTGATGCCATGTTACAGGTTGCAGCCCTACACAGTGTAACAGAGTGTTTTGATAGCAGCATCGAGCATTTTCTGTTCAGCATATGACTGTTATCAGGCAGTGATAACATATTTTCCACCTTGCTCACTACTGAGAGGTAGAACTGGTCCTCATTTCCTGAGAGACGGGGTGGAATTCAGGATTAGATCTTTACTCAAGTGTCCTGTTCATCAACACTGCAAGTGGAACTCCTTTGGCAGCAGCTGCCCACAAGGAGATTCATTTTATTAGGAGGAAAAGAAACCATGGAAAATTGATGAAGCCTCGGGAGAGGTATTAAATGTAAGTCTGTTTTATGTATAACAACATGGAATATCCAGAGTAGCAACCAAGCTTTCATTGCATCCTCAATGATCAGAGAGTTATCTTTATTCCATAAAGTTTAGCTGTAAAGGTTGTGCCCTTTGTCATCTATGGGAACAGAGCTGGTGCCACTGATGGTCTGGTTTGAGCCTAACAAGCCCTGACAGTACATGAACAGTTCACGACACTGATTTACCTATTCTCTGCCAGTGTCACATGGCAGTTTTATGTTCTTAGTAGAGCTTATGAAGTGGTGGAAAAAAAGACACCCTTTTGAATTGAATTTAAGGACATTATGTTTGAAGATGTATCCCTTTTTTTTTTTCCCCACAGTGGTATAGTTTCCATTTTCTCGGACATAAAAACCAATTTATAAGGAAAGATTATGAAGTATCTAGTATATTCTTATTCTTCAAGGAACATTTTAAATAAGAATTTATATAATATTTTCTTTCATTTGTTTTTTTAATCTGGTTGTGTAATATTTTAATTAATAGAAAATAATTTTAAATTAAATTCTCAGATAAACACATATGTACAAATGATAAAGGCAGAACATTTACACATATCAATGTTTATTAACATACATTCATTTTCAGTTAATAATATCTTTTTATTTCTATAAAAAATTATTTTCATAAATCACATTAAAATACAGTGTAAAATTGCTCACTTACATCAAATTGAAAGTCTCTCTGTTGGCAAATTTTATGCATAATATATATTTTTTCCAACAGAGTTTACACTGTGTGTTACTATTATGATTATTTTGAAATTTACTACTATTTTATGGTATTAGTCATTTAGAAAAGAAAATGGAAGAAAATGAAATATTTTATTGTTAGAAACAAATTTTCTTCTGTAAAAGTCAACAGGTTCTTTTATCTTCCAAAATTAACATATTTTTTGAGAAATTCCATAAGCTTACACTTAAATGCAGTGAACACACAAAATAAAAATTGCTGGTGTTTTTCTTTCAGAGTCCCAGAAAGCTGTGATTTGTCCTGTCACAGATACATGTAATATCAACTCTCTCATCGTGCACTGTGTATAATTTAGGCTGCCACAGGGATTCTAAGTCTGCTTTTACACTCTTTCTAAGATTAAGGACTTTGAGGGTCCTGGTATCAGTCTTTACATACTTGATTACACATATAGTAGTTTTTCTAGAGATATACATCCAAATATATACATGTGTGTATATATATATATACACAAACACATGCACACATGTTCACATACACATATATAATATATTCACATAGTGTGTGTTTTCAAAAATGTAAATATTTTAAAATATGCATTAATGGTGGTACAAATCAATAATAATAATAATGATAGTAGTACTCCTATGACTACTGCTACTACTACTACTACTGTTATAAGATGTATTGCAAAATACAATTCAATCTTCAAATATCCTATTGGGAAAAATACACATATTTCTCCCATTCAAATGTCTTTAAGAAGTCTGATATAAAAAGAAATATCAGTTTAGGATCAGATTAAGGAAATGTTTTTAAGGAGACCCATAACCAAGTCTAAAAGAGACATACTGAAAACTCTCGTATTGCCAGCCTAAAAAAGCTGGTAGAAATTCCCAGCTGGTATAAATCTGTGCACCACAGGGACTTCAGTATTTTTTATCTGCAGCCTGGTTCCTAGCGTGGAGTAAAATTGTTTGACTCTGGTGTACAAAACTGATTATTGATATCATAATTAGATTTTACAGTGTTCCTATGGGCACTAAATTTGCAACAGCAAAATCCAAACCTCCTCTCTCTAAAATTATGTGTCTTTCTGCTATGTTCATTCCAAAAGCTTATACATGAGAGATTAATAGAGACAAATTCTTTAAATGTGTTCCTTTCTCACAAGGAATAATATAGTGTGTCTTTGTTTAATGTAGGTAAAGGAAAACTGCTTGGAAAAGCTGTTTCATCTGTCAAAATTTCCATAATTTTATCTATTTCTAAATAAAATCTTACAGAGAATGACTTCTGGGATCACCGTGAGAAGATATTTCTTGTAGTTCTTACTCTTTCAATCTGTCAGCACAGAAGATTAACTGCAATGTAACCTGTGCACTAAAGATTGAAGAGAAGGAAAGCTAGTCTCATTATGAAATAAAAACAATACATAAAAAACCTCTTAAACAGTACTATTGGCTGTCAGGCTTGCTTTTCTCTAAGTTTTGGATGAATGTTTCATCTGTTGGCTACAGTGCAAGAAGGCTGATTAGATAATTGCCTTGAACTAACATGATGTCTTAGCTGAAATCAGGATGCAGCTCCAATTGCTTTTGCCAATTAGAACATGAAGCGTTCAAAACCTTCAGCTCTTCTTTGTCAGCTCTTGGGCAAGAAACATAGTGTATTCCGACCATAAGCTTACTTTTTGCAACTATGTATATTTTAAGTTTAGAAGGTTTTATTCTTAGTGGCCCAAAGATCACTGCTGAACATAACATGGTACTATAAAATCAGTGCAAAGCCGCCAATAACTAAGCTTTTGAAATCAGTGTTAGAATATGTATTCTTAGACACATTCTGCAGAAAACTAAAACTCTCCTTTCTTCTACTATGAACAAGCTTCGCTGGGAAAAGAGCTGATCAGGAAACTTAGGAAACAGAGATATTTTGACATTTTGAGGTTAAACTGAAAAGACACTTCCTGGCAGGGAGCACATTTCTTGTTCGACAAAGTGTTGCATAAGTACTGACAATTGTCGCCTTTTCCCATCCTTTACAAGTCAGAATGAGTAAAGGGGCTATCATACACACTGAAGGAACTGTGGCCTCTAGTCTCTAAATTCGGCCAGGTACAGACTTGTTTGCTTTTTTACACCTATTTAGGAATCCATTAACACTCATGCAAGTTTTCTGGGTCTTTTATTACCTCCCTGTGTAAGAATAGAAGAAATTATCTGTCCTTTTCAAACTCATCCTGGGGTAAAACTGTGCTTTCAGAAAATGTAATCTGTTTTTGTTTCTTTAGCAACAGTAATAATATTCTGATTTCTTGCATCAAGGATAGCATATCCAGCATGATTAATTCTATATTTATCTCTCATTTACCATGCCAAATATAGGGTATATTACATCATGAAATATGAACCATATTTTGACTGATAATGGAAGTGCCCTTCATACCAATCCTCTTCATAATATTTTTCATTCAAATAAAGAGAAAAAATCAAACACTATGGGTAAAATACTAAAAGTATAGCACAGTTTCAACTATTTAATTAGGATGTGGGATTTTTAACTTTAGGCATGAAAATGTCTAGCGTGCTAACCAGCTTTCATTCAAAAACTCTTGAGGGTCATACAAGTTCTTAAATTTTGATACCTAGTTTCCTGATTTTGTGTTGAAGCATGACTAGCAAAATGTAGTGCCAAATTCACTGGGACAGCAATGGAAATGCATTCATAGATGCAACCCATAAGGTTTTCTAAATATTTTGAAAACCATCGTAAAGTAATAGTGTTATACTTTGTATGTCATTACGGATAATTATATTTTATCACGTTTATAAGTTGCTGACAGGAAAAAAAAGACTAGATAAAAGCATGGAGGAACACATAGGTTTTGGCAAATGTGAATGTCAAAATTGTGATCTCTATTTAGTGTGAAGCTAAGTAACTGGTACCATATAGTATGTTTTTCCTCTAACCACAACCTATGAAGGCGGTTGCCTGGTAGAGCTTGACTTCAGAAGGTGTGCTGAAATCATTATCTGGTGCAGGGAGGGCCGAGGAAAAGCTTTTGTATGTGTACTCTTAACCAGGTGATCTCTCATAGAGTACCTTTACCTAAGCAAAATCAGGGAAGAACTTGAGTCAATTTGGTCATGCTGGGGTGAGAAATTTTAAACTGTACTTAAAGCAAAATTGGCTGTGACATGGTGAAAAACAAGAGTACTGAACACAAATTATCTTACTAGTAACTTCAACAAGGCAAAAAAACAGAAGAAGAACAGAACATTCTGTACTTGTCATGATCCCTGATTTGTAAATGTCTTGTAGCAGAGTTCTGACAGATGCTTTGTGTAAGAGTGATTGACTCCAGTGAAGTAGTTAGCCCAGGCCAGCCCTCCCTAGTGATCTGAAACTGCTTCTCCTTTGCTGCAGGCTCAGTTCAAGCTCTTGCAATAAATCATGCTGATGTCTATCCCTGAGATATACAGGTTGGACAATGGGGTGTCTCTTCACCTCCTGTTGCAGTTCACCAAAGCTGTTAAAATACTCTAAAGAGTAGCTCATTTGTCACATTGACCTGCTTAGGAGAAATGCTTTACACAGCTGTCTTACTACTTACCCAAGAATCTCAAGGTTTTCTTAGCACTGAGGGCTTCTAGGACTCATGTGAATTAAAAAAGGGTTACTATATGTATTCCAAAAATAGGCAATTTGTAGAACAAAGATGCTGACATCCTTCTGATCAGCTTTTAAAGTGGAGTCTCATTTTTAATAATTGAATTGATCTTTCCCAGAAATTCCCCAACTAATTGAAACATTCCATATCTCTACTTGTCTAAGTTATCTAAATATAATTTTGTAGCCCAATATACGATCACTGTCTCAGATGTCTGACATGTAGAATCCTAGAATCACAGAATGGTTTGGGTTGGAATGGACTTTAATGAGCACCTAGTTCCAACTCTCCTGCCATGGGCAGGGACACCTTCAACTACAGCATGTTGCACAAAGACCCATTCAACCTGGCTTTCAACACTTCCAGGGATGGGAATAATATTGCTTTATCACAAACTGTGTAAACATCCTTAAATATTGGTGAATGCTGAGATTTTATATCATGTAGTGCATTTGACAAAGGAGGAAATAACAAAGGAAATAACTGCTTAGACATATGCGAAATCCAGAAGACAATGCAATAGATCAAATTTTATAAATTCATATAAAAATAAATATATAAAGGAAAGTGAAAAGAAAATTAAATATATACAAGCATATAAAAATAGTGACAAATTCTGAAGTTTTCAGAAATTCTGTGCAGATGATACTATTCTTGGGTGTAACTGGGAGTGACGTTAATTTCCCATGGAATCTTACTGGTGTCATCCTGAGTGACTTGGGATACATTTATTCATTCATTTGCCATCCATTTAATATTTCATCTAGACTGGCTGTGGTTGAGATGTATCCTTCATTGGAAGAGAATTAATAGTCACTGAAATACTAATTGCTGTTCTTTTTTAGGAGTCTAGATGTAATCTTGTCCATTAAATCTCAGGAGTTGAGGAGACCAACAATTTAAAGTCCTTCATTTAGCTATAAACTTTTTTTGTGTACAAACTGGACATGAAGGAAGAACATCCATAACATCTTTAAGAAGTCCAATGTTGAAAATCTAATTAATTGGCAAAATTTATCTATTTTGTCAAATATTATTATCAAACAGCATTAAAATCCTAAATTCTATTCAGGTTTTCCCTATAGTGAAAAGTGAAGAGCATAAGAAAGATTGGACCTCACATGAGATGGATGACTCTTTTAGGATTTGCAGTACAGCTGATTCTCAGTTGAGTGCCAATACAGGGAACGTGTTGACCCTTGAGGATAGTATCTTCAAAGACAGCAGAAGCACTGAGCCATAAATTTCAGGATGGAGAGAATTGATTTTCATTTTAATGGTTGCTGAACAGTTTCTCTGGGAGTCTGAAGAGCCTTGAGTATTTTCTCAGACACATAATTTTTAAGTGTTTTGTTATCTTCCACACTCATTATAAAAACATCATTTGTGAATTTGCATAGCAGAGAACTGTTAGTTTTAGATATAATACTAAGCACTTTATGGAAAATTAGTTTCATAAAGGCTACATCAAGGAAAAGGCTTTGAGTTTTTACACAAGTTACCCAAAGCAGAAAAAAAGGAGATAGGTAAAATGTTGCATTAAAAAAACCCCAACAAAACAACCAAGAAACAACAAAAACAAAAACAGAAAAAGCCTTCTGCAATGGAATTATTGCCTAATATTTCAGCCTGGGCATTTGAGAATTGATAGTCTGTGAAATGAAAGCTTTGGGATTTACTAGACCATTTGCACTTTGTCTGTAACTTTTGCAGGTTCTCACAGACCATGTAACACTTCTGGAACAAGTGTGTAAAATATCGCAGAAATTGCATAGATTGTATTTTTTCTACTTTCCTCATTGCATCTTACTTTAGAGACTGAAGACTATTTTCCAGATTCAGGTATTTACAGAAGTACATATAAATGAAACCATAACTTGTTAATTTTGTCATAGCATCTTTTATTGAATATTTCCCCCCCCCCCCAAAAAAAAGGCACCAGAAATTAAAATAAAAATAAAACTGTTGAGGCTATAATTAAAAGTGCAGTATTAGGAATGATCCCTCACTTAAGAAAAAAACCTCCTGCATAACGATATAGTTTTATATTTTGCAAGGAGTAAAATATCTCTGTAGTGTCACTATCATCTGAAAAATTTCAGCTCTAATTTTTAAAAAATACTGTTATCTCTTTTTAAATGCTGTTTTATTAGCTTTAATTGCAGAGATGAATTATTCATTTTCTTCAAAATGAAGAAATTACCAGAAAAGTTATCCAGGTTAATTATCAAGAAGTATCTTAATATTGTTGATGTGAAAAACAGAATGAACCTTGCCCATACCTGTTATTTCTATTGGCGCACCCAGTTCAGGTTAGCAAGACAGAGACTAAAAGAGTAGGGCAGGCTAGAAAGGAAGCTTGCATGACCCCTGCCTCACAGCTCACAGATAGGTGCTCTTCTCTAAGAAGGGTTGTAAAGGCTGATGGTTTTGGTGTGAGGACCAGAGTCCTCTCAGTTCTTATTCCTGTGAGCATTTCCATACTATCCCAAATTAAGAAAATAGTCTGGCACAGTAAAGGAGTGGTCACTGAAATAATATTTATAAACTTCTAATAGTTTCTCTTTATCCTCTTTCAGTGCTACCCTATGATAGATCCTCTAGAATAAGTAAAATTATTTTCACAACAACATGATACTGCTATGGTCTTTAATATGCTTTCAAACAGAGAAGGGTTTTAATGTAGTGAAAACAAAAGTTCTCCTAAGCCTGAGAAAAGAACAGTATGTCTCAGGTAGGTGCTTGAATGGTGCTCCTCACCAGGCTCGTGTATGTGTTACTTAAGTTGACAAAAATCTCATAATTTTGATTGCTTTCTTACCTTTAATTGTTAGTGACTATAGCATATATGACTGTCATAGTGGGTGATTTTATTTACCATAATTGCTTGTGTTCTGTGTAAGTTAATTACTATTCTGACAATATTGCAGCATACTAACTAGTGGCAACAGATGCACTGGTGAGTTTGGAGTGAAGGAATCTGATAAGAACCATCAAAGTACTTATTTGTCATCTATTTATTTATTAAACCTAAGTAAAATGAGTTAATTTTTAGGAATGTTGACTGAATATTTGGAAATGTTATGTCTTGTGTAATAAACCTAAAATCAAATTTTCCACTGGTTTTTATTACAATTCATTTTCTACAAATTCTCAATTCAGCTTGCTTTAAGTAAATTCACTTTATATGAGAGTCTGGTCTACATTTTGTTAGTGTTGGAAAAGCACTTTCAATACACGGAAAATGGTGCCCAAAATTTATTTTATGTTTGAAAAAATCCAACTGTATTCTGGTTTTGTATTTGTATATCTTTCTTGATCACGGTTTTGATTTGTTCTTGTTGTCATTGTTTGGGTTTCATTTCCTCTTGAGAGAAGAAATATTATAGTCAGTTAATAAGAGCAAATAAACCCTAATCAGTTATGAACTCATAATCAGTTCTCTACAACTAGCTGAAATGAGGTTTTAACGGGGTGGGGGCCAATCCCTTGTGCTGTGCCTGCAGTGAGACAACCAGAGGAAATGGCCTTAAACTGAGACAGGGGAGATTCAGATTAGATATTAGAAAAAAAATTCCGTGTTAGGGTGGTCAGACACTGGAGTAGGTTGCCCAGGGAGGTTGTGCAGTCACCATTCTTGGAGGAGTTCAAGAGGCGTCTGGGTCTGCTGCTGTATGATGTGGTTTAGTGGTTTAGGATTTACAGTGGCAGTGCTGGGTTGATGGTTGTACTGGATGATCTTGTAAATCTCTTCCAACCTTGATGATTCTATCATTCGATTGTGATTTCATTGGACAGATTTGCTAAGTGTTATATTTTGGATCTTTGTTTCGAGATAATTCTTAAATCAGTGATATTCAGTCTTCTTTCTGATACTGAATTTTGGCACTTAAAGTATATTAATACCTGAAGAGCAATAAGTACCTAAAGTGGATGATTTATCCCTTCCTGACACTGCTGTAAAGTAACTGGCTGAATTCCCTAAGGAAATATGTTATACCTTTCAGTGACTATGGAGGGGTCCTTGATAAGCCAGCTTTAGGATGGCATTTAAAAGTCAGGTGATGTTAGCACTGCATTTCCCATCTAAACAGACTAGTGTAATTTCCCCAAATAAAAGGAAGCCCAGAATCCAGCTTCTGTGTTAAGTCAGATATTTATGTAGCAGGATGTGAATGAGACCTGCTCAACTAATGCTGTTGTCACCCAAACACCTCCCATGTGGGGAAGACCTTCCTTACAATGAACTCCTCCTTTGGGAGTGGTAGGGCCTTCAAGGTTTGTCCAAGAAACTCCTGGGACCTGCCCAGGGACTAAGCAGGTCTTGGTTTGGCCCTCTTTACTTACATTATATTAAAGTTGTGTTGCATTAAAGAACATAAGTAACAGTTGCTTTTGCTAATTGCTAATCTTTGTGCTAATTTTACAAGAAAAGTGATTAAGTGTTTTCTGTAGCAAGTTGTCCTTGCTCTGGCTCCGATGGAGTTAACTTTCTCCATAGCAACCCATATGGTGTTGTGTTTTGATTTTTGTCTAAAACAGTGTTGGTAGCTAATGTTTTGGCTTTCACTGAACTGTTCTTGCACAGCACTGAGGATTTCTGTTTTTCCCATTCTGTTTCCTTCCCCCCAAGCAAGTAGGCAGGCTGGGAGTGGGTAAGAAGTTGAGAAGGGACACAGCCTGAACAGCTGATCCAGATTGGTTGAAGGGATATTCAACACGGTATTAACTTCATGCTCAGCAACTAAAACTGAGGTAAAGAGGGATTTTCATTTTGGCTTCCAAGGTGACTTTTTCAGAACTGGTTAGGCATCATTTTGCTTATAGGAGGTGGTGAGGGATCTGCATTGCTTATTCTTCTTTCTCCTTCTTTCACTCGACAAACTGTTTTGAGTCGACCCACAACTTTTCTTGGTTTTTTTCCTATTCTCTCCCTCTCCTGATGGAACAGGGAGTGAGTGGGCAGTGGTATATATGCTTGGCTGCTGGTAGTGTCAATCCAACACAGTTCTATCTGGCTCAAGGGATTCAAGATAATGACAGGTCTGACCAAAGTGTGCTGGACTGAATTTAAAGGTGTTATATGAGTTTGGCTGTATCTTGGAGGGCTGCTACTTTCTGTTGCTGGTCACAATGTTGACTTATTTGCTCTGCCACCTGACCTGTTGCTGTTATGATCCGATTTGTGGAGAGAAGCCTCTGCTTGAACAAAGGTGCAGTTGAGATCATAGCCAAAGTCATTAGTGCAGGTTTTATTTAACAGTAAATGTGAGGTAGAGGGATAGAAAGAAATAGGAAAGAGAGGGAAAGAGAGAGAGAGAGAGACACAGCGGTCAAGCAGAAGATAGTCACCACCTCATGAATCCTGCAGAGTTGCTTTCTTTCCCGCAGTCTGCCCCGTGGGAATTTTTGTCTGGATACATTAACTAGGGTGTACTCACCTCTACTAGGCCTGGAATTAGGTTCTTCCTGGTACAAGTTCCTTTCTTCTCTGCTTATCTCAAGTTTCTGCTGTGGTGGCTTGTCTTATGGCAAATTTCCTCTCTGGTCTTGAAGTGTTTAAGGTAATTTTGATCTTTAAATCTCTTGCAGATTCTCACTCCCTTTCTCACTGTACATTCAATTCCTGGGATTGTTAGTGCCTCCTTTCTGCTTTTGGGGTTTGCTCTGCTTATAGGTTTTTCTCTTTACTTTATTTGTTAAACTGCCTGTCTCGACTCACAACTCTTTTTTCTTTTTGTCTTCCTGTTCGGTCCCCCATTCCACCATAGGAAAAGAGTGAGTGAGCAGCTACTTGAGTGAAGATTAGCTGCTGGCTGGGATCAACCCACTGTACAAGACAATCCTTTAAATTCAACTGTTATCAAACAAAAGGAATTACAAATTGCCAGTGTGTTCCTTATTTTACACCATATTGATAATTCTCAGCAGAGCTCAGAAGATAAACATATTTTTTCTACCAGTCTTGCTGGTTTGTACTTCCTCTGCCTTCACTGCACACTGCTCTACTGTATCATAAGCAGTCTAAGCCTGTAATAAAGAGGAAAGTGGGTTGTAAATGAGCTCCAGTTTCCTTACTATGTATGTTTTTGGAAAGCTAAAATTACACATTTACTGCTACTATTGCAGAAGTTTTGAAATACATGCAGATATATTTATCTGTATATTTATATTTATTCCAGAGATGTTTTAATTTATTTTGAAATTTTCTGAAAAAAATCTTCTTGATTTTCCATAAGTATTTAAAATAATTGAATTAGCTTAAATACCCATTCCAAATAACTGAGAGAGAAATTGATAATTTCATCCAAAAAATTGTTGCGAGTGAGGTTTTTTTTTGGTTGTTGTTTCTGTTGGTTTTTTCCCCCCTGGTTAATTAAAATTAGATTGTAGTTTAAATTGCTTTGGAATCATGCTAGAACCATTTGCTATATACTGTATTAGAAAAAGTTAAAGTGTCATGAAAGGTCAGCATGTGCTGTCAGAAACATTTGATGTTTGTGCCAAATTTCAGTAGACACTAACAGGCTTTTCTACAAAAAAATAATCTTTGAAATAAAAGCAAGTGTTTTAGTTTAACTCTAGAAAAGGTGCATGAACTTGAAATGTACACACACTGAGCTTTCTCTACTTCTTTATATTAGATAATTAAGCACACTGAGCTGCAACAGGCTTGTCAGTCCTGACCTGAAGACACTCCTGATTTGATATACAAGTTACAAAGAAATTCAGACATTTGTAAAAGCAAGTTGGGAAAAAAATTATTCCTTTATTAAGTTGGCATGTGTCTGTGTTTACTTCTTGAGTAGAAGTATCTTTTCCTCAAAGTGCATTTTGAAATCATACATATTTTTAATAACACAATTGCAAATGCAATTTTTATTTTATAAATTAAGCCTTAGATTATACCACTAGTAAATAAAGTTACCACCATCAAGTATCCTATGGCATCTGACTGCCTATATAGATATAGCTGCAATTTTAATTACAAATGGGAATAACTATACGATCAGGTTATCTGGGATCTAAGTGGATCTAATAAGAAATCAGGTAATAAATCTCTGTTTTGGACAGACCAAGAATGGTATTGGTATTGTAGGTTTGGGATTAGCAGGCTGAATAAAGTGCCAGAGCTAATAGGTCTCTGTTCCTCCTGCTTCTCTCCTGTCATATTCCCTCCAACATATTTCTTGCATTTCCACTTCCCACATCTGCTTCATTTCTGCACACTCACATTTCCAGATTATTGAGTCAAATCTGTACAGGCTTTTTCATCACAGGCAGACTAATGAAATTATTTTGCACAGCTGTGACACTGCGTTTCCTATATTTCAGGGATAGGAAAATGAGTGAAAGAATGCACAGCCTTGTTCTCATAAAGTGCAAGGGAAAGAGTAATGTCAGGAAGCAAGGAATGAATGTCATTCTAGCTGCCTGATGCCTAGAGCCTTTATAAAACCACCTGACTAAACAAGGAAACACACACAAATGTGGATGAATTATCTTCCCTGGAAAGAAACACTTTTTCTGTTCTGGATAGATATTAAATCTCATTTTTAGAAGTAATCAGGACATTATAATCAGGCAAAAAAATATAACCCACAAACACATCAGAGTCATCAGTAAAACACCCATGGAATTTGCTTAGACCATAATTTTCTGCACGATTCTTGCCCTAAATATCTTTTAAGAAAATATTCCACTGAACAATCCAGAAAATGCTGAGCTCCTTGAAGTCTGAGCTAGAGAGAAGAGCAACACCTTGCCATGGGTAGAAAACTGAAGGTGAACCTCTGGCATGACAAATAACATGTTTTTCTTTGTATGACCATCAATTAGTTAGTGCATCTTTCTTTGTCTCATTTTTCCTACAGCAATAATAACTGTGGCTTACTTTGAAAGCTTAAAGATTCATGTTTAAAGATTAAAAATATAATAAAAGCTGAATTAAAATATGAGTGATATTCTGAAGGCATGATTAGCACAATGATAAACTGAGGAGAACACCAAAGGAACTGAAACAATGCAAACATTATTTTTAGGTTTTTGTCTCCATCATTCCAGGAATGTGTGCATATGCATACATGTGCATACAAATAATAAGCAATTTACTGTGTAGTTTTATTTAATTCAAAGTAAAATTTCATAACAATAAGAAAGTAAAAGCAGCAAACCCAACAAAATTAACAATGGCAAAATGCTATAAAGATTTATTTTCTGTAACTGTGTATATACAGCATGAAAATAGCAAATTTTCCATCTCCATTTTTATTGTATAAATAATAATTTTATTTATTATGTATTGGAACATATGTATTTATATAATACAAATATAGTATGGATTTAGTATGAACTAGTACTTTGTTAAGGTCAGACATTTGTAGAGGACATGGTTTCCTGACAGCTCTAGCTTGTCACCACATTTTCAGTAAGCAATGCGCTGCAGAAATTGGCAGTAGTAAGATCACCAAGGGTTCTTACACGATCAGAAGTGGCAGTTGCTCACTCTGATCCTTTGGAAAAGAAACGCACTGAAAGGACACTGTCAAAATTGGTAGGCTTGAAGTGTGACCTACCTTGATAGTATTTCCCTATGGCAAATCTCACCGTAAAGACTGAAAAACGCTTAAGGCGATGGGATTTGAGAGAAGTCATATAGGGTTGCTATTGAGGAAATCATGATTTCTGGTCGCTGTGCTCCTGGCAGTATGTGCCCTGACATAAGGAAAGTCACTTGGGATAAGTTGTACCTCTATGACATCTCTTTATTTTGGTGGACGTCCACTTCACTCAGGGTAAGCACAGGCCAGATCTCCACAGCACCTCCTCCTGTGGCAGCACGGCAGCTCCACTTCTGCTGGTGCTGATGTCTTTTTCAGCTCCATAAGCCACCAAAGGCATCCAGCCACTTATCCAGACTCCATGAGAAGTTACACTTTTTCCCAGCTCTTCTCATGAGCCTGGGTTGTACAAGAGTACTCACTAGATTTTATGCTTTCATCTTTCTTTCTCTACAAAATGTGTGCAGCAAAACAGGGCGTGCATTAATGTTAGAACTGATGTAGATGTTTACCCGGTACAACATATGTTTACTCTTTGGAATTCCCAATATCTCTGAAAACTTGATTTCTTGTAGGTTTAATATGGCTTTTCTTTTTAACTGGAGAAGAATTTTCTCTTTTACTCATCCTTAAGCCTGATGTTCCTGAGATTAAGTAATTCAAGGTCAAGAATATCCTGCTGTCCTCAAGTCTATATAAATTACAGGCATGTTTTGAATAGATAAATAATATTACCCCTACTTAGATCAAAATTTCTGACTAAACTTTTGAGAATCTTTGAATAAAATATGATAACTCTGAGTGCAATGAAGTTTTTATAACTTTAGGTGCTTAGATAGACATATCTTTTTACCCAGCTCAGAATATCTTTCCTAGAATATTATGTCTGCAACTTTACAACAAAGATAAATCAGAAATATGAGCCATGACACAATAATTTCTCATCAATTGTCATCTTCAAAAATGAATAGATAAAAAAGAAAGTGCAGTATTTTTGAATGGGGTCTTAAATTATATGTCCACAGATACTCGTTTTTACAGTGAAAATAATTGCACTAATTCTTTTCTCCAGCACACTTCCAAATTAATTGTGCATATAATTACCAGGGTAGGATAGCCTCAAATTTTATTAAAACAAAAATCAATTAAAATGTTTTTTGAAAAATATCTTTACATAAAAATGTCAGAACAGTTATTAGGGAGCTGCAGATTTCAGTTTCCCTTGTAATCTTCCTGCTTTAATATTTCTGAATCATTTCAATGATTTAATATGACTGTAAGATTACAGACTTCTTATGGGAGGGGTGTATCCCAGAGAACTGATAATCTTACACCAGAAACAGTTAATCATGTATAATTTGCACATACTGATATTATTTACAGTTATTGCAGTGATGATGCATGGAAACAAACAAGAATAGCGGCTGATTGTACCAGACAAAAACAAAGCAAAAAGAAACCAAAAAAAAAAACCAAAAAAAAAAAGACCAAATACCAGGAAGAATACGTGCTTTGCATCCAACACATTTCAGTCTGGATGAAATACATGCATGGGAAATGAATATTTCACAGAATATTGTGTAAGCAGAGCTGGAATTAAATTGACATGAATTCCATGGCTGTAAGTGAGGGAATGGGGAAGAGAGAAGGTATGAACAGGGTGGGAAGGAGAGGAGTCAGGCAGGTGGGACTGGAGCTGGAGCTCCGAGGTACACACTGGTACCTGACTGGTACTGTAAAGAAGATTCTCTCCCCCAGCACGTGAGAACAATAGACATGTTCCTGGGATGCCAGGCATCACCCCAGAAAAGCTGCCTTTAAAGCTCATGGTGCTGCCAGTACTATTCTCACCTTCTTTTCTTGCAGGAGATGGAGACAGGGTAGGAAAGGATGCAAAAGTAAAATATTATGTGTAGCTTTCTCAGCAATCACCTGAACAAATGTGGATTTCTCAAACTGATCCTTGGCTTAGTCATTGCATGGTGTTCTGCTCCCTCATCTCACTTAAGGGAGTCACATCAAATGAATCCATTCCTTGAGTTGTATTTGCTGTTTCCTGGCAACCGCCACTTTGAAAAAATAAAATCCTGTGCAATGAGAAAGAATGGAAAGCCCTTTCCTACTCCCCCTGCACACCTCTGGCAAGGCTTCCTATGCTTAATTCCACGTGCAGTCAGACAGCCTGTATCTCAGTTACTTTCCTGAGATAATGGTTATGCAAGTTAGGGGCATGTCAAATCAGCTTGTTACTTAAATTCTACAAAGCTTAATCATATGAATAATTCTGATTTATAAAATTAAAGATGTGAAGTTTTCCTTTCATTTTCTCAGCATGTTCATGCAGATGGTCTGTATCAGAAAAGAAAATGAAACAATTTTTAAAAAGATGACTTCATACAAATATCTTTCTCATATAACATGAGAAAATATGGCAGAAAATTAATTGAAGGGTAAAATTAGTGACGACAGAATATAAAAAATAAACAGTTTTTCTGAGTTACTTAAATTCACATAATGATTTTTTTTTTTTTTAATATTCCAACAAAGTACATAGTGAAAATATATACAGGAAAATATAATCATCCAGGAAGCTGTCCTGGAGAGTCCATGAGGAGTTCACTTGTAAGGGGAAACCAAGTTTCTTGGTGTAGTTTGTGTCTGTTTGTGCTCAGGGGTGTGAAAGGGTGGATTGCATTATATGTTGTTTCTTTTCCTTTAATTGTTAGTTGAATATTGTGTGTTTCATTTCCACTATTATACAGTTAACTTATTCTTGGGCATAGCTCAAATGCACGTTTGAAGAAATCGTCAAGAGGGTAAAGAAAAGGATGCCATCAGCGAACCCTTCCAAACCAAAGGTCTTTAGTTCTTTGCTTTCATTTCAAGACAGACTGTAACAAAAACTTAGAGGAGAGCAAACATATATTAATTCTCCATCTTCTTCTAAACATCACTAACTTGCACATCAGGGCCTTGAATGCTCAAGTTCAAATTTTTTTAGGGGAAAAAATGAAGACACTAATGCAGCTACACACAACTAATATAAATTACAGCAAGTTGTGAAGAGAAAGAATCATAACTTTCTGAAATTAAGCTAGGTTTTCCAAAAGCTTAATGTCCCACATAGAAAAAGGACAAAATGCAATAAAAATCATAGAATCATTTAGGTTCAGAAAGACCCTAAGATCATCAAGTCCAACCATTAACCCAGCATTACCAAGTCCACTACTAAACCATGTCCCCAAGTGCCACTTCTACACGCTTTTTTGAAATCTTCCTGGGATGGTGACTCCGCCATTTCCCTGGGCAGCCTTTTGCAATGTTTGACCAGCACTTTGGTGGAGAAATGTTTCCCAATATCCAGTCTAAACATCCCCTGGTGCAACCTGAGACCATTTTAACTCATCCTATTGCTTGGCCCCTTGATGAAGAGACGCATGCCCCCCCCTGTCTGCAGCCTTCTTTCGAGTAGTTGTAGAGAGCAATAACTTCTCCCCTCAGCCTCCTTTTCTCCAGGCTGAACAACCCAGCTCCCTCAGCTGCTTCCTTAAGCTTACCCCAGACTCACTGGTGTATCCTTTGTGCAGAGATAGAATCATTTAAGTTTGAAAAGGCCCTTTGAGATTATTGAGTACAACCATAAAATTTATGATACATCATGGAAACAGCACATACGTGTGAGTGTTTGGGTACATGTGGGTGTCCTGAAGATCCTCAGTGGCAGGCAGTCCTGTTGCCTAAAATCAAAGAAAAAAACTTTCCAAACAGTGTTAGGAGGGTAATATAAAAAGCAGATCTTTAATGAAAGTTTTCAGGTGCACAGATTATGGCAATGCACACCCGCAGTATCAAATTCTTGCCATTTTCATAAGTTTAACTATTTAGCATATCTAGCAAGTACCTCCAATAGAAAAATGGTTACCCCTGGACCTACCCTATTGGAGCCTTTTCGAAGGGTTTCTGCCCTATATGTTTTTATGTGTATGAAGTTAATGGAAAACAAATTCCTTGTTAGAGATTCCTTTCCTTGGACGTAAGACCAAACAGTATGTGGCAAAAACGTGAGAAAGTTTATCTACTGTTCTAAAATGTGAGAGAGGTAAGAAATAAGTGAGAAAGTGTTAGAAACGATACAGCTATGTATATTAAAATCTACAAAGCTACAAATATATATAAAAAGGCAAAAATCTTTAGGCATCCATCCTGTATGACAGAGAACAACAAGACCTGAGCATGCAGCTGAGAGTTCAAAGATGCACTTCTAGGACAGAAAGACAGCTTAGGGAAAAGGAAGGTGGAGATCTTTCCTCCCAGTCAGGAAGATAAGTTTTTCTAAATATCTTAAATTTTCTTTCCTATCAAAAGAGGTAGGCTAATAGTAAGAAGACAGTTTAAGTTAGCATGCTATTGGTGTAATTAAATTTATAGTTTATGGCAAAAGATGCTAATTATATTCACCATGCAAGGAGAGGAATAGCTGAGGCAGCAGTTTCAAAAATACCTGGTCTCAATGATTTGCAATGGGATTTAGACATTCAAGTGTATTTTAGCTAATTTCACAAATAAATAGAATTCAAAAAGTCAGGAAAGTCCTGCAGAACTATGTTTGGAGGCAAGAACAACAGAAACTTTTATTTTAAGAGACTATGTAGTCTAATCCTATTTACTGTGGGAAGAAAAACAAAACTTTACATCATGTGATATATAAGATCATGAATCATATAGACTGAAATCTGTTAGCCCTTTTCAATACTAGAAGGAGAAGAGGCCATTTAAAATGAAAATTCAACAAATTCAAAATGAGAGGTTCTACTTCATGTAAATGTCTGTGGAACCCTGCACTATATGGAATAGTGTTCAAGCAAATAAAATTCTAGGATTTAAAGCAGCATTTATGCAAAGGCTACTAATCGTCTGCAAGATTAAAATGAAATAGACCGTTAAACAGTTTCAGTGTACTGAGTGAGCAAGAAATTTTCTCCCCAACACATTATTTTTATTCTTTCCATTTCTAAAACAAAGACTTGAGGTTTCCATTTAAAGTTTATTTAAAATCTTTTTATATTCTAGCTAAATACTGGATTTTTTATGTGTGTGCCTGTGCCAAAAATACCCACCAGAAGTAATACTGAATTCTCATTTTATTGGTACAATAGAAGAAGGATGTGTGTTTATGGTAAAATGGAGAACCACATAAAGGAAGGAATCTTACAGATGAAGATGATATTTCCTAGTGATTAAAGAAATACATTATTTGTAGTAAGAGGGAACTTGATGTGCTCAGGCAGCTGCCAGATGAAGCATGCAGCAAAGCACAAAGTGTCTGACACTGCTTGAAGTTGGTTTTTTTATTGCAAAAGGGAGGGACAAAAAGACCTTTTCAGTTTGACTCTGATCACTGAAATGAATTAGTTGATTCTGACTTATGAAGCCTTATGATTCTCAAGGAAAAAAAGGAGAAAGGACATCATAACAGAGACAAGAAGCCTAAAGAAAGCAAATTTAAAACTCCAAGGACTGATATATTAGATTATAAGAAGAAAATCTAAATTTTGAAAAAAAGGAGGCTCAGGAGAGTTCGTAATTCCTTAATGACATTATACTGAAGACACATTAATATTTTTCAATGCAGAATGTTGGATCAGAAGTCTAAAAATGAACCATCATGACTGAATCACAAGCTGTTCAACTACATGAAGCTCAAGAATAAACTAGAAACAAGTTTGGTTTATTAGAGAAGAGTACAGAGGGATGCTCAGATACGTGGACAGAAAATCTCAGGAAAACACAAAGCTACCAAGAGACATAAATTATATTACGAAAACATTATTTAATTCTAAGAGGACCAAAGCTCTGTTTCTAGCACAAATGTGTTTTATTGTTGCAATAGACAACCTTCTGTTGCCTGTGAAGTCATACGGTGAACAACAGCTTTTTTCCCTTAAGCTTTGGATGATCTTGGATTTCCATCTTTCAGCCAGGCTAGGACTAAAAGTGATGCATTTTTCTGTTGAAAGAAGATTCAAATTACGCTTCTAGTAGTTGTCTTTATTTCAACTTGTATTGTAAAGTACTCCCCTCACTTTTCATTTTCACTCCAGGTATTGCGTGGTGGGAATAGTCTGAAAAGGTTGAAATCTCTATCTTATGCTGCACAGAAAAATGTATTCCTCTAGAACAAAGATATCAAGGCCCAGATTAAGGAGATCAAATTTTAATGTAGTCAAAATTAATTCTTTTTCCAACACACAGCAGTAGTATAATTGACAGATGATTATATATCAGCCTTTGCCAAGAATATTGCTAAGCACTTTAAGTCTGGCAAACTGTGTGTTACTTTGTGATTGGTAGAAAAATCTATAATTTTCTCTTGGAGAAAGACCAATCTTATATCAACTCAAATGTTACATCATGCTCTTTCCATCACAAAATTCCAGCTGCACACCCTAGATGTGCTCCTAAAAAGATGGATTTTATTTATTTTTAATAGAATCGAAAATTCGTTTAAGGAAACGAGCTGACCAAACTTGACTTTCCATCTCTTAACATCTTTGAAGTCAGAAGATGCACTTGGCTTCACCTCTGGATTTCAACTCACAAGTGAGTTATTAAATTAATGGCAGCAGTTCATTATCAAGGATTATAGCAAATCATTGAGCCTCTGGAGCTCTTTCCCCTCACTGTCTCTGAGTTTGACATAAGTTTTCACTTGTGCAGCTCAAATACATATATTCAGAAAAGCTTTTGGTCAAACACTGTTGTAATCATTTTGTTTGGTCTAATGGCATGTTTGGGATTATAAGAGCTTTTTAAGAAGCGTGAACCATAGCAGATAGTTATTGTTTGAAGTGTATAGCAGATTGCCTTATCATGTTTGCAATGTAAGATTATATGTACACTTATATATGCACTAAAGAAACTGCTGAAATCAATTGTATGAGAAGTTAGTATTTTTAAATAGTCAGTTTTACACTGTTATTTTTAAAATGGGTTAGGCCTCTTCCTTTCAGAGGAAGACATTAACCATCTCAGGCCATAAGTCAGGTACAGTTTACCTTTCTTCAGTGAACAAATACTTTTGCAGAAATTTGTATTTGAGAAAGAATCCATACTAAATTTCATGAAAATGTTATTTAATGCAAATCTTAATAAGTATTCCTACTCTGCTAAATACTCATAGCTTTTTTGTCAGTGATCTCTTCACTTTTCCCTCTCATCAGCTCGGGTATGTTTTGAGGGCTTTCTAAGTGGAAAACCTTGTTCACCCTTGTGTGTACAGGCAGGCTGATGAAGCTTTGATATTTTTAATTCAAATCATAGAAAGACATCATTTAGGCAACGTAATAATTGTGGACCTCAACCAATTTGACAGTGCATGCCTAGAGGGAATTGCATCTAATCTTCTCTTGAATAGCTGGGTGCCATCTCGTCCTCTGGCATCTGAGCTGAAAATGCACTGCTGTTAGGATGGACTGATTGCTTCTACTTGAATGACAAACTATGTAACTGAGGTTAACTACTACAAGGGTATTTTGGGGTTGTAGAAGCAACAAGAGAGAACCATAGGAGGGTACAGTTAATAACAAAAATTAGCTGACTGATTCTGGCCTAAATTTCTTGCAAACCTGAATTAGTTATTTTTCACTGATCAAAATAATTATGTAGCAGCTATGCATATATTCCAACACAAGTCATTTGCTTTCTCAATAAAAAGAGAAAGTAGTCAAGATCTGCTAATCCTTTTTTTTTAAAGTAAATGAAACAGTCTCTTTACTGTCAGTTGCAGTCCTTTAGGACAAATAATCGCTGTATTTCATGCAGAAAAATAATCAAAAATGCCTGCATGAAGAAATATGCTTCTTTGAAAAAGTACTTCTGGAATACTACTGTAAAAACTCTTCTGAGACAAAATTGAGAAAGCAGTTCCTTTTTAACCAAAGGATAGCTTTTCCCAAAGTGCATCCACATTCTGATTATGATCAGATAATCATCATTCATATGTGATCACATAATCATCATTCATGATTATGATTATTGACTGCATAGAGTCCAGATCCATATGTCATTAAAATAACAAGCATAAGTAACCTTTTCTTTTCTGGAAATACTGCAAATGCTTAATTAGGATTGAAGTTATCTCTGGGGTGACAGTACCTTTATATATATCCTAAATGACATTTATTACCAGAACTTCATGCATTCAAATGCAGGAAAAGCTAGGGAACAACCTTAGCTGTGAGTGCTGCGATGGAAGCTCAGTAATGAATCCTGGCAAAGAGGCTCTAATCATTACTTTCATGGCAATTATGCAGTGTACTGAGCAGGACTTCAACTCATGGAGAAAGATGGACAATGAATACTGAATTTTAACCTGCCTTTTAAGACATTCTAAACTAATTTAATTGGGATCACATAATTACTCAAAAGGCAATCTCAAGTGCATTATCATCCTCCTGTGTCAGCCTTGCGTGCCTTGTTATCCTGTTAGAGTGTGTCAAAAAATTGTCACAGGAGACTGAATCTTACAGAGGATAATAACCCTGCTGCTGCTTCTTCAAGCCTTAAACCTGAGATTTTAAATAATGAGAGGACTCTGCTGCTGGGAAGAACCTTTCTTACACTTTTTGGAGTTTTTTTTTTTTAAGCTAGACCACCCATTTACATCTGTCATATAGATTTAAAACAATATTTTGAATAGTGGAATCTTCATAGGTTTTGTTCACAGATTTATTATGCACTATTTACTGAGGTGTCTAACAGTCCCTTCCTTGCTGAGTTATATATATTCCTAATGATCCCCTTCCATCTCTGTAGAAAAGAGAGAACATGGAAATTATAGTTCTTAGGATGGCATCTCATCTGTTTTTTACAGAAAGTTTACAAGTAGAATATATTCTGATTTTCTTTTCCATTTCATTTGAATCCACATTGGGGTTTGATAGTATACTGCAGCAATATCTGTCTTGGTGTTACTGTTTGCACCATTTGTTACCAAAGAGAGAAAAATGCAAATGAGCATTACCAACTAAATTCCTTATTTACTTGTTATTCATGCCCACTCCCAAAGGCTTTGGATTCTACTGAAATGAAGGATTCTGATGGAACAGCTAAGATAAATAATTTTCAGACAAGGTCTTCCATCAATCTTGGCTTTTATGTGTCAAAAAGCAAGATAATAAAATTCTTCCGCCACTGGCATCAATATTTGGTTTCAGAGCTTAATGGTGCTCTGGGACATTGTCATTTCCACTCTGTCCTCAAAAGCGAATATTAGACTGTCTTTCCCGCCTTACTCTTTACTTGGTAATCATTCATTTCCCCAGCAACAACTGTAGCCCTCCCTGAACTACTCCCTCCCCCATTTCCAGGGGCCATAGGTAATCAAGCTTTATCTCTGCCAAGACTGTAAATTCTAACACTCTCTCCAGCTGGAAGTCATGGTGGACTCTTAAATTTTACCTGCAAGTCCGTTGCTTTGCATTCCTTTGCCAGACCAGGCAAAGTTCTATATCATGCATACTGTGGCATTCAGAAAGGAGAAACATCCCTTTTCATTTTGCTAATTTTCTGGGTGATTCTTTTAAAATCAGCTGAAAAGGAGACAAGCTACTGCTGACAGCAGCTACTCTTTGAACAAAAGAGATCAATCTATAACCAGATCAGTCACTACTGCAAGTGTTCCCAGCAGCATTCATATCTTTCTGCTTGAAGTGCTTCCATTTGGAACTGCTATGCACAGATTTTCTTCCTCTGCACTTTTATCAACAATGGCGATTTGATGTCAGATTTTAAGCACACGTAAATCGGCATAGAACAATTTGGAAATGACTGAATTACTCTATATCCAAAAATTATTCAGACAGAACACACTAAGTATTTAGGAATAGTTATAGATCAGGTTCAGTGTGGTGACTGGGAATAGATGTATGGGAGTGACCCATAACTGGGAGTGGACACACACAAAACTAGTTCAGCATATTATGGGCTCAAAAATCAGTGAAGAGCATTAGTGGCACAGAGTGCTCCACGTACAACACAGCTGGATTTATCCTTGCTGCACTTCAAAAGGAATATCTCAGTGCATTTTTGTGACTTGATGTGACGGTGACAATTGGCAGAATTTAGGGGCAGAAATGTACAAATATAAATATGAGTCCTTATGGTATTTCTGGTATGGTGAGAAGGAATTAGGACCTACCTAATACAGATGGGCTTAGTGCACCTTGGAAAGAACCATGACTTCATCCTGTTTCAACTTCTTAGGGGAGGGAAAGGAGAGGAAAATTGGTAGATAGCATGTGTATCTCATATGGACACATTACAGAGATAACCAAAAAAGGCCACTGTAGACAGAACATGATACCATTTATTGTGTTTTTTGTTTTGGTTTTTTTTCACACTTCTGAGCATGTAGGGTTAATTCATCCCATCATCTAGAAAAAAATGCTATGTGAATTTTTTGACCAATAGAAATTAAAAAACTTGCATTACAATTAAAAAAACCCTCAAAACTGGTTAACACCATTACTGGTAATAATTTCCTGGCCGATGCATGAAGAAAATAACTATTTAATATTTCATAACCTTTGTCAATATATTACTAACACATGTAATAACTTTTTAATAAATATCACTGATGAGACAGTGATACAGACAATCCCTTGTCTTTAACTAAACATCCGGAAATTTTGAGTCATTAATACATAAATAAGGATATACAAAGTCCTTCAATTTGGTGACAACTAAAAATTACTACTTCTGTATCAAACAAACCATAAAACAAGATAGCTGCATGACAATTATACCATTTGAATAAATTGTTTGCATTTATTAAAATAAGATTTGAAGAAATTAAAAACCAAACCAAATTAAATTCTATGAAATGTTTTTACATACTTTTATTTTTTAAGCACATTCATTTTTAAATCTCAGCATCTTCTCACTGCAAAATGGATTTAAAAAATCATTTCATAGTTGCAGAATTTTGCTCCATATCTACTCATAAGCTCCCACAATTACCAAATCAAATATGTCAAGAGAGTAGCAAAATTTAAATAAAAAGCTGTTGTCTCTCATCCTCATCTTCTATCCAACACAGACTATTAAAATTTGTAATATAATGTTAGAATTCATTCCATGTAGTCATCAGAAAAATATTTTTCTTTGTTTCTTATTGCTTTGTTTCCCATACTGGTTTGCATTGTGCATTCATTAAACATATAATAAACTGGTTTGAAATTAATGTGAAAAAATATTTTGGGGTTACTCTTCAAAGGAGCTTTCTATTTTAACAGGTATGACTTAGTCCTCTATTTTTTTTTAAGGTATAATGCTAATGGCAATAATTATATACTCCTTTATCAACATATTCTTAATTGCCACTCACTGTTATTTAAACATAAATTCAAAAATGATGTTTTCTTACTGCTAGGCAGATGAGCAGTATCACTTTTATAATTTATAACAGGACTAATTAAAATGAATGTTTGCTATAATGTTCTTTTCAGTGTTTACGGCATGAAATGTATTAAAATATTCAACACAATAACAATAAAATCCTTATTCAAAGTAATAATTGACATATATATTTAATTTAATGTTTACTTGCTTTCCGTCAAATTGAAAGTAGATTGAAAATCTTTAATGACACCATGGCGGTTTTGTTTTTCTTCTTAATGTTTTCAAACACTTCTCTGGAGGAGTGTCTTCACGGAATCATAGAATGTTTTGAGTTGGAATGAGGCCTTGAATATCATCCAGTTCCATCCCCCCTGGCAGGGACAACCTCCACTAGACCAGGTTGCTCAGAGCCCCATCCAACCTCACCTTGAATTTACCAACCCAGCTTCACGCCCCTCGTTATTCACCCCCCGGAACCAAAGGTTTAAAAGGACTTTTAGTGTAACCCAACTTTGTGTGTCTTCATTTTTTCTCAATTGCTAGGGGAAAACAAGGATGTTATTGATATGAATTTTGACAGCCTGTAGCTGTCATTGGTTTTAATATTTGTTTGCTAAATGTCATTTTCACAAAGTGCTTTTCTCCTAACTACATAACTAAAATAACTCCTAAATAATTTTCTCCTAACTACATAAATGGCTCTTGTCACCTCTTTGCATCCATCTCTACTGAGAATGCATTGCCCTCCTTTATGACAGGGGGGAAAGGGCAATAACAGCATTCAGTGTTCAACAAGGTTACCAAGTCTTCCACATAATGAAATGTAGAGGACTATACTTTAATAAATTATTTGTTACAAATACTCTAAATATATACTCTTACTTGTGCGACTATTCTGTTAGCACAAGGCATCAAACTAATTAGCAATATCACACATGCAGATGAAGTTTCTCATCTTAAAGAACTTTGCATAATGCCCCTATGATTAGTAAAGTAATTAAAATAGTCATTTCATGTAATTATTAATCTTTTTCATACAATCTCTATAGTAGGTTTTGTTAATTTTTGAAGTCCTAAATCAAAATATTTCTTTGCATTATATTCAAGACTTCATAGTGTTTCTTGATTGCATTATTAGTTTGTATATTTTTAATTAATAACTCCAGCCACTTAATTAAAAAAAAAATTCCATTCCTTCCCATAGTTTAAAATAAACATTTATAAGAATACTATCTTACTATGAAAAAGTAGCTAAAGTATAGGTGCATCTTTATGACTCATGTTCTACCTGTAAATACCATTTGCATTATGAATTTCTATCCAGTGTCTTTTTATGAGAGATGGAAATAGACAGGTCTGAGCTTAAACACGAAGGAATGAAAATGTTTTTTGCATGCCTTTTCTCTCACCTACTCACAGTTTCATGCACAGGCAGCAGTGCAGTGAATTCAAACCCTTGTTTACTGCTTCCTGACCCCAGAGATAAAAATTTGGGTCTATGGCTATGGAGGCAAGTACACTTCAGTGCTGTACCTGTAAGGATGTGTTTCGCAGGACAAAATGCATTTTCACAGAGTCATGTAGAAAGATATCAGGTGACAGGTACCAGCAGCCAGCCTTTCATCTGTTTGCTGAATCCCCTCTCTGCTCTGTGTATTAATGAGGCTACATGCCTTGCACACTGATACCTTTAATTTATCATTTTATAAAATATAACATCAATTCTAGCTTCAGAAAGGGGCTGGCGTAACACTCCTTCCTATTTTTTCTCATATCCTCTTTTCATGTAACCTGTGAGCCCTTCTCGAGGTGAGAAGGAAAACCTGAAGGTGTGGCGCTAAAAGATGCTCTGCGTGGGCAAAGGATAAATCCTTTTGTTTCGGAATCAAGTAACACAAGGTGGGAGACAGCTGCTAGGAAACACCTCTGCGGGAAAGGGCCAGGGAGCCCAGACCTTCATCAAGTTTAACAAGAGCCAGCAGTGAGCCCTGAGGCAAAGGCAGCCACAGCACCCTGGGCTGTGTTGGCAGTGGTGGAGCCAGCATGTCTGTGGGAGTGATCCTTTCCCTTCATTAGGCACCTGTGGGGCTGCATCTGGAGTAGCATCCGACTGCTAAGGGAAAGAGGGACAGAGGGAGTGCTCTGGAGAGCCACAGAGGACCTCCAATATGGAGGCATGTGTTTTGTATACCATGGAAAGAGAGAGGCTGTGTCCCCTTCTGTTTCACTTCTCCATTACTGTGATGGCAAATTCACACTGGTACAGCTCACCTGGTATGAAAGCAGAACTTTCTCATGATCTCCTTGCAGCTATCCTAGTTCCACCAGTGACACTAGTTCCTAGTTCCCACTGCACCAAGAGTCACTCAGGATGAGCCTCAAGGAGACATAAAACCATTGCTATTTCATTCTCTTAATTTCTGCCAAGAAGGGAGACAAGTCAGCTTTACACAAAGTAGACCAAACCCAAATGTTGAAAGAGTATTTCTATTTTAACTAAACATTAGGAGCTACCCTGATTTTCCCCTGAATAAACAGTATAAAAAAAATGTATAGGTCAGCCCAGTTTCTGCTGTGGTCTTTAAGAGCCATGTTCAAGTTCTTTAGCCTTTTGTCCTGTTGGGAAATTCCTTTCATTGCCTTTCAAATCAATATGACTGACTGCTTTTCCCAAAAGCTTTTTTAAAGTACTGTATATCTCAGAGATTAGTGCACCGTATTGCTCTCTTTTATCCGACGTTCTTAAAGACAGATGATTTTCATTTTAAAATGGTGTTATACATCCAAGAGCAGTGGAAAAATGAGCACTGGAAATTTTAGACTCCAAGATACTTCTTCCTTTGCTGACTGAGTTGTGAATTCATATCCTACCATAGTTCCTAGCACAGCACACCTTTACATTGAATCAATAAGGATGTGTTGGATATTGAAATGTGCTTTCATCTTGTTTTCTTTCCTCCAAAGATGACAACTTATACAGAATATGATATATATGTAGCTCTTTTCCAGCTTGTTCTTTAGCTCAGATGACATGATATACTTTGATAAGGAAGACTGCTCAAGAAATGTGAGAAGGAAAATAAATAGAAAAGTAAAGAAAGCAGCTAATATTAAGGTGTTGATTCTTTCAGTTTTGTTTTTTTCTTTCTTTTGAAACTGCCTCTTGGAAGATAAACAAAACCTCTAAACATTTTCACATATCAGAATTATGCTGATTGAGCATTTTGGATGAGAATGTGGGTATCATTATGCTTGTACTTTGAATTGTGTCTCTCTCTGTCTCTGTTCACACACTTCTTATTTTAAAAAGTTCATCTTTGTCTAAACTGACATATCTCTGGGCAGTTTTCCATCTTTTTCTCTTATTTCTTATCACCTTTTTCAACTTATTCTCCTTTGTCCAATTATCTGTTCTGTGTGAACCACCCGAGGATCCATTCGAATAACCCATGACAGATTAAAAGTTGCAGAAGTGTAGAAGGTGTTTTGGGTGTGGTGGAGAGTACAGAGAAGTAAAGAGTGGGAGGACATGAAGACAGTGCCTGTCCTAGCGCCCCTGCTCTTGTGTCAAGGTGACAGGTGAGCTGTGCTTGCTGAGCAGCCACTCTCGAGAACAGCACTGCCTGACCCAAGCAGGAGATGAAGGTAGCTGTGTGCAGCATGACCCTCTACCTTTCCCAGGAAGGTCGGTCGTGCTTAACATTTGTTTACAAAGACAAGGTTTTAGATTTTTACTTCTACCGCCTGATCCGAATGCTTTCCCTGGGGAATCCATGCCTAAGGTGTTTCTGAGTTCAGACCAAATGTTTCTGTTTCATTTAGAAACATCTCAGGCTTTCCATCCATATTCAACTTTCCATTACATCTTCCAATTCCTAAATTGCTTAGAGAAGAAAAAATAATCTTTTACAATGTCAATTATTTCCAGAGTCAAAGGTTTTGGCGTAGCAATAAGAACTGGATGTTTGCAACAATTTCTCACATTTTTCAATAAGGAGGAAGGAGGCACACTGCCACCTCTAGAAACATATTGCCAGCATATTTTCTGTTATCTCCAACCTCTCACTAGATGAGCTACATAACTAAAGCTAAACCCTTCAGATTACCTATTCTTTTTCATTATCTCAGACTTTATCTGCAGAAAAGTGCTGCAAAATATTTACCTTTCACAGAGATATCATTACTCCTTCCCAAATTGCTTGCTATTGCAAAATCAACAAAAACACAAGAAGTGCTACAACTCAAGCTTTTCAGGGGGTGGTAAAATATCACTGGAGAATTGAAACTGTAGATGTCAGCCATCTGTTGTTTAACCCAACGAAAATGTATTTATTGCAATTCTTTCATAAGGACTGTGTCTTTAGAAACAAACACAAGTACATTTGTTGGCAGCAGAAGGCCGTCTTTAATTGTAATAGGAAGAGGAAATATTCTTCTTTCCTTTCCCTGATGATACAACATTTGGAGAAATAGTAATTATTACCAACAAAACCAGAAACATCCTAAATGGAGAATTTAGCTAACAAACACATTGTACTCTCTTGCGTAGCTGACAAGATGTTCTAATATTATGAATCAGTCAGATGTTGGGTTATAAACAGAAGTCTGCAACACATTTTTTCTTACTGACTCACTCCATTTCATCCAATATGATGTTGTCAGAAATAGAGAAAGATGGTAGAAAAATGAAAATCAAATGTGAAAAAGACCTGGAAGAGATGACAAAAAGTGCAGCTTTTTAAATTAAATTTCAAGATTTCAAAGACCCTTGTGTAAGTGTCAGTTCTAGTTTGGAAAAAAAGAAAATCTGATATTAAGTGATTTATTTATTAAGGTATTAAAAATACTGCTAAAGCAAGTTAATCATCACAATGATAGGCATATTTTTCAAGCATGGATTTGACTGATGAAAAGAATTAGCAGCAAAATAACATATATGTTTTCTGTCCAAAGAAAAATTAGATATTCAAAAAGCTGTTGTTCTCTGGAAACCTATCAAAGTACATCACAAGGATTTTGTGATACTTCTAAAGTGAGAAAATTCAGCAGTTCTCATCATACTGAAAATGAAGTCAATATCTTAAAATATGGAAAAGCAGGACATAAGAAGCATGTCATAGATTAAAACATTCTTCTAAAATAGCGTTACAGAATAGCATTCTTCTGAAATGACATTACAAAAAAAATCAGGTAGATTAATGTGTGGTTGTTTTGGTTTGAGCCTGGCCAGAGGCCAGGAACTACCCAGGCTTACTGATTCCCCCACCTAGCAGCCAGACAGAGAGAGGAAAAAAAAAAATTAAAAAATTCAAAGCGTCCATGAGGTCCATGATCAAATGATTTTGAGAGAGGCTGTATCTTAAGAGATACAAGAGTAAATTTATTATACTAAACCTAACAGAAAAGAAAAAAAAAAGAGAAGTAAAATAAGCTTTGGAGAACACTTTCTTTTCCCCACCCCACTCCCCCCTCCCAGCTTTACCTCCTACCAAATGGTGCAGGGAGACAGAGAATTAGGGGGCAGTTTTCAGGTAATTCATCATAATTTCAAGGACTGGAGTCTTCCCCTGCCGGACGGTGGGGTCCCCTCTGGAAGGCAGTTCTTCAGGAACTACTCCCTTTAGAAATGTCCATATCACAAGCAGCCTTCTGCTGACTGCTGCAACATCAGTCCATCCCACGGGCAACAGCGGCCCTCAAACCACTGCAGCGTGGGTCACTGCTCCACAGGCTGCAGTCTTTTTAAGCATCCCCCTGCTCCAACATTTGCAAGTGGATCTCTACATGCCTGTGCTCCTCCATGGGCTGCAAAGGGGGGAACATCCCGCTTCACCATGGTCTCACCACCAGCTGCAGAGGAATCTCAACTGCATTTCCTGCACCTCCTCCCACTTTCTTCCAAAGTGACCTTGGTGTCTCCATGTTGTTTATTTCAGCTCACATTTTCTCACTCACCCCCCACCTCCCTGGCTGGAATTAAAACTGTGCAACCAGGATTGTTTTGAATTCCTTCTTAAATGTGTTATCACAAAGATGGTACCACTTTTTATTTGGCTAAGCAGCGTGTCCATCTTTGCAGCCAGCCAGACATTGGCCCTGCAGGACATGATGGTGGGGCTTCTAGTGCTTCTCACAGGAGCCATCCCTGCAGCCCCCCCGCTACCAAAAAACAGATCTTGCAAACCCACAACAGTGGTATATAATTGTACTTAATTTATTCTTTAAAATACTGTTTTTAATCTTTTATATGTATTGCTGTAGGAATTTTTGTTTCTATTTCTTTGTCCCTTTTTCTTTTTCTGGACAAGGATACACTTTGCTTATATTAAAGTGTGAAAAATTGTGCATAATTAAGTTATTAAAAGCATTGGGAAACAAGACAAATTCTGCCTCTGGAAGCTGCATTTCCTGCAGTAATAATTTTAAAATTAATTTGAGCTTGTGTTATGAAATTCTGGCTCCAATGAAGGGAAAGAAATATTGTTATTGATGTAAATTGAACCAGGATGTCATCCATAAAGTAATTTCCTTCTTAACAGAAAAGCTGATTTAAATATGGAACTTACATCAAGCCCAGTAGAGGAACTGGAGTCAAGAGCTGGGGTGAAGAAAGTGCAATCTGAGTTTTGGTGTTTCTATCACCATGAAGGAAGGCAAGATAAACAGGACACATTCCAGAGTGGTACCGATAAAAGTGTTGTCCCAAACCACACTAATGTGTACACTGTATATGCTGTCAAAATATTTTTAAAACTTTGATTGCAATCTCAGTACCTGCAAGTGCCTTGTGATTAGAAAAGTTAGGTGCTCCCATCACTGCAATTCTCTTTACATGTCTGAAACGGATCCTGGAACTGGTGATTAGTTGAAATAAAGGATAGGTTGTAGTCAGAATTGTTCTGGTTATGAGAGCAAGGGAAAACAAGACATTTTGTTTCTCCTTGTCATAAAGCTACCATTACAGCTACAACTTGTGGCCTCTGTATATAGGGGCACCAGTTTTTATCCACAGCTTGGTCTTTGGTTTAGAGTGTTTTATTACTGTGAGTTTTTGTGTAAAAGGAGTGAAGCAGTGGGGTGGCAGCAGCCTCGTGGTTCTCTTTCAGTGGCGTGAAGACAAACTCCATCCTACTCCAAGGAATAGAGCAAAGATAAAATCAGAAGGTACTTAAGATCACTGAGTCTCAGGAAAGCAGGCTGATGGATAGTTTGTGTGTGAGACAGCAAAACGTTGCTGGATGTCCTTACAGTAACGCCCATGAGCAGTAACAGAGTACTAAATCCATGTGATGGATGCATCTGAATTTGTGCTGAATGACAGGGGCATGTGTCCTGTACCTGCCTGGGCATGAATTGCAGTAACCTGATTGTAATGTACTTTTTGTATTTGAATATCCTGAAATTACAATAATTTCCACATTAATTCATATATTTTAAATTAGTTACATCTAAAGGCTGTGTAAAACCCTGCACTTGCTTTAATACTTAATAAATTGTACTCTATATTTTGTTTTAATGTTTCATAAATGTCATTAAGTATCTCTTCCCTTTAATCTTCTTCTTTGTTCATCTTTATTGATTTGATAAGACTGGGTGCATCAATCCTATATCCTATTCAAAACCATATTTTCACCTGTATCATAACATAAAAAGTTAAAGCATAAAGTTTGATTTTTTTTTTGTAGCAAAGAATATCTGGCAACAAGCAGCAACATTTTCTGTTCTACAGCCTACGTTAACAATTGTTGTTTTAGCAAGTAAAACTTCCCACAATGTACATTGCCTGTGTTTATAAGTTAGCAGAATTTAAGCCTTCCGATGTCTCTACTTATTATCATCAAATAGGGTACACCTGAATGTGAAATCCATAACACCAAATTTTATTAATATGTGAAAGAAAATGCTATTAAAAGCAAGAGTATGGTTCAATAGCCTGTCAAATGAGCAAAAGTATAATCACACCAGCTCTGATGCTTATTTGATTCTGCTTTGTTACCATAGTAACTATAAATAACTAATTGTGGTACTATCACAAATATTTTTGTCTTTTTCTTTCCTAACAATGGATGTTGGTTGTTTTATGGAGGGCAAGGGTCTGTGCAGGAAATATCAACAAATTGCTTAATGTTATTCAGAAGTCCAAGCTGATTTTTTATATAATTAACCTATATTGTAGCTTAATTTATCCTAAGTTAAAAATTAGCATTAGAATAAATAGTATTGTTTTTACTAGAAGTATCTAGTGGCTTTCTGCAGGACAAGGTTTTATTATCTATCTTGATTAATAGCTTAATTTTTGCTGTAGAAGCTGGAATGATTCTCACATGAATGATTTTTACTGGTGATACATAAAACAGGACTGAGAATTAATATGTGAAAATATTGCCACAAATAAATAATAAAATTTATAACGAGATTTAGCATTTATAGAAAGATTAGAAACTTAGCCTAAAAATATCAGCTTGAAAAAAATGTGAACAAATGGTCCTCCAGAGAAATAACACATTCTTAGTTAAAGACATGAAGCAAGGTCTGGCAGCATTCTAAAATTTGTTCCAGAGACTGTAATGATGGACAGCAGGTGAAGTCAATCTTCCATGTAATACAGGTGCTCAGAAGGCTTACAAAACTTTATTCTGAGCCTGACAGGAATTATTTATATCTCAGCATGGAGCAGTGCAGAACTTGCATTCAGTTTAGGATACTGCTCTGGGACAATAAAACAGATGAGCATCTTGTGATGTTTTGACAAGAAATCCTTACAAATAACAGCAAATATTTGCATTTAGAATTCATGGTGTGATTCTGTATGTTTCTTAACAGGAATGCTTTGTTTTCTATTACTAGACCCAAGATCAAAATATCTAACTACAGCATTGCTTATAATTATGATTTATATCATTGACAGCAATTGATTCTTGCGAAATAGACCCCACATGGAGCACCTTAAAATTATACAGGGCTGCAAATTCACCTTTGTCTATGGAAAGGGTTGCCTGTTAGCACCATGCAAACCTTTAAGCCAAGTGTAACAGTCATGGGGAAGTGGAGGGCTGCACAGCCCCTGGGAATGCATCCAGATTTGACTCTGCTCTAAGGAGCATGTGAGTCATGTACTAAGATGCTATTTGCAATTCTGTGAGGAGTTCACGACTTTGCATAGTTTCATATGTAAAATAAACTAAAATTTGTCAGTCTTGTTTGAGGTTTAGGATCTGTTATAATCTGGCTTTTACAGAAGTCCTCAGCATGCACAAGTAGAACACCAGTGAAAAAAAGTCAAACAAAATTTGAATGCATTCTTTCCAGCAAGTGTGGATTTAAATTTCAAACAGCTTTACTAACTTTTGAGAAAGCAGCTAATAATTTTTTTTCTAAATATTTGCCAAAAATCATGGTGAAAGAAAGGAAAATATAATCAGTTTTGTGTCACTGAAGCAATTTCTAGTAAATCCTTTAGAAGCAGAATAGGAAAAGTACAGCTCATCTTCCAAATGACACTAATCTCTAGATGTGCAACATCTTCTCTTACCTGTGTGAAAATTAGAGGTTACCTCAGAATATCAAAAAGTCAGCAGATATATTGAAGAAATACCATCTGCTGAACAACCATAATATTGCTTTCTAAGGACCGGTCTGAACTTGTGGAGGATGGACCAACACAAGCCTGTGGGTTCTCCTTGGATGTCTACAGTAAGAGGGAATATGAAAGTAATAATGTTCATTCCTGGTGGCTCTTTTGTGTGGGTGTGTGCTCATAAGGAGTCTGAAGAAAAGGAAATGATTCCTTTTCCAAGGTCTTGGCAAGTTTCAAGTCCAACAGAGGGAGAACTTGTAGACGACAGACCTATAGCAGGAACTAATTACTGTCCTTTGACCATGCCTCAAAAGACATAATGCAGCAGAGTGAGAAGGAATTAGGGAAAAGTACGATACAAAGGAAAATGTGTTCCCAAGGTTCTCGTTCACAAGAAGGAAACTTTTATTATGCTGAGTATCAGGCTAGCCCTCAGGAAAGTGGACAATCATTACAGCAGATGCCAAGAATAATGTTTCTTCATCACTAGATTATGAACTGTAAAATCATGTTTAAAATTGATTTGGAACAAAACCTATTCAGACACTGATTCAAACTATAATTCATATTTAAGAAGTTGTCTTGTAGCATAATTCATCAAAATTTTGTGAAGACAGAAATGCTGCTCTAAAAAAAAAAACCCTGCCATGAGTAACCACCAAAACTAGTACCTCTCTGTTGCTTGGGTACAAAAACACGGGTGGTAAAAAAGTTATAAGAGACAATCTGAAAATATATTTTTTCCATTTGGCTGGCTTACTCCCTTGAAGGAGAAACACAGCTTTCCTTTCAGTTTGAGTATAAACAGAAAGGTTCTACATACAGAGAAGATATTTAATATGCCAAACTGATTTCTTGCATTGGCATTTTCAGTTTAAAAACCTCTTTTTGTCTGAACTATTCAGCATATCCTTCAATGTCTATCTTGGTAAGCATAGAGTTCTTTATGCATTTAATGGCTAAGAGCTAAATGTCCTGATTTTAGTTTTCACATTACCTGAGTGAAAACTATTTATATTAAGCAATAAATATTTGATTTTTTCTGATTAATTAGTTAAGTTTTTATAATCAATAAAAATATTAATTCTATCTTGCACTATTGCCTATCCAGCTAACAAATTGTTTCATTCCCAGAATAATGCATGTATAAGAGCAGGTGGCTTTTCCATATATAAATATATATAATCATTTCTTAACATGGTTGTGTCTGAAAGTTATTTAGAAATATAGCTTAAAGAAATCTCTATCTAAAATAAAAGATTTTAAAAGAACCTTTACCAGTTCCCAGAGAGCAGTTGGAGGTCACAGGGCACAATCATCTGAACTTGAGGTTACAAAGTCATTTTGTGCCTCTGAAGCCATACATGGACTTTGTTTAATAAAGGTGAGACTAACAAGCACTAAGGTAGTTAGTGCCACCCATGATATTAACAAGAACTTATTGAAATTCTTTGTACAGTTCTCATTTAAAGAGTACAAAAAGGATGTTAGCAGTTTGGAAACGATTTAGAAAAGATCTCAAAGAATAATGTAAGATTGAAAAACCTGTATCAACTGTAAAAGACTAAAAAATAGTTTATCTATTTAACTAAACAAAAAGAAGGTTAAGAGGTGAATTGTTTGTAGTCTGCAGCTGCCCACATGAGGAAAGTTTTCTGGTGGTAGAAGGCTCTTTAATCTCACAGATGAATGGAGAATGAGACCCAGTGGCTGGAATGAGAAGTTTAATAAATTCAAAGTCAAAATGAGGTAGATTTCTTCAGCAATAAAACGCAATTTAACTGTGCAAAAATATGCTGGGGTTTGTAGCACATCTTCCAACATTTAAAGTCTTTAAATTAAGATTAGCTGTCGCTTTAAAATATATGCTTTAGCGCCACCAGAATTGTGGACTCAGTGAAGGAATCAGTGGCAGAAGGTTTTTGGGCTGTTTTGCTGGAAATTTGAATGATCATAATGATTCCTTCCCTCTGAATAAAAACTTGTGAAACTTCTGAAGTTTATATTCTGCTCTTCCTCATACTGAACATTATTTTCCTTTGCAATAAATCACTTTGGAAGCCATTGGCACTGCATGGCCAATATGTGTAACAGAAGCTGGCTCTCAGGAATACTGCTTTGCACCTCATTCTGTTTTAACACTAAGAAAAATAACATTTGAATTTGTGAGACATATACTCCTCACATGCATTATGATTGTGACAGAAGTCATTGTACAGGCTTTGGTGTTAGTTCATTTGCCCACCTTCATTCCACCCTGACACAACTTTGTGCAGGGTAAGGAGTGACCTCTGCTCACTGAGAGGAAAGCCCTTGCGGGACTTTTAACTCTGATTGCCCAGGGTTACACAATCCACAGAGGCATCCTGAGTTCCACTCAGTGAAGCCACTGGAACAACCCTTTCACAGGGTAGCCTTTCTTACTCTCTGGGCTACAAGAACTAGATAGTGACACCTTTTCTGGTTCATTCACAGTGGACCTGAACGTGAGTGCCCAGAGTAGTGATTTGTCTTCTCTAGAGAGGAAGGCCGTATTTTTGCCTTGATCTTATACATAGATAGAATAGCACATAAGTAATGAGCTTGTTTTGCTGGGACGCAAAACACCTACTTCTAACGTACAAAACATGCGTAAAATAAGGAGTGGTCCATAGTAGCGAAGAAGGTTCTGACATATCTGGGGAGATTTGTAACTGTTGCTTATGCTCAAAGAAAGTGGTCTTACCATGCTCGTTTAGTTTGCCTTGGCAAATATATTGGATCAACTGCAAATGAAAAATTATTCATAATAACTAATCAGGGTCATAAAAGTACAGTAGGTCCAATATATCTTATAGACTTCTTAGAGAAATAAATACTCAAATGTATACCAGCTGAAGAAATAGACAGATGGATCCCTGCTTCTCCCCCCACCCAGATAAAATAACCCAAACTAGATGGAAGACAAGTTGGGTCTGAAGATAATATTTATCCTTTTTAAGTGTCTGGTTTTTTATGCTCTGGAATGTTCTCTTGTGACTGGCTAAAATAAATCCAGCAGGCAGGGTTGATAATAACAGTGTACAAAAAATCTCCTGCAGTATATAACTTCACATGTGCAACAATGGTAATTCTGCAGACAGGTCATTTTCATCAATTAAACTGCAGAATATTCCACAGTTAAGTATTTAAAACAGACTGCTAACACAGGTTAGACTAAATCCACAAACTTCACTTAAGTGATTAAAATTTTCCATTGAGCAAATGTGATGTTCCCTCTTTACGATAAAAAAGATGGTATTCCAAATGCTTACCTTCCACTAAAATAAGAAAATTACATTGTAATTTAGAGGGTAGCTTGCACTAATTTTATGGGACTATTTCCAGAAGGCATAACTAGCAAAGTGACAACATGCTTTTGAAATAGCTCATATACTCTCTTGTAAAAAAATATACTGCACAAATGTTATTAACTTGCCTCTCTCTTTTATACTTGCATTATTATGCTGCTCTATCTAAAGCATGTAATGAGAAATGCAGCACATTACCCAAGTCATATACAGACAATATATTCAGATTTTCAGATAATATTTTTATTCTTAATTTAAATACTTATTTTAATTTTTATGTTTATTTATTTCCTTATTTTATTTTCTAAATGCAAAAAGTGTAATTATTTCATAAAGATCCAATCTTATTAAACATTTGGTGTGAAATTCAATAATAATACCCTCAGATTTGAATATTAGGACATAAACATGTGAAATTATACGAACTCAGGTTTGAATGTTCCACACACAAGTGACTGCAAAAATCTACCTATCTACCTGGGATATTTTCACACTAGAAATTGCCCTCCATAATGTATGTTTGGGTGTAAAACTTCTGCCTCTGCCAAGGAGGTGTTGAGATGGTCAATAGTGTTGTGGCTAAACTCCGTTGGGCAGATAAGCGCTGCACAGGACCTCACTCCTTCTGCAGTGGGGCAGGGAGATTGAAATGAGAAATCTCATGGGTTGAGACAAAGACAGTCTAACAGGTAAAGCAAAAGCCATGCAAATGAGCAAAGCAAAACAAGGAATTCATTCACCACTTCCCATGATCAGGCAGGTGTTCAGCCATCTCCAGGACAGCTAGACTCCATCACGTGTAATGGTGATTTGGAAAGACAATGCTCTAACTCAGAAAGTTCCCCTTCCTTCTTGTCTCCCCGGATTTTATGGCTGAGCAGGAGCTCCATATGGTCTGGGACATCCTTGTGGTCAGATGGATTTATCTGTCCCAGCTGTGTTTCCTCCCAGATTCTTGTGTACGCCCAGCCTGCTCACTGGGGGGAAGGTGCAAGAGACAGAAGAGGTCCTGACACTGTGTCAGCTCAACTCAGCAATAACTAAAACAATCCTGTGTTATCAACACTGATTTCAGCAAAAATCCAAACCACAGCAACTTATGGGTTGCTAAAAAGAAAGTCAACTTTATCCCGACCAAATCAATGAGAAAACATAGTTCTGTCTAACTTTGCAATAATGGAATAATTAAGTTCAGTAATGCAAATTCTGCAAATACGGTGTCAAATCAAGCTTTTATAAACACTGGACCTTTGGTGGCAAAAATATAGTTGTTGGTTTTCTTTTAAATTATTATGCAATCAAGAAACGAAAGCTGTATCCTTCCAGTACTTTAATGAAGGCTAACATATCTGACATTCTTTACCATTTTCACCTATTTTGAAAGCAGTTTGTGTATAATTTAATATCTTCTAGGAAGTCAGGTTGATCTACTTTTCATAGATATAAATTTCCAGTCCATATCCCAGTATGGCAGCCAAATTCCTGATGTGCTTCCTCAGTGGAGGGGTGGAGACGTATGCTGAAAGACTTGGATTTACTCAGAAATCTCATCTGCATTACTGATATACGCTCTATTTTCCATTTTGCCACTTTGTAGGACAAAACATATGAAACAGAAACAGATTTGGAAAATTATTTTTACATTCAGTTAATAGACTTGCAAGTGGAGTGGCTGCCAGGATTTTCAGGCATGCAGAGCTTCTTCATTTCTTCATCACCTTGATATATTAATGTTTTTCAATATGTTTGGAGGGTTTTTTTTAAATAAGGTACTATTTATTTCATGCACCGTAAGCGCTACTAACAGGAATGAATATTAATCTTTACTAATTGAGTATTAGATGCTAGAGGAAAAGAACATAAACATTAATGAGAATCCTCCTTCTCTCTGCTATCCCTGGTTCTTCTTTGCTGCTCCAACCCCACAAACCTGACAAGATTCAGTTTCCTAGTTTTGTCTATCTGGAAGTTGAGCATCTAGAAGTGTTATATCTTTGGGATCAAGAGAGGTGTACCCCATCTTAGATATGAAGCTGTAAAGATTAAATTTCCATCAAGAAGCAGATTTTTACTAATAATACCAGAAATAACCTAGATTTTTGGATTTTTTAACTGAACACACAATCTTTAAATGGCTAATATCAGGCACTATGAAGAGCACACTCGGAAAATCCTGTTCTCCTGTACTCTCTGTGCTTATGCCTAGTGCCCCATGGTGGCATAAGCAGAAGAGGAAGGTTACCACAACTTCAGTTCTGGACTATTCTCTGCTTGCATCTGAACAAAAATTCCTCACAACTAAGTAGAACTCTTACTGGAGTTGGCAATATTTCTCAGTTATCCCAACAGTTTCAGATTAGATGCTGCTACTGTGTGCATCCATGTGATCTTTTCATTGCCTGTTGCTGGAATGCTGTGCTGCTTGTGTCACACCTCAGTGTGCACTTCACATCTCAGCCCTCCAGCTTTTTTCAGGGGGCTGTTGTACGCTCATGGTCACTACGGTGTCCCAAGTATGGCAAGAGTCTGTTTGCTGTGACTCGGATGCCAGTGTGGGTAGCAGTGCATTATAGGGATCTGCAATGAAATAATATCTTAACAATTGAAAAGAAAATATATCAATTTGAATTTGGGAAAAAGAAGGCTGCTCTGTTCTAGAAAATTGTATATTAGACTGTGATTCAAATGATTAAGTGTAGTGCTTTTTCAGTTTAGAGACTTTCTCATTAACTTAGATTTGAATTATGATAGTGGGATTTCCAGCAGAGAGAAGCAGTTGTGAAAAACATTTTGCTAGAGTTAGTTAATTCTTCCCTACATGTGCTATATTCAATGCGTCCATTTTAAAACCAAATGAGGCAGCTCTGTCTCCTTTAGATTCTACAGCAACCCTAGATGTGCCAATTGTAGAGTTTTCTCATCTCTGTGGGAATATGGTTTCCTAATATTTATTACATGTTAAAATTAAAATAACAAAAAATAAAATTTTACCTAATAGCAGGAAATGTGCAGGTGGCTGAAGGATTTTTATAGTTCTTCTTCAGCTTGGCTCTTAAAGCTAAGAAATATAGGTTTTAGAAGTGTATTAAGCAACAAACACCATGCTTGAAGAATAGTCTTAGAAGAAAATTTGGGATGGAGAAAGAGCCAAGTCATTAAGTTCTGAGTATGTTGCCTGCAATGTACTGATGCATTACCAAACATAATTATGTTCAGTAGTGGCCATTTATGACACCAGATGGAAAACAAGGTGTAATAAACAAAGCAAAACAAACAAACAAAAAAATTGTTAAGCCCCTCACAAAACCTATTTCTGCCTCCTACAATCGAGTCTGGTACAATACCTTAGGCACTGAAAGGTGCAGGAGGTCTTCAGGCTTTCTGTAGGAACAACTGTGGTCTTTGAAATAGCACTTCATTGCTACCTCTAGCAGGAATTCCCAGCTTTATCTGAGAGCAATCATTTGGTTCTGTTACCAGCCACACCTTTGACTGCACATCTGGGCCCCAAACTATCTCTGCCACACAGGGAAGTCAAGTCCTACAGGATCTAAAGAAAGGGTGAAAGTCATCCTAACAAATTAAGGAACCTGCATTATAGGTGTTCTCTTCTGATCAATTGATCTGGATGTCCTTTGAGTAAAAACAAGTGGTGTCCAAAACACATCAGATTAATTGCATCTTACAAGTGTTTATTTAATTGCATTGGCCAAGGGTCATTAGATTCAAGGTAGACTGAACAAATGCAGACTTTGGAAAGTTTAAAAGGTAAGATCCAGTCTTAATTATTCCTTTGCTATGAAAGGAATTTAAATTCCCTGGCTCTTGGCATGTTTTTTTGTTAAGGAATCATGAGGGTGATTAACTTAAACTCAGGAGCCCCTCTTTCCTCTCCTGTCACAAATGAGTGGTTTAAGCCACTTAAAGAATCGTTGTCAAAGGTAATGGTCAAAGCAAATTTTATCATAAATTTGGGAAAGTGGGGCTTTAACGGAGTTGATGGCAAAATATGCTCTATTACTTACTACATGGTGAAATATGCAAAGCAAAATCAAGTTAGAATCAATTTAGAATGATTTACATACAAACCAGGGTTGCAAAAAGGGTAAGGGTGCAAAAGAGTTTAACAGCACTTAGTCATTTACTAATTTAACATTTACAAACTGATTTGATAGAGTTAACTACAATTGCAACAGTGTCTTAAATACAGACCTGAGCAGCAATATTCATACTGTACCTGCTAGAGGGTATTTAAATCAACACACACACACATGGACACAGAGGTGTATGCATCCGAATGATAATGACATACCTGCTAAAAATTCCTCAATCCATCTTGCTCCGTACACTGACAGTGTGGTTGTCACTTGCCTCCATGCTTATAAACAGATTAATGCCCTACTCAATTGTAATTTGAGGGATTTTTTTGGCAAGGTTTGTTAGATTACCTAATTATTAAGGTTTTGTGAAATGTGATTGAGGAGTATTATATATGCAAGGAGGTCTTTGCAACAGTGTCACTCATCTACCAATTCTCGACACTCTAACATACAGAACAATATTCAATAACAAGCATAATACAACAGAAATTAGCAAACTTATTATGGTGTGCAATATCTGATTTAGTGTTTCTGTTGCTGTCATTGACCATAAAAATAAGGTATGATCACTAGGGCTGATCTTCCTTCTTCTTTACTCTGTCCACAACACAGTATATCTTTCTCTATGTCATGAAGAACATGGATTAAAGTTTTGTGTCCATTGTTTCAGACAGGTTCTAGCAGTTGACACAGGTCATCATGTTGCAGTAGTTTCTTTGCAAATGTAAGATTCATTCCAATGGGGGTAGGCAGTGAATCTTTATATGATGTGCAGCTAGATTATAACAATTGGTAGTTTGTGACATGACCCGAAGAATTAAAGTCGCATCCCACAATTTTGTTAAAATTACAGATATTTGAATGATTGCTCAACTCTACAGCGGTGTTGCCTGTAAGTATAGTACCAAAAATAGTTGTCACACAAACACATTTATTTCCAACATATACAAGTACAGTGTCAGGAGTTTCATCCGGATGAATTTCAAAATGACATATTGTTCATTATCAAAGACAAATATCTTAGGCCTCGATGGTATTACTTTCACAAATAAATCTTTGTTGTTCCTGTGCAACACATGCATCAACATTGACAATTTAACCTTTGTTCCCATTTTGTTGAGCTTGTACTCTGTGGTCTTTCAGCTACAGTATAGTTTCATTGTGATTTAATCCCAGTGCAATGATCTCCACACAACCTTCTCTTCTCCGGGCTGAACAGCCTCAGCTTTCTCAGTGTGTCTTCACTGGGGAAGTTATCCTGTCCTCTTATCAACTTCATGGCCTCCTTTCGACTTGCTCCAACAGTTCCATGTCCTTTTTATGTTGTGGACACCAGAACCGTATACAGCACTCCAGATGGGGTCTCAAAAGAGCAGAGTAGAGGCGGAGAATCACCACTTTCACCCTGCTGCCTACACTGTTTTTGATGCAGTCCAGGATTCAGTTGGCTTTCTGAAGTGGGAGTACTCTCAGACAGAAATTGCTGTTGGATATGGTTTATTTGATGTAGCATCAGCCAACATCTGGACACCAGCCTGAAAGACTTACTGTCAGTAGCATTTTTGCAGGACATTTTCTACTGTCACTTTTCCAAATTCATCTGCTTTAGAGCCTGATGCTGCTGGGAAACCTGCGGCAAATAATGATGCTTATTTCTGTTGTCTGAGCTGTTGATCCTTACATACAGTGTTTTTTGCTCTAGGACTTGCACAGGTTTTCCTCCCCATCCTCACATTTCCTTATTCTTTTGTGGTGAGTTCTCCCAGTGGCAGTTTTGCTGAGACTGAAAGCAATAGGAAGCAATGAGAAGCCACTACTAATTTAATATTTTCTCTTTTCATTTTTTTTTTTAATTACATGAAATTTTGAGTATGTTCTCCCCTGTCCTTGGGGATTAGAAGTGATCTATTATTTTCCACTCTCTCTCCCAGTGGAAGACTGCCAGTTTTTGAGAAAAAAAAATAAGAAAGAAACGGACATTTGATTTCATAGAATTAGTTCAGTGAGTTTAGAGCTATCATCCCTATTCACTCTCATGTTTCAGGGTCCATACAGATTATTAACTGGGTGTTCCAAATCATCTACTTATGTGCTCTTTGTCTATGCTGAGGGGTTCATAAGGCAGCTTAAGGGAAAGGTAGGGTTGCTTATAAAATGTCTTCACAAGGTGCACTTTGGAAAAAGTGATAGCAAGTTGAATATGCAAATGTGTAGGCAGTCAAACTATCTGGTGCTTTTAAATATCAATTTTTCTGATAATAGATCTGCCTCATCCCATATACATTCAGTACCTCCCTCTGTATCAAAGAGGAGAAGCCTAAAAATATCTAGGGAGACAATGCACAGGACTTCCTAATCAAAAGTGACTTAAACCTTAGTCATTTTTCTGAGAGCAATTGTTATAAACCCACTCTCATCCCATGCACTGACCGTCATAGATAACTGTGCAATACAATCTAATTTAAATCTTCTGAATGCCAAAACTATTCTTTGCCCATATTTAGCTCATACTAATTATAAAAATGTGATGTAGCTTTTGTCTCTATTACTTTTCCCCAGAACTAAAGGTTTTACTATGTCATCTTTAACACCATTATCCAAAAGAAAGCATGGCAAAATCTTTGCAGAAGAAAACACTCGTATTAGTATTGTAGATTCACTTTTTTATATAGCTGAAAAGCAGGTGTTATTCCTTTCTAGCAAGATGTAATTTCAGAAGTACAGTATGGCATTTTTGTCCTCTGACTTAGCTGGAGAATATCCAACACATTTGAAAAATATGATCTTTATGAGATTCATTCACCTAAGTTTTCTTTTTTGCATACTTATATCATTAACTTCATTAGGCCTATCAAGAATTAAGTGTACTCCTTAAGTGTAACTTCCCTCAGAAAAGAGAAATTTCTTAGCTGAGAATTACTGCCAGTTCATCTAATCCATTTATGCCTTTCATGCTCATCTGTGCAGAAGTATGTTGTGGATTATCTCTGGAAATTTGGTGTGCTGGAAGAACATCTTGGAATTATATCTCACAAGTGTATGTTACCCATATACCTTGAAATTGTCCTAAATAAAAGCCATGCCATTAGGAAAACAAATTAATTGACAAAACAAAACAAAAAATAGCAAAGTTAAAAAGACAGAAGTTTTAGAAAAGAAAATATTTGGAGCATTTCAGAATGAAATCTCTGTAAAGTTGGATGAAGATTTCTCTAGAACTAGTACCAAATTGACATATACTTACCCTGCATTTCAGGAACTTTTATCTCCTGTCTGCTATACGTCTTCAGACTACATTCGTAAGAAAATTCTTTTGGACAGAATGCTAACTCGTGTGTTTATGCCATTGTTTATGGGGGTTTTAAACTTTTATTTAACTTCAAAATCTCTTCTTGTCCTTGAAAATAATAACAGTTTACCATGAAGAGGTTTCTCTCCTGGATTGCCAATTGCTCTTCTCTTTAAGTGTTAATGTTGTTTGGACTGGATTGGTTCAGACACCTTTTCTCTCTTCCTTAAACCAGCAAGTCATTAACCTATGAGTAAAATGTTCTTTCTTACCTAGTACATCAATACAGATATTTCAATTGGAGTTTATTTCATTTGTCAAACTTTATCCTTTACTCAAAAATATAAACCAACAACTGTAATTGTTGCAAACCTCTTTTATACAAATAAAGGAGATTAATAGTTATTTTCATCACAAGCTCATAACTGAGACTAGATGTGATTACATATTAGTGTCTCTGAAGTGATGGACACATTTATGACAATTGACTCCAACTTTTACTTTTGAAGAACATTATAACACTCTCTTTTTTCCAAGTACAATATAGGAATTGGCCTAAAGCATAAGTGAAAGGAAATTGAAAGAAAAAAATAATTAATTCTTCTGAAAAAGAAGTCTGAAAATGTTTCTATGCTTTAATATGTTCAGGATATAGATAGACTAGTTTATCACTGGCTACAGTACACAATTAATCTTAAATTTCAAATTTTTAACAGGAAAATTAATTGCTTCTCCAAAGCTCAAACAAAATAAGCAAATGGCTTTGCATTGATACCATTTCAATCAACTTGAATAATGCCAAGAAAAGTGCTGTTCATTTTTTCAGTTTTACCAACATAGTTTCTCTGTTACTGGTGGAATTTGAGTGAGGACTGCCACGGCCTGCTTTTCTCTCCAATTTTAGACTCAAAAGCTATTGTATAACTGCCATTACTTGGCGACCTTTTCCTCCTGGCGTGTGAAGTTTCTCTTTCAATGTCTCATGCTTTATTGCCCTGTGAAGTAGAAGCAACCAAAACAAAGGGAATGCAAAACTCTTCGTGCTATCAGAGAGTATCCACAGGACATTGACAGTCTATTTTAAAATGCATTTAATTTTTCACAATTGCAGTTCCTCCAGCATCTGTATGGATTCTTTTCACAAGGTACCATATGCCTTTTCCTGAAATAAATTACTATAAGTTTAAGTAATCTTAATTAATTTTCTAAAGGAGGATGCACTATAGCAATTGCTGGAATACCTCATGCCACTCTGAAATCTGGCAACTGATGTATCCATAACTTTGTAGTAAAAAAATAATTGTAAGAATTAGAGATTAAAAAAAAAAGAAAAATTGCCTCCTGTAATCCACCATTCTTGCCAATGTTTTTGCATCTTCTCTGAAGATCTGAAATACGACAAACTTTTAAATGACTACATATTCCAACTTTTCCCTGGAAGAATATTGCCCATTCCAGAAGAAATGCTAATTTCTTTTTTTCTCTCAAAACTTCATATATGTTCGCATGTACCCTTTTAAACTCCTGGCTTTCCTTCTTTTCTGAAGTGCCCTTGTGTCTCATATGTATCTATTTTACCTTTAACTGGTTTCCATAAGAGGTGTTATATTTGTAGTTAATGTTCTATTCGAGTACAAATTTACCAGCCTTCATAAAATTATGCTCAAATCAAAGCTGAATAATGGAGAGTAAATTCAGTAATCTGAAAGGGGTTTGGGAAGGACTTCAACTCAAAAACATCTTTTGGTTTCCTATTAGCATACAACCTGCTGTCAAGAGTCCCACTTATCTGCTTTGGCTTTTGGTCTCAAATAAAAAGCTATATTTGTGCCCCTAAATGATTTAATAATACTGACAGTTGAAAGACAGATACAACATACACAATCCTAATGTTTTCCTTCCAGTGTGTGGAATTCTGAGATTTAAGAAGCCGAAAATCACTGTCATACTGGAGTTTTTAAACTGAAATCAGAAGCTTGGAGGCAGTGAGTATCTCTACCTTAACAAAAGATTTGGTGCAATATCAGCAGTCAAACAGACTGAGCTGGCTTGTGTCAAGGCTTGAATTTCGAGTCTTTTTTCATTTTGGAGTTTTACTTCAGAATAGATTTAGACCCACCCCTCTGACTGCATGCCCCCTCCATGTATGTGGCTCAAACCTGCCCAGGAGAGCACATTTGGTGCACACGTGGGGTTATCTTTAAAAGGAGTTTAATTCAAGCCTTCTCTGCAAACTTCGTCTATACATGGTGAATAGAGCGGACAACAGCCTGTAGAACTGCACTGCAGCTCTGAATATCTTGATTAAATCCATAGGAAGAACTTTTTGATGCGCTATAGATTCACGGTTTCTTAATATGATCCTGCTTGTATTTATGTACTCGATACATAATAACAGAGGATGAGCAGATTTAAATATTAAGGTAAGAGGAGTCTTTAACAAGCTTTGAGAGCAGGGCCAAGCAAGTGCCCACATGCCCTAACTTACACTGCAATATTTTCTTCATTGCAGAACAAGCATGATTTCTGCTTCAGTTTTGACCTCTCTATCCCTTTATTTACACACCATGAAGCCTGGGTACTGGGGCAGAGGGAACTTTGAACTGATCTAGTATGAACAGTCTCAGCCCTAGTCAGTCATGGTAGTCTTTAAAACAGATGTTTTTGAAATGTCTGTGGAGAATGCCAGTTACCACTGAAAGACTCACTTTTAGAGTGTTTTTTGTGTTGATCTGGAACTTCATCGGAAGTGCCAAAGTTTGCTAGAATGTATATATATATATATGCATATACATATATATATATACATATACATATATATATATGTACTGTCCTGAGCTCTGTACTGACTGTGTAGCCATTTACTATGAAGACAGTGGTGCAATTTTCATAGTGCTTACATTGTAACTAAAGTTCCAGAAGTGATTGATATCTTTTCCAACATATTCCAGTTCATGTATCTCAGAAGATCACAAACAAACAAACAAGCTAACTAAAATACTCTCTAGTTTATTGAGTAGAACCTTCTAGGAAAGATAAGCGATGGTGAGTTTTGGAGTCTCACTAAAGAGGATTTAAACAACAGTCATACTTTTATAAGCAGAAAAGTATTACTGCAATATAAAGAGAAGAATCAGCTTCAAATTCAAACTCTTGACTAAGAGGAAATTGTGGATTGTGAATTGAACCTAAGGTAAGGAAGGATTCATTAACCTTTAAGACCATTCTTTCTGCAATTGTAAGGACACAGGTCTCCCAAACCCATCCCACAAAGCATTAATGTAAGTACAACTGAAGTGGCACTTGATGCTTATGCATTGCTGTCTGAACTGACCCACAGGCACCCTCTCCTGCCATGATGGAATGGCCAAATGCTGAAAAGAGAGAAGTACTAACTGTGGTGTACAAATACATTCATCAACATGTGTTACCTGTATCCTCCTCTATTTGATTTAACACTGCTCTGCAGTCAGACAGAAAATGAACAAAGGTCAAGTGCTGATCATGCAGTAGAAATATGAGTAAAACATGAATGTGAAAAAGAGCAAACTGTCACTTAAGTCACGGAAGTGGTTTAGCTAATGATTCAAGAAAGATCACTTCATTTAAGCATTCACAAGGTGGTGCTTAGGGCTCTCAGTTCTTTCTATGCATGAACCATGTGAACACAACAACAAAAAGACTGTTGCAATAATCGCTTATATTAAGACATATTTTAGCTTAACTATTTTTGTCCTAAAAATTTTGTATGTAATAATTAAGGTGAAAGTCTTTGCTGATATAGCCACAGAGAACTGAAAAGGAGAATTCTTGACATCTCAAATGGAAAACAAAACTCACTTTGGCCTAGATCTATAGCATTTCACTCAAATTCCTTTCAATTTATCCCAATTAGAAACAGGATTTGCATTTTATGATTTGTTTGCATAGAAACCTTTGTGTCTGGTCTTGGATTGAAACAACAGAACCACGGGTCTGAAATCTGAAATGCAACCAAAAAAAATGGATCATCCAAAGACTTAGTAAGATTGGGGAAAAGGAAGATAAAGTAAATAGAAAGACTGAACTAAATCCAGAAAAGCATTTCATTTGAGATGGTGGGGAACACTAGTAAAGTTGCTCTTGGAGCAGTAGAAGATAAAAAGAAGAAAAATCTTAAATAAATGCTCCAAAATGTTTCCTCTATCTAGGTTGCAACAATGAAATGTTAATAAAAGTAGACAAAAAAGCAAGGCGCACAGAAGAACTGTTATTATTATGATTTCAGCTGTAATAGAAAGAGTTCAAAAAAAGTAGTTTGAGAAAAATTTGTACTTGCCATTGACATCATAATCAACTTCCCTGAATTTTATCTGGAAACCGAAGGATTCAGGGAAGGAGAGAGAAAAAAAAAAAGAAAGAAAAACTTTACTTTTTGGATGCTACCTTGCTTTTGGAAAGACATCTTGCAACTATCTCTTTTTCAAATTTGGGGGTTTATAGGTACCTTCATAAGGAAAATATCCTAATGCTTTCTCTGAGATGCAGGTTAGTTTTATAAGGGCACCAGATACATGCAATTATTAGATTAAAAATGAGTTAGCTCAATATAATAATATTTTCTTCTGTCACTGCAGTACTTCTAAGTAAGTTTTTTGAAATGCTACACACTGTGATTTCTTCCATAAGTTTCTTCAGACTACACTGTCCATGAACCTGATTTGTCTTCATTGGCAAATTAAATAATTTATTCCACATTGAATTTGTTTAGATAAAAGCAGGTAAAACAGGAGGATGTAAGTGTATTGTATTTCCCTGATTTTTGTGACAAAATACCTGCTATATAACAGGTTCAGAAATATCCTACTCAAGTTCTGCTGCTGTGCCCATTATCTTTTTTTTCTGAACACTTACAGAGCTCGATAAATTTTGCTCAGTATCTCCACATAAATTGTAAAAATCTCTCATAATAATTCCTCAGATGTTGCAATTTTGTTATTGATATTGAGTTTACAGATTAAGATATCTACCTATGCATGTCTAGACACAAGCCAGGCTTCTTCCTATTGCAGGTATAGTCAACATAGTGGATTCCAAAAATTATTAATCTCGTTAATTAGACACCAGTACAAACTAGTCATTTCTATTGCCTTTTTCCTGACTCAGAAAGAACAGATTTAGATGATCAGTTCCTTTTTCTGTGAAAGGTGAAATGTGTCATGGGAGAATACTTACTCTGCACTGCCATTTTGGGGGCTCACTAGAAGTTTACCCACAGCGACACATTTCATGCTAAGCATTTGTAGATAATTTTCTGACAATACAATCTTCTGGGATATTCAGTGAGGCCTGCAGTACTTATGGTCAGATGTAAAGAAGATTAAATAATTATGTTTCATGACTGAAGTGTTTGAGAAAATAAGATATGGCATCACCCATAGTAGGTATGCTAATCAGCCTAAAATTAATATTTACATATACTTTCAGATACCCAAAATACATATAAAGGCTTATTGGACAGACCACCTGAGGTATGATGATCTGTGTGGTTTCTTTACACTCCAAAACATGCATTTTATCCACCTAAAAGCATCTTTGGAAAAAACACTTACAGATTGAAGTAGAACAAGCCATCCCCTGTTAGCAGAAAAATTGTATCCAGGGAGGAGAAGTTGTGCACTATCTCCTCTTTCTTGAGGACAGATGAAAATACAGCTTTCCTGCTCTGCTATGTATTGATCTTAATGAAAGGAGACATAGACATAAGGGATACATTCCAATTATTTGAGCTTGTTCATGTTGGTTCAGTTGTTCTTCATCTAAGGTTTATTTGAGAGAGAGAGATTACCAAGGAAAAGATCTATCTGAGCATCACTATGACAGTCTATTAGTGAAAGAAACTGTGTTTCATTAGTGCTTATCATGACATTAATAATGTTCTGAGGTAATGAAAAGCAAAAATCAACCAGTTAACAGGAATATAATCCACAGAAAAGTAATTTAACAACACTGACAAAATATGCCCAATATAAAACATAAAAGACAACCTTTCATCTTCCTCTTCATTGGTGGAATGGTGGCAGTAACTCATGCAGAAAATTTAGTAATTGTGTTTATTGGAGAAGACTAGTTTGAATGACTGAAGAACTTTGTTCTAATAATTATTCTAATTGTTATTTACTTCTTAATTAAAAAGGACAATATATTCAAGAGAATTACTGTAAACGCCTAGATTCTCTCTTCTCTTACATTATACCATTCTTCATGGATTTAAATATAGGCAGGATGGGTTTCTTTTTGTCACTAGTACTCCACATGTAGTTTGTTTTCAATAATGATTTTTTTTTCTATCTGATAATGACAAATACCTTAGTTACAATTTTATAATAGATTTTCCTGTGTTTACATACAGATCTCAAAATATATGTCCAAATAAGTGTATTAACTTACAATTCAGCTTCATAAAGCAGTGGGTTATTGATTCAGTATCTGCAGCTAGCTCTCCTTTACAAGTAGTGTCATCTGAAAGTGCTAGGTGCAATATCTCATTTATCTTTAATATACAGTTCTTTGTTATGGAAATAAATCACAGGTGTTCCCAGATTATACTTGTGATGATATATTCTGCTCATTTGACCCTCCATTTATGGCAAAATATCATCTATTATTGAGCTATTTCTAGTTTGAAGTAAGCAAGTTCATACATTTAATACTCCCATGTAAAGGGAATTTAGAGATTTTTGTGTACTTTTCTATATACTTTCTTCTGTGTGAACTTTAACTTGATTAAAAGGTATTTTTAATTAAGTACCTCAATGACAAATATTAAATTTAAATCCACTGTGCATGGAAGACATGTACTTCTATTTTTGTCCCTCTGTAACTCTATCCACATCCAAAAATGATGCAATGCATAAGTGCAGCCATTTTTGCAGATCAACTTGATTTTTTAGCACCATAGAATCACAGAATACTTTGAGTTTATGGGACCCTCAGAGGTCACCTAGTCAACCCCCCTGCAATGAGCAAGGACATCCCCGGCTAACTGAGGCTGCTCAGAGCTCTGTACAACCTGTTTTTCAGTGTTTCCAGGGACAGAGCATCTGTCACCTCTCTGGGCAATCTGCACCAGTGTTTCACCACCCTCATTGTAAAAAATTTCTTCCTTATATCTTGGGAACTTGTTCTCTGCTGTCCTAATAGCTGGTTTGATCGAACTATTGATTTTCTCTCTGTGAAGGGGCACTAACTGGCTAAGGGATCGTCACAGTTATTCCTTTACACTGCGTTCAGCTACTGACAGAGAAGCATAGGCAGAACATCTCTTGTTTTCCTGCCTTTTCCTGAACAGATATTTCTTAGTCTGTCCTAGTTGGCAAAGTGGGAAGAAGGGTACAGAGGTGTAACAGTCCTGAACTTTGACCGAGTGCATTATAACAGCTCCTCAGCTGTGATTTGATTATAATGAAATTTATAGAAATATGCACATAATGGGGAAATAAATAACCCAGATGGACCCCTTTTAACATTCACATACACTTATGTAAATTAAAATGGATTTAACAGAAGTAAACAGCATATACCCACATGAAACCAACATAAATGAGAGCAGGAACAGCCCCAATTTTCTACTGTTAAGTGTCAGCAGTTCACCATAATATGTTGCAACACTTAGGAAATGTTCAAGACATACAAGTTCAGACTTAAATATCCCCAGATATCTGACTTTATTTCTTTACATGTCCAAAGAGATCTTTTAACTCCATTTTCAGGAGGAGGGCTTCTTTCCTGACTGAATCAGTACTTCAGTAGAACAGAACTAATAGCAAAATATTTATTTAAGAAAAGGTGAACAGCACTAAAATATCAAGTAGGTTCAGAAAAACTTTTTATTTCTTTTCTATTTTTTTAACAAATGAGATATTTTCTATATGCACTGTTTAAAAGTCATTAAAAAAAATGCCTTTTTCTTATGAGACCTCACAAAATTATGTGGAGTCCTAACACGAAATAGAGATGTTCAAATTTTTTTTTAATCTTTGGACACTAAGAAAGTTAAGAACTAAAATGAAAGTTCATTATGAAAACTGTCTAAGGGAACAGTTAAATGACATTTGAACACTCATTTTAAAAAGAAGTTACATGTTCCAGGGTCTGAAACAGCTTAGTCATCACCTTATGGATGTTCTGCCTCGTTATTGTTCACTACAGAGGTGCTCTCGTTGGTTTAATTACTTGGACAATTAATGGCACTGACTATGAGTTACTCAACAAATACTGGTAACATGGAAAAATTTTGAGTCAGTGTGCGCTGCAGCTAATGTGCAGAGCTAAAAATCTGTAACTGGACTTTAAATTCCTTTCCTCATATTCCATTCTGTCATCTTCATTATCTTGAGGTGATAAAGAATGGCGTTTTGAGAATAGTGTAAGTCATTTTGTATGCAGGCTGAAGTGAAATTTTCAGTTCTCTTCGGACACTCTTTCATTGCATAATACAATGATATAAGAAAAGAAAAAAAAAGCTAACAAATTGATTGAATTCAATTTTTCCCCAACATCTTTCTTTTATTCTTCAAAAAAAAAGAAAAAAGGCTCACAAAGATCCATTTCATGTAGCATTACAAGGACATCAGAAATACAGTTTTTAACTGCTCAGCCTCATGCAGAATGTGGCAAGGTTAAAGTCTAACTTCCGACATGTTCATCACTAACATTTTGACATTCACTTAGCCTGTCTGTTCAGAGAAAGACAAATTCATTAGAGATAGGTAAATAATAAAGTTATTTTTGCTCTAAATTAATATAATGACACACTTTCATGATGAATTTTCTAAATCATTTTCAGCTTATACTTTCCTCTCTATGGGTTCAATTATCTCTGTCATAAAAAAGAGCTTTTTCACAGACAACCTTTAGCCATTTTTCATGGCCTAATTTAACTATAAAGCTGTTAACATCACATTTTAAAGATGGTGATAGATTGCCTTTTAACCTATTAGAAATTTTCAGATTAAATATTATACAATATTCATAGATATAACCTTACAAATTGGGAAGAAAAACTCTGAAAACATAAATATGTCTTTAACCTTGAAACCTGACTGGGTTTCAGATACAGAAGTTGTCATGTTATACCAGTGCTTTGTCACAGCAAGTTCTGTGATTTCTGAATAGACAACATGTGAAGGCCAGATTCTTCGGAGACTTTAGTTTGATGTTTTTATTATAGCTGATTTCACTGCCAGTTAACTCAGATGTTTCAGATAGATTTTTCCCCCTATTTATTTTTCCACTAAAATGACTCCTTTCCTTTTTTTAAAAAGGGGGATGGAATTTGGTTGCTTTATCACCTTCTTGTTGTGCTTTGCAAATTTTGCTCTCAAAAATTGGAGAGTATGTTTTAATAAAATAAATGATAACATATTTGCACAATTCACTGATTTTTTTTTTTGAGTACTTGAGTAATAACATTCATCACAGGGGAACTGAGATATTTCTGTAGTGGGAAAGATTCTCTGAATTTAAACCATATTGCTAAGTTACATGTTAGAATTTCACAGAGATGTCTTATAGAGACACCTAAAGAGGAAGTTCAGTACACCAGCATTGACAGCCAAACCTTTTTCCAGGTGACTCATGCTTGTGAGTCTATAAGAGTCTTCCTTTCACCTGTGGATTGTATTCTCAGAGCACAGGAAAGAATGTTTTAAAAAGTAATGAAAAAGAAAGAAGCAACTATACTTGCGATGATTTCCATTGAGCTAAGACTTTTGTTAGTTAAAAATATACTTTATGATTTATCAGGGAAAGCAGGCTAATTTTACCCGCCTGAGGTGATCCCTGTGTCAAAGTCCATCCTACTTGACTCATTATTTTGGCTTTCATTATGGCACTTCACTGTTTAGGGACAGAATTCTTTGTCTAATCAACCTCTTTCTCTGATGCCTTTTTCCTTTGTGGGAAATCTCACTGCAGGATCAATACAAGAGTGCAGGTATCTGGGGTGTAAGGACTGCTGGCACATACCCAGAACTCACTCAGCTGACAAACGGGAACGCAAAGCAGCAGCAGCAACAGCAGCAGCAGCAGGAGCAGCAGAAGCAGCAGCATCTCCTGTAGATAAGAGCTGCAACTGTCCCAGACCTTCCCTAATTCGGTCTTAATAAACAGATGAAAAAAGAGGTACCAGGCCACCAAACAGTCTAGCTTCCTTGTGATCATCCTTGCTGAATATCAGGACTTGTGGCAGGTGGCCCTGTCCCTCTGAGCTCATGGCAAAGAAACTCAGCACTAGACAAAGCAGCCTGTAGTGGCCGGTGTTCTGTCAGCGCCCTGCCAACTACGAGTCTTCCTTCTCTGACTGAGGAATAGCATTACAGCAATGGACAGGATTATATGTGATTAAGGGTCTAACTCAAATCTGTTATGGTCATGAGGGCTACAGTTCAAGATGACAAACTGAAGTATGTCCTTGATTCAGGATTCTTGCAAGAAATTTAATTTTGCACTGTAAATGTGCCTTTCAGTGAAGTACAGACTCACTTGTGTTATGTTCTTACTGTGTTTTAAAAATAAAAATATACTCAGACACTTAGAATATGTAATTTTTTCCCATTTAACACAGTACTACATTGCTGAAACCCATGCAAGTTTATTTGCTGAGCATAGCTGGATTTGATTTCCCATAATTATGTACCCCCACTGCCTGCTACTCTTTTTCATTTTAATTTGAGTGCCCTTACCAAAGGAAACTTCCTCTCCTGTCTCTTGCTCTGATCATGTCAAGCTTTCTGAATCCTTTTATTTACTGTTTTTCTTCTTTCCATCACGGTAAAACTATTAATTCTTTATGATAAAACCCTAGCTTCTTTTCATCTGCACATACCCTATTGCTGCTTCTCTCTTTGTTTTTTCTCCTCTTGACTTGACTTTACTTCCTTCCATACTCTCATCCCTGGCTAAATTGGTTTGTCTCTTTCTGCTGTTCTTTTTCATCATTCAGAGACCATGCCCAAGCTTCCTTCAGCCAGTCATTTCTTGTCATGAACAACCCTCCCATCCAGTATTGCCTAATGTCTGGAGAGGGCTGTCACTGAAATCTCTTTAATAAAATGTCTGGGAGCATATTTGTTCAGCGCTGCATAACCATGTACAGTATACAACTATAGCAACTTACTCAGAATAAGTGCATGTAAACAGCATGGTCCGCTGTGAATATCATCTCAAGGCTCAAGGCTTATCAGGTAAACAAGAGAAACAAATTGCAGTCATTCCCCATTATGATTCTATTGCATGTTTTCATCTTGATTACACTCCCACAATTCATATCTGAAAAATTTTTACAGGGCTTTTTACCAGACTATGCTATCTGACACCTTGAAATCTGGACCTTGAAGCCCTGGAAAGCCAGTGTTTAGCCTAAAAATCCCTGTAGAACAACTCTAGTTAAAAGGGAGTAAAGTCTATTTAAGGACACGTACATGTAGCCTGAATACACAAAGCACCCGTATATAGGAACACCTAAAGTTGGACAAACATCACTACCTTGTCCTGAACTGCAGAGTATTCAGCAGTTTAGAAAATCAATGCTCCAAGTGGTTCATAGGAAGGATTTAGGAATCATCTTTAAGGTACCATTTTTATATTCTTAACTACCAGGCTTAAAGCAGACCTTTAATGGAAAGTTGCACCAATTTTTCTCAGCTCAACAGTCTGAAAGCTGACAAGGTGAGACATTCCTGTATCCCTGAATAAATTGCAACATGTTTACTTTTGGTGAGCTTTAGCTGCAAGGTGCCAATTTCATCCTCTCCTGACGTGTGGTGTCATTTATGTGGAGTTCCATAGAAGGGTGAAAAGTAAGGGGGGTTTGTGGCCTGTTAAATATGAATTCAAGAAAAACAAAAAACCAAAACAAACAAAAACAAAAACAAAACAGAACAGAACAAAACAAAAACCCTAAATCTTTAACAATGGTCTTTTATGCCTGTTTTAGCAACTGCTGAAATAGAGCTGAAGTGTGTTTACAGATTCCTACATTGAAGTCTCACACCACCACTGTCACAAATCACATCTCTTTTCAACAATGAGTCGTTTCTAGCACTCAAGAATGGAAAGTTGTTTGAAATGAAATATTGCTGTGAATTCACAAAGATTTATTTGTTGCCTTTAATATGCTCTTAAGTGACATCTCTTTTTTTGGCATTTTACTGTGTCTTGCTTATTTTTCTTTGTAGTATTATGGTAAAAGGGAAGCAGAGCTTTTTCCAAAGATTTATTTTTAAAGTACAGAGAGTTTGCACTAAAAATTCAGCTGACGTGCAGGGTTTTGGAGTACCTATGCATTATACATTTGGAATCTGCAGAACTTATTTATTTATTTATTTTATGCAAAATATTTGATATCATTACTCTTTCAAGTGGAGACTTACAAAGATGGAGGAAAGGGAGGAGAACTCAAGAGCTCAGCTCTTGATGTAGAATGTTCTTTGTCCCCAGATTCAGCCAACTCAGGATAGTGCCTATCTGATTTCACTCTCATGAACTTAAATGCCAATATATGGCTAAAAGGAATAAGAATTTATTCAAAAAAACATGGATTTTTCTCCTCTTTTGGTCATAGAAGTTAGAGATCCAAGGCTCTGCTTTTCAAATAAAACCAAATAATTTCAGCTGGCTAAGAATTCTATCATGTATTCTCTCTTAAAATGTAGGTCCAGCTAAGGGCTTTATATATCTCTGAAGCAATGAGCCCTGTCCTGCCTAAACTTTACAAACATACAATGCTTTCTTCTTCTTGCTGCCAGATTTTAATCTCAGCTGTTATTTTCTTTTTAAATTATAATGTTGATTTATATCCCATGGGTTATGAATGAAAGACCATGAACATGATGAAGGAAATATCAGAAACCTTCACTGTATCATTTTAACTGTTGCTGAATGATTCCAGAAAAAGAAAACCTCAGCCAGAGACTTTGTTGCCCATGCTGTAAATTGAAAGGAGTCTAAGAATAAAGGTTACAGACAAATTGCAAAAATTCTTAACTTATCAAGGAGTGATAGCTAGAATGAAACAACTTTTCTGTGTTACTGGCTTGCCTAAAATGAAATAATAAGGACTGAAAACTGACTGCTATGAGGTTCTTCAATTCCTTTACCAAAAGCAAACTTGAAATACTCAATTGGAGAATGTGGCCAAACCCCAAATCATAATTTTCTCAGAATTTAGGCTTTTTCAACTTCAGGATCTCAGTTCACACTTATTTTTACTTTGAAGCTTTGCTACAAAATATGTGTCATGGAAATTTAGGGGCAGAAGAATTGGCATTGGACATAGGGGATGAGTTCTGTGAGAAGTTGCCATGGAGGAGGAGCCCTCGCTGGAGCAGGTTTGCTGGCAGCACCTGTGACCCCATGGGGGACCCACACTGGAGCAGCTCGTGAAGAACTGTGTCCAGCAGGAAGGGCTCACACTGGAGAAGTTCGTGGAGGACTATCTCCTCCGGGAGGGACCCCACACTGAGACAGGGGAAGAGTGTGAGGAATCCTCCCCTGTGGAGGAAGGAGTGGCAGAAACAACATATAATGAACTGACCTCAGTACCCCTTCCCTGTCCCACTGTAGTACTAACACTTCTCACTCAGGCAAATAACTGTAGCTGGAAGCAAGGGCATTTCTCTGAGTAAAGCTGCACCATGTGTTACAACATCTGCAGGAACAGACCTGGAGAAACCCAAGGACTGGTATCAGCATTAGTAACTGCATTTGGGGTAGGAGAATTCGTATACAAACTGCTAACATGCCTATAACACATTTAGGACAAGAGCTGCCATCCCTACATGGCTGTGTCGTGCTGATTAATCCTCCTGTTTGGAAGCAACAGTTCATTCCTGGATTGCATGGTCAAAGCATACCTGTGGAGGCAGGGGAAGACTTCCCTTAGACAGCCTGTCCTTCTCAGTTAATGTAGCAGAATTTTGACTTCTAATTTGTTAGGTCCCACTGGAAAATACATTGAGAAATAGAAGCATGTTCAGTTTCTGTAACGGATCAAAACCAATAACAGAGTGATAGATAAATATTTCACAGAAAAAAAAGTTATATTCCTAGTATTGGAAGTCTCAGATAGACAGAGAAAGAAGAGAGTATTTCATATAAGGGTGGCCTCAACACAACTATATTTTTATCAGGGAACAAGTTGAAAGAGACCAAGTATCTCAAAGGGGAAAAGCAGCTTTTTTTGAAACATAAACAGGATTTTTGACTCTCTATAAGTTAATTAAAGTTCAAGGAATATGAGCCATAAATAAAATAAATTGTTTTTATTTGTTCTTAAATTGTAGACATATCTGTTCACACAAATGGTGTGATGAGACTGGGACAATTTTGGCAGGGCTTTTGATCTTCAAAAGGAGGTTATGCCCTCGCCTGGGTGCTGCTTGCAGTGCCAGTTCTGCAGTAGGGAGAAGCTGATGGTCATTTCATGAAAGTAAATTTCCATTTCTCTAATATGTAAAATTTTAACAGGATCTGGGAGCAAGCATTTCATAAATAAGACCATATGAATTAATTCACTTACTCACTTATCTGTCTGCTGCCCTTCTAAAATATTTATTGCCTGAATGAGGTGTCCCAGAGAGCTGCATATCAAAGTTATGGGGCATTACAGGTCTCATAACATCTTCCTGCCTTTGATGGCTCAATAGCTGCCTCTACAGGGCAAGATCTGAGCTGAAAATAATACATAAAAGCCGCTGACTCACTGTCGTGGTTTAACCTCAGCCAGAAGACAAGCCCCAGGCAGCTGCTTACTCACTCCCCACCAGAGAGATAGGGGAAAGAATCAGAAAGGAAAAAGCTGGAAAACTCATTGGTTGAGATAAAGACATTTTAATGTGGAAAACCTGAGAGCAAAGCAAAACAAAGAATTAATTCTGTGCTTCCCATGGGCAGGCAGGTGTTCAGCCACCCCCAGGAGAGCAGGGGACCAACACATATAACAGTTACTTGGGAAGACAAACACCATCACTCCAAATGTTCCCTCTTTGCTCCAGGATGTCACATGGTCTGGAATATCCCTTTGGTCAGTTGGGGTCACCTGTCCCGGCTGTGTCTCCTCCCAGCCTCCCCCAGTCTCCTCAGCACTGTGCCTGTACGGACAGCAGGAAAGGCCTTGACTCTGTGTAAACCCTGCTCAGCAATAAAAAAAAATCTCTATTTTATCAATCCTATGTTCAGCACAAATCCAAATCACGGCCACTCACCAGACACTGGGAAGAAAATTGACTCTACTCCTACCAAAACCAGCACAGTTACTCCCACTCCCCTCAATTAATAATTAATGATGATGGTATATTGTGACACCCAACAGCACATTCAAATGAGGTAGGCTGGGATAAAGAAACTGCACCTCTCTGTGAGCCGTGCAGGAAACAAGTTAGGTAAGAAATACATTGCAGCAGATGAGAGTTTTCCTTCCTTAAAACAGGAGGCAAAGGAAAAGTTTCTAGGTCTAAGCATTGCCAAAGAATCTCTTATCTAAGATTTGAATTTCCTGTGAAATGAGAAGTTGCTGGATCTGATTCCCACTTAGTGACTTGTGACTTTTGATGTTGAAGGGTAGGGAATATGCTGTCCCAGTGCTTATGCATTGCCAACAGAAATGTGGCAGTCATCCTGCCTAGCTACCACAGTAAAAATAATACTGATAGAATTTGAACTGCCCTGTTTCCCCTTGTTATGGTGGGAAAACAATACAAAACATATGGGTTTTAATATATATAAATGTCTCATTCCTGTATGGCGTGTTTTATAACTAAGAAAAATAAGAGATTTAGGGTTTTAAGCAAACACTGGAAAATGCCTGAGGCAGATGAAAATCCTCAAAGTTATGTATTCCTCATTTGGTTAATGTGACCTATCTAATTCTAGCTTGCCTAACAGGTGACATTGTTGCAACTTCATATAAAAATGGATGACAAAATTTCCCGCTTGCTGTTTCTGCAATGACTGGAACTGTTTTTTTTAAATTTTTAACCTATTCTTAAGATTAGTGCTAATTCACTGTAGGTGTAATGGAAGTGGGAAAAGGGGAGAAGCTGCTTGGGAAATTAGGCTTTCTAAATGTCTTATAGAAATCTTGCTTTCTGAAGGAGGAATATGCCATTTTGCAAGGATCAGTAATGATCTATTGAGACAAAACAGTTTTTTAGTATGACTGGAAACACATAGCAAGCACATTTCCAGTTCTTTCATTTCTGTCTCTTAGTTAAAAGTTACTGTGAATTCTTGAGTCTCTGTTGTATAGCAACACTTTTAATCTTAACCTGAACGTGCAAGTGTTGCATATCCTAAGGAAAAAGTGCAGCATTTTGGCTACTGGCTCTATTTGTTGACAACAAGAGAGAATTAAATTTGATGACCCAAGACATTTCTTCTGTTCTGTTCATTAATTACTGCCGATCAAAATCTTAAGCAGAGTTTTCTCTCAAGCGCTTTCACTCCTAAAGTCTTCACTGTTCTGTCTAAAATCTATAAAGATCTTGAAGAATAGATACATATTCCATTCTTTGTGCAAAATATTTTATAAAATGTATCATATGCTGTAAACTTATGTTTCAGAGGATTCCATCTAATTCAATGCATTCACATGTAATGTGCTTCTTCTTGTCATCTTAATTTGAATCCTTGTATTTTTAAGGTTTTATTATCCTTCTTGATGACTAGGATAATGTTATCCCTTTCACCTTCTGAAAGTGAAATGATATAAATTCTAAGGAAAAAGTTACTTTTTCCTTCAAAAATATTAGTTGTCAGGACATATAAAACTTCAGAAATTTGAAAATATAATCTAATAAAATCCAAAGGGGAGACCAGGGAGGTAGGAAGGGATGACAAACAAAACTACCCAGAAAATCCCTTATTCATCATGAGAAATTCCCTATTCTGAGAATTTGCTCACTTGAAACATCTGTACCCAGTCTCAAACCTAGAAAATCAAATAAATAACTACAAGAAACAAAATTTTATATGTGAAAAACTCTTATGTATGAGAAACACACACAAAAAACACCACCCACACCCAAACCAGACAAAACTGAAGAAAAAGCACCAAACTCTGGTAATCTCACACCATCCAAATAAAAGGAATCAACATTCCAGAAACAAGGAGAGAAGGGTTGCATGTGTGTGTGTGTGTGTGTGTGTGTTTGTGTGTTACTTTTCCCTTGGCTCATCTCTACATCTGACTGCAGCAATTTTTTTGTCCTTTTTTTCGGGTTGTCATTTTGTGTGTTTTTCTCCTATTGGCCAAAAACCAAAAAAAGTAAAACCCAAGAGATAAGTGAGACAGGGTTTTTTAGTGTATATTTTTCTGCCCATGTGTATTAGCCAGAAGTGGAATATAAGAAATATGCAATAATTTAGAGACAGTATCTTAGAGAGATATTTGTGTCTTTGGTGGCTTTGTGTTGGTAATTTTTTCAGTGGAGGAGACAGAGAATTCTAAAGGAATCAAAGCACAGAAAATTTTTTTGTTGAACACAAGAATAAAGTGATGTGTAGTCAGTGATATATAAGCAAGAAACTGAGCATCACAGATTTTTCTAATTTGTGGATTACAATAATTTGAAATTAGTGTTGTTTATAGTTAATGGAACAGTAATGGTACAGATGATTTTCAGCTCTAATTTGTGCATGCATTTGTTAGAACTCAGCAAATTGTGCATAATTAAATAGTTTGTCAACATCCTAAGAATTGACCTTATGCTTATGTGGTCTTATGTCCTCTCTGTCACTCCCACTAGGCAACACATAACACAAATGGCAACACAACGTGGTTTCAAATCATAGTGTTTGTCTCATTAATTCACATCTGCAATTAGTAAGAATAAATAGTATCCATGTTGAAAAAGAAAATATTTATCATCTTTAAAGACATACAGTAATTAGCTTTATGGCAACTCTATCCCATTAGCAGCTTGCTTATCTCCAGTAATTCTAGTTCATAACCGCAAAGAATTAAATTTCTGGTAAAGACTCCTGAAGTATGTTTAGATGTATACAAGAATTAATGATAATTTATAAGGTATAGATCATAACACTAAACATTTTCCTACTTGAAATAGGTTGCATTTGGAAAATGTTGCATTTTCAGCGTGGTTTGTGGTGTGGTCAATTCCTAAATTTGATTTTCACCTTTTCATCTACACTAAATTCCTCTCTCCCATCTCCTAGGGGATAGAATAATGCTGCCAAGACCATACCAGAGAATATGAGAGTGGCAACATAGATGATGGAGGTTAAATATGATGAATTTTTAGTTCAGCTAATTGATCAGATGCAATTCCATGTAATTGTCCAGAATAAGCAATGTAAAGAATAAAATGCCTGTAATATCCAAGCAAGATAACAAGGAAGAAGAAAGCTATTCTTTTTTAGGAACAGAATCTGATTTTATAAACCCAGAGGTGATTAAAATATTACGTATTTTTGAAGTTGGCAGTGTTGATATGCATTTTGGTATAAGTGGCCCTACCTTGAAGGTGTTCACACTGTGAAGCAGAGCTCGGGTCCTGAGGGTATGGCCTCTCCACTTAAATCTGGCTTCAAGCTCTACATTCAGTGGGCATGGTAGTGTATCACTGAAATGAATAATGCAGTTTATATCCATTGTCTCATTTGCGTTATATTTTATAAACTTATATTTGAAAATACCTAAAAGTTTTTATGTCAATGTGTTATTTTAGGTAATTTACTTGTTCATTTCCTTTCTTCATTTCTGCACCAATCATGGGAAAATAAGTAAGCACCTGTGAGAGATTAAACTGTGCTGTTTAGTGCACTCTAAAGCCACACTTAAGTCATCGTACAATCATCTTGTATTCTTCTTGGCTTGAAAGCGGTAGTGAGACATTGTGAACAAAGGGAAAGACAGCAGATATAACTACATATTATATTATAAGAGACAATTGGAAAAAGGGTATGAGATGAAGTACCTTCTTGGAAAGCTGTAATTTTAACTGTAATTAAACTCAAGTGTTTCATTTTCCCAGTCAGCTCATCAGTGACTGCAGAAAATAAATGATCTGAAAATGAAATCCATTGGGTGAAACAATAGTAATTAATTACGTTTCTCAAGAGACAATATATTCCCAAAGCCTTTCTCTGGGTAACCTCTTGAGCAAGAGACAGAATGGACAGGTGGCAAACTTCGGACAATAAGGAAAAAAGATAATTTCAGTATTCCTGAAGTTTCCAGCCTAGCTTACAGCCTACCATCTTTTTCTTAGAAAACACAGAATTAGGAAATGTTTCCTATAGTATGTCATGGTTAGTGGTTGCCACCATTGCCCAAGTGAAAATAAGGAGACAGTATTCTACAGGATTTGCTGTGGCATTTTCACTGGCATTCTTCCAAAATATACAGAGAAATTGGTGATAAAAAGGACCTAATAGGTCAGAAAGTAATATCTCTTTGCAATGAGGAAATTCTCCCAAGAGAACATCCTATTATGTTTTTCCTCTATATTGGATTTAAGGCTTGAAGTGTTGGGAATTCCTTTTTCGTTCTGGGAAATTAATCGATTCTACTCTTCCTAATTTTTTCTGACTAATTTTTCTTCTGATTAATTTCCTTCAGTTGCCTCAAGTTATTATGTTTACTCCCTGCATGACTATCAATCCCTTCTTAGTTTTTGTTTAGCTATTCTACACATATTAAAATTTTAATCTCTTCTTGTATGTCAATCCCTTCAGACCTCTTACATGTCTCAGTATTTTTCTCCATAATCCTTCTGTTCTGCATACTCATTCCAGTTATCAATCATCCACAGTGAGTGTTGAATTTAAAGCTGCTATTACCAAACCCAGAGATTTTATAGTGTGAGGTAAAGACATCTTTCAAAAGAGAACTAGCAGTTTTGAAATTGTTGAGGTAAAATACCAATCTGTTCTTTCCACCTTGCAGAAAAGGTGCAAAACTGCACCCTTAATGTCTACCTCAAGTTGTTTGTGTGATGTTATAATGACTTTAAAAGGTGAACTCAAGCTGAAGCTTTTCCTGCTGAGACAGTTGAGAAGCAGACAAGGGATGTTTCACAGCCAATATGGAAATACACAAGCACGCTGCCAACAGCACCTCCCAGGACAGGCAGCAGAAGCAGCCATGATGAGAGTCACAGATTTTTACCTTCAGCAAAGCTCCATGATAATTTGGATTAAGTTTTTTCTGGGATATGGATGTGTTTCTTACCTGCAGCAGTGTTAGCTCTACCTACCTATATGAAGCCTGTTACCACAGGTCCCCAGCAGTCTGGGAAAAGCCGGGCAGGAGTTTTCAGCTTAGGCAAGAGGAGCACGATATCATCCTTCTTCACAAGCCCATCACTCAGGCCCCAATGTAGCTTTTTTTGCCATTTTCAGTCAAGTGTTGCCAGCATATAGAATCCTTCAGAATGCAGGACCCCACGTGGCAGTGATCACAGTGCCCTGATCAAGCACTAGACAAGGTTGGGAGCAAGAAACAATATCCCTTATTAAATTTTTGAAATTAAAAATGGCACACAAAAAAACCCACAATAAAAGTTAGACAATCTTAAGAATTGTTTGTGTAACATCAGCATTTTTGACCTTATTATCATAATTTTTTCTACCCTTGCCATTGGAGATTGTTCGATCTTGTCTTATCTTCACCATGCAATCCCTCCCATAAACATCTGACATCACTTGAGAAAACATCAACAGCTTTATGTGAGAGAATAATAAACACTTATCAGAGAAATGTCTGCATTACCAGTCTATACCTCCTTATAAACTTCTTGGTTTGTTGTAGAGAAAAGCTTACCCAGCATTCCCATATGAAGAATAGCATGGTTTCAAATTTTCTGGTCCCTGAAATTAAAACTTTTAGCAGCATAATCATAGAATAATTGAACCATTTACATATGAAAATGAAAGAAACCAAGGTGATGTCAAGGCTCTTTCTAAGCATCTGAGAGTATCCTTTTGCCTTAAATTATCTCCTAAAAGTTTGAACATTCAGAGAAAAATTTCTTATATCTGTTAATTAGGCCACTTTTATAGCAAAAATCAGTGCTAGAACATCATTCATACTTAAAGTAGCCAAAGTTAGGAAATAGCTTGTAAGGAAAAGTCCCTGGTGTTTCATGCAGATAAGTGTCATAAAAAGATGAAAGATGAAAAAGCACAGAGTTTGTCTGAAACCTGTTTGAAATCAGTGGCCTGTGGATAGAATCCAGCTGTTATGAGACAGATTTTCAACACAGGGTTCCTAAAGATTTGGTGAGTTTAATGCACCAAAATGACACAGTTTATGTGGCACTCAGTGACTGGAAATAATCGTACTGACACATGCAGAAGCAGTGTTCCTATCCTCGTAAGCTGTCTGGAAAAGCAAAGACAGGACGACATAAGCAACAAGACTCAAACCCAAGAATAATAAATCATATTTATAAATAATTCAGTGGACAAGAGTATTTCCCTGAATTTTTAAAGCAAAACTTTAGCAACAGATTATTAATCCTAATTTCCTACAGGATTTCAAAAAACAAGGCATATCAAAGCATCTGAACAGACTTGCAATGTTGGATTTTTTGTTTATTCATTTATGTATTTCTTTGTACTGTGTTAGTGTTTGGGTACAATTGTACTAGACAACAGGCAAGTACATTATAGAGATATTCCCATTTGTCAGGAAAGCTTGGATTGTAGTATAAGATAACAAGCAGATACAGGGAGCTTTGTCACTGATCTGTCTCTTTCCCACTGTAGTTCTCAAATGTGTGAGTAAAAACAGAAAACAAGGCACACAAAAAGCACAGAAGGTACAAGGTTGTGTGATTGCAATAATACATGAAGAGCTGTGATGAAGAAAACACTTACACCTATCCCTGGTCTTTAACATATGAGTGGATTTCACTGGCTTATGACACTAATATTGTTTTATGAAATTAGATACAAAAACCCTAAAAGCATAAGATTGTAAAGTTAAAAAAAAAAAAATCCCCTAAAGTGGTTATTAATGTATTAAACTCATTGAACTTTTAGATTAGCCAACTATTGCTTAATCAATATCTATATTTACATGAAAATATTACTTATAATGTTCTGAGGATCTGAAATGTCACTGCATAAATTCAGTGTTTCATTCCTCTTTCATCCTTCAAAATTGTAATTGGTTTAAAAGACAAAATATTTGCTAATATTCCGTAGTTATTCCTTTATATGTGTTAACACTATGTTACTATAGCCATAGGAATTTCAGATGCCATCTGGCAGAGCACCTCACCCTGTGTTTAACAGCATATGTTTTAGAGTGCACATAACCTACAGGGTTCTTATCCACACCTCACGAAATGCAAAATGTTGTATCCCTCATGAGCAAGGGGTACAACCCTCTCCTTGTTCAGAGGAACCTCCCCTGAAGAAGAAGAAGAAATCAATTACATTAGCCATATAATTATTTAGAAAATTAAGGAATAGTATCACTCCAATGACAGAAAAGGAACCAACTATGAATGTGACTGTAACTATATAGTCACAATTATGTACTGAAATTTCCTCTTAATCGGATATTAGTAATTTGGACATCAAAACTGAGAGCTTCACTCACAATCTTCACTCAAAAACATTTATAACTTTGCTATGGAAAGTAAGTTGGTAAAGTCATATAAATTCCTGTTTTAAAATTGCCTTATGATCAAAATCCAGACCCAGAGAAAACTGCCATAAGTACATATTAACATTGAATGCCAATTATTTACTATGATCATTTGAAAGTTTTTTAACTATATGTTATTTGGAGAATTTGTTAGCCTCCAGTGAAATATAGAAGACAAATGTTCATCTGACTTTGATGTTTAAGGTGAATAATTTGTTTTCTATTTTTAGTTTCTTCAAGCTATTTAGTTAACTAGTATAATTGGATTTAAAAAATCAAATAAGATTAGAGGACTGTCTTTGGCAAACGTAGTTGAGGGAGTTCATGTTGTGATGAGAGGAAAGAAGATAATATTTTCTTTTTCTGCATGATGAAGAGAAGATGCTTAGTTTCTCCTATGATTTCTTTTAGGCATCTAGGCAGTGCATTAGAACAAAATTGCTTGGAAACTGGAACAGTACTAAAGCTTTTGTAAGCTGAGATACTGAAGAAAAGGCTTTTTTGTTTGGATTTTCTGAGCCTGTCACTGAAAATAAAATAAAAATAAATGGAAACTAGGGGAATTTAGCCTCTATTTTCACAGGGTTTTTTTATTTGTTTGGGGTTTTTTAAAAATGTTGTCCTTGTGTGTGCTGAAGAGGAAAAATCCTTAGGTTTGCACCCTACCTGCAGAAAGAGGTTGAGAGGGAGCAATGTGCTTGAACCCTGGTTTGCTTACAGACTGCTTATTGAGCAGTATGGGAATAAAACCCTGTCGAAATGAAACAGACTCATTGTTCTTATTTTGTACTGACATAAATGGCCACAGATAATTAAGAATGAAGACCAGAGTAAGATCACATGTACACAACCAATTTTGTTTGCTAAAACAGGTATTTGTTCATGTACGAAATAGCTGTTGAGAGAGAAGAGGAAAAAAAAATCTCTTTTTTGATGCATGGAAAAAGAATTAGATAGAAATTTATCTGACCAGATAAAACCATCCAAACTTTGCTGCAACTCATTTTGAGCTGCCTGACCACTTCCAAAGTCAGTAACAGCAAACAAAATCAGTGGTTCACTTTGAATAGAGGTTTAGCCTAAGTTAATATGCAAAATTTGCAAGACTTTTTTCTAAGTTTACACAATTATAAGACTGGATGGGAAAAATTAAAATCAGTCATAATGAAAAATTGCAAATCACAAAAGCAAATGGCAGATTTGCTCCTTCAAATCAGAGGAAGTTTTCTAAAGGGAAATTTATATTCATTGATTAAAATCTTTCTGAGAATGTTTTGTTGCTCATATAAAATAGAACAGAAAATCTTGTACAGTTCACCCTAAAACTCACAATGACTTTAATAAGGACTTCTTGCACTATTAATTTTGTCATTATTATTCCTGTTGGAATATCGTTAATTGTATCATGGTTGAATACTTGGTTTTATTTCTAAGAAACTTTTCATACTTTTTAGTTTTTGTTATAAAATTATCCCTTTGAAGCTTTCTATGTTGAGCAAGTATTTCCCAACATACTATAGATTTTTATTTTAAAGATTTTTTTTTCCCTCAATGTTACCCCTTATAACCTATTCTCACTTCAATAATTCAATGGCTTGTGTTGTAGTGGTGTAATTACATCCTCCAGCTCTTGCAGTTTCTTTCGGAATGTTGTTAAGTTTTTTGTGTTCCCTGCCCAAGAACTGCTTAGGACTCTGACCATTATTTGTCATTTATTGTGTTAATGCTTCTTTGGGAAGCACATCCATCTCTACATGCTGTAGAATATTAAAAAAAACATAGGTCTTGCCCTAAAAAATTACAAAGTAGATGCGCAATTGCTGGGCAGACCTGTTAGACACAAAAATTGTGATAAATTTTCTTTTCTAATGCTCTCAAAAAGGTTCATATCCAGAGGACTATGCTAGTCTAGGATTACTAACATTCCTGTCAGTTCCTTAGTGATAACATAAAACCATCTGGCTAGAATTTGTGGGTGATCCCTAAGGAAAGTTTTTGAGAAGGAATTTGAAAGGAAAGAGGAGAGAAGGGGCACAGGTTGCATTAGCAACTGTGTGAAAAAAAAAATGAACTGAAAGAGAAAGTAGTAAAGGCAAAGAGAAAGATTAAATTTGAAATGTAATTGGATAAAGGCCAAACATATAATGTACCCTCAATGGAATATTAGGGTGGTGCAAGGAACTGTAGCTTTCTCTTTTTCCTGCAATATGTTTTTGGAAAACTTTCTGGATGGTACATAGAACAGGCTAGAGAAAGTCAGCTACTATTGGCATGCAGATATCACTCTCCGGTAAGAAGGAAAAGGACTTTTGCTTTAGCCCCTAAATAATGCAGCTAGTGGCAGCGTGTAAGGAGAATAACAATCTGACCTTTGCAGCTGCCATGACTTTTCAGCCCAGGAATATCAGAGAAGGGACTGTCACAATTGCTGCTCCTCCTAGGCAGTTGACTCAGTCAAAAGTCTCAAACTAGTCATTAAGATTAAATTGGCAGGAAAATGCACAAATAGAATTGTGTTATATTGCTGGGGTTTGTATCTGTTTTTCTTAGTTTTGAACTTTACATAAACTGAAAATTCTAATAAACCTTTGAAGACAGTGTTGTTTGCAAATGACATGCTAACAGAAACTTGTTTTAAATTACTTTTTCCCTTGCTTTACAACAAAGATTGAAAAAGCTATTCCTGTAATTTTCTCTCTTCTTTTTTTTTACACTTTCACAACACAGTAAATGAGATACTTGGTTCTGACTCTTTCTTATGTTATTTGTTGATTTATAGCATGAGCTTCATACACAAATATCCTTTTTTAATACATCAGAACACAAAACCCAACATGACATGAAACGTAATTGATAAATTGCAAATGTAAAATGACTGCAAAAAGGCAGCACCATGGTTGAACCTCTGAGGGACTGAGACATCTGACAAATATTAGATTCTGCACTCCAAAGAATATTTCCAGACCTCTTTCCAAGTTCATTTTTTTTAACATAGAAATTCAAATAGTCCAGCTTACATACTACAGTTTCACATGTTGTGAAATCAATAGAATTTAGCCTCAGCAGCAGCTGTAAGATTTGGCCTCTGGATAGTGTAAAACAACAAGAAAAAAATTATTCAGGAAGAGCATATATTTTATGAGTAGAAACAGCAATGCTAATTGAATTCTACAAAGAGACTATCATTGAAATGTGAAGAGCCTTTGAGCAAATTTATGGCCACATTATGCCTTCTTTTTGCATCCCATTGTGCTCATCTGGCTCATAACTTGGCTTCAAGAGCCAGATCCTCAGCTGCTATAAACTGGTGTCATTCTACTGAAGATAGAGAAGCTGCACTGATTTATACCAGCTGTGGACCAGGAACGTTTATTCTTTCTATTTTTTCCCGATATTTGAATGACGATATAGCCAGAAAAGCTACTATGGTCTGAACAGCAGATGAATAAACATAATTTGAAGCATATCCAGCATGGCTATAGCATTTCTATTGTTTGAATAAAAAGATAAGACCCAAACTACAACTGGAAGTCAGCTAATTGGACATTCTGAGACCTCCCTCACATTATTTGTCATTAATCACCTACAATATATGCAGGCACATTCTACTCAGAATTATTTAAAACTTCATTTTATTTGTAGAAAACCAAATAAAAATGGGAATTTGTTCTGAAGGAATTTAGTTCTTGTATGTTTGCTTTTTTGTTTTTTGTTTGGTTTTTTATTTGTTTTTGGGTTGGTTTTTTTTCATAATCAGTGAGTCACCATATAGCTCTCTGAATTACAACACATTCAAAAGGGTTGACTTTTGAAATTTAAGGTCTTTCAATAGTAATAAATTGTATTAGTCATATTAAAATATGAATTACACTCATTTATGAACACACATTGTAATGGATATTACACATTGTCTTCTGAAATCAGAATTCCCAGTTTTATTACATTCACTCTCCTTTTGTTTGTATCATGTTGTATGTGAATTTAGTGAGCAGGAGCATCTTGAACTAAAAAAAATGGAATTAATATCAGTCTTATTTTTCCTTAACAAAAACTCAGTATTATTTTTCCTTAGTAAAGTCATCACGATGAAGGCTCGTGGATGTACTTAGGCATTTTACAGCCCAAATGTTCAACAGGAATCATTCAAATTTAAGATTTTTCTGTTATACCCAGGGAAAATCAGATACTATTTCCTGATACGCTTTCAGCACACTGAAATATACCTACAAAGCTGTAGATATACTAACTCTGTTCTTCACTTCTCCACAAACTAATCTGTGAGATTGTTAAGCATTAGGTTGCCTCTGTCTGGATCGACCTCAGCACGTAGAAAAGGGCTCCTAATTTCTGGGTGGCACATTCCACTAGCCCACTGTAGATGTTTCTTTGATACTCAGAATTAAGAAAGCTAAAGGAGTATGTCAGAACATTGAAACAGGAAGAATTCTGAAAGGCTTTGACTGAAGATGTCTTGAAATTTCCTGAAGTGACACTCAGTTCTTTGGAGTATGCCAAAAGCTACATTCTAATACTGAAGAACCAAGTCAGTAACTGGCTTTTTAAAAATTTTTTTTACCCTTTTAAATTTTTTTTTTTCTAATGTATCTTTTTCCATTGGAATGAGTTAATTAACCAGGACAAATTAAGGATACAGGGCTAATTTGTGGCAGGCCCAAATGAAAGAATCGAAGGATATATCATTGGGAGCAGGGGTACCCTCTTTAATACGAGGAAGAAAATAAATGTGAAAGTAGTTTTGAAAAATATGAAAACCATCTCTTTGTAAACTTTATTGCTTTTAGATAATTAATAATAATAGATTGCAAACTATTAGTTGGTTCATACTGATTAGTTAATGAATAATTAATATTTAGGTGGATGTGATTAATTACTAAATAATTAGTAACTGACTAATGATTAATGATTATTATTAATTATTATTGAGTATCATTATAAATTCCACTTACAATATTTCTGCAGTAAAATTATTTATCCCTTTCCACTAAGCATCCATCCCCATAGCATCTAAAGTGCAGATCAATCAAATTACAGGGAAACAAGGACTTATCTAGGTGAATTTACAATTGTTGGGCAAATGGATGGAGCCTTTGGTTTGTCTGTAATACCCATTTGGATACAGTCTGTGATTCCTGTTGGAATTTTTTACCAAGTCTAAGCAAGCTCAAGGACAGGATTCTGCTATTGAGGTAATGTGCTTGTAATAATCTAAAATGCTACATTACAGCAGACGTGTGGAAAGACCCATTATGTTATGCATTTATTTTCCCATTCAAGAAAATTCAAAAAAAAGGCAGTTTTACACAGTATGAAATGACAGCTATTAAGAGGGTGACAGATGAGACGTTAAAATTGAGCTTGTAACAAAATTTTCTGGAAAATACTACAGATTGTGTTGTTCATTGAAAAACTGAGAGTTGGAGTAATAAGGTGTAACCTCAGAGTTTTGAGATCAACTGCTGTTATGCAAGGAGAGTGTGCAATTTGAGAAGGAAAATAGATCCATTTTAGGAATTTGAATCAGACTCTTTTGAAATAAGCCCATAAACTAGAGGGTTTAAAATCAATATGGCTGGATCCCAAGAAAATATGTATATGGCAAGAGAACCTTCAGCAGCAAGTCATGAAGCTAAATTAGATCTATGAGCACTACATAGTGACATCAAATTTGGACCTGATAACTCACTGGCTCTACTGAAACATTTGAATTTTTTCTATTTACCACTCTATCAGCCTCCAGAAACCCAGAGCCTCTGAACCTCTCAACTCCTGTGTGATCATGAACTGTACAGTACTCCCAGGTGAATAAAGAGGTGACAGCCTGGTGCACAGAACTGAATTTCACCCTTTTCTATGTTCTGTCACTTCTGCATTACCTTCTTAGGGACTTTTAAACGCCAACAACAGACATTTTGCTACCTCCAGCACTGAGACACTTTACAACTAGTGAGAGACTTTGTCTCATATTTGAGTTATGCAAAAGGAATCAGAAGCTTCAACAGGGCAAAATTATGCAAACCGGGTCTGAACGCGTTTGCTCAATGTTCCGTGGTCGTTGGTGTCTCTGGTACGGCTGGGGGAAGTTTCACCTTGCCTCTTGTGTGGAGTCAATGGGGGACAGAAGGGTTCATGTCAGCGTAAGCAACGTGATGGCAGCAAGAACTGGAGGTCTGGACTCCAGCCTGTGGGCAAGGCTCCACTCTGGATCTCTGTCCCCTCGGGTTGTTGCCTTGTCAGGTGAAATAGCAGAAGCTGAGGCGAAGTTATGAGGGTAGGGAAAAAGCAAAAAACCCTTTATTTCAGAGGTCCTCTGATCAAATTGCAATTGCAGGGGGTGAAGAGCCCTTCCCCTAGCCAATACAAAACCCAGAGTACAAACAATTGGTGTGTGAGAGTAAGAGAGAGTGAGACTGTGTCTGTGCCACACAACAAACTCTATATATTATAGGTTCTGCAAATTAACATAGTTGACAAAGATCCTCCAATTAAGGGATAAAATTAATGGGAATATCTCGCGGAAGCTTTCTATTGGAATTCTCTGTTCTTTCTAAACTTTCAGTCGTCACAGAGTGATAGCATGTTCTCAACTCTGGAATGCTAAGGTGATAAATGGTTCTGTTTCGTCTGGGATATAGGGTACAGGTTACAGTGGAAAGTTACAGGAATTCTAACATATTAAACTAGAAAAAGCAAAAATCCCTTGGCATCAGGGTGGGCTCAAAGGCTGGCAGTGGCTGATGGCTGAAACTCATAGGTGCCTCTCCCTGTGCTGATAAAAACACTGCATCAAGCCCCACATATAGAACTATTCAGTGTGTATAGAGTGTGTTCACCCATTCCCATTCTGAAGATGTGCCAGTTCTTTGGTGTATGAAATGGAAAGTGGCAGTAGGTTATAAAATTGTGATGGATGATTTAGGTGGCTGTATTCAGCTGTAAGCAATAAATGCTGAGCTCGGCAGAAACTACTAAAGGCAAAACTGCAAGTGATTTACTAGCAATTTGAAGCACATGAGATTTGTAATGCATGAGGCCCTCAGGCCCATCACTTCTCTTCAGTAATGGGAAACAATATTTTGGTGAAAAATGGCATGTTTAGTTTCAACTTTGTGCTGTAAAATATACAGGCAACCTAGTTTTCTTCATTTCTAAGGGTGCAGCTATTTACATCTTATTCAAACTGCAAGTTGATGTCCAAAAAAAGTTGGCAATATTAGTACTCCTTGAGTGAGTGTTGTTATGAAGGAAAAACATGTATTTCAAGATAACTAAACCAGTGCAGTTTTGAAACTACTGGTCTAAATTATTCACATTTTATCTTACGTATGATAAACTTGTGTGAGATTAACTCCATAGTGAGCCAATACAGCTATCCTTTAAAGAAAAAAATGAAAATATCATCTGTTTCTACAAAAGTACCAATAAGTAGTTCAAATACTAATTCTCATTTAAGGGGACAATGGTGGGTGAAGGAATGCTGGCATGAAGCTGAATACTGAGATATCACATATTTGGTGTGACAGAGATAAACATCATCCAGCTGGGGGCTTATGCTGAAGTTTTCCTAATATACCAAATTTTAAGTTCACAAGACAGCCTTTAAAATATTCTTGCACTTTGAACAGTGAGCATGTGAAAATGGTGCAGTGAATCCCACTGTGAGTTTGGAGAACCAGGAATTCAGGCAAAATCCAGCTTTTTATTTTTCAAGTATGTGTGACCCAAACAATGGAAGGCACAATAAGCCTGCAACCTTACAACACCACAGACTGAGACAGAAGGCATTTCCTCTCAGCAAAGCTAATCAGGTTATGCCACATTTCCATGAGTTATTCCCAGCATGGTTACATTAGCTTAATTGATGAGTTATCACCCTTTCTCTGTCAAAGACTTAGGTGGTAGGTGAGTTCTGCAAACAACCAGATGCTGACCTAATGACTACAAATCCTCCCTTAGCTAGCAAAGATCTGGTGTCTGGTTTCCCTGTGGTATCAATAGCTGAGTAACAGTCTGCTGATTATCCAATATGGAGATGGATGATTTATTTTGGTTGATTTTCTATGTGTTATCCTAAATACCCCACCTCTTTCACATCTCTGGTCTGCGCGTACATTTCCCTTCCGTCTGCTCCCGTGCCAGCTCTGCCTACCAAACATCTCCTTGTGTGCACCTCTGCAGAAAAGATTGTGTTTTTTATAGCATAGCTCTTGTAAACATCCCAAATTCCAAAGGTAGTAAAAGTGTCCTGGAATACTTTTTCTGGATAGATAAATGTGTAGGTGAAAATTGCATCCATTCATTCGTTTGCTAATGAAGATTAAAGCCCAGTAGTAGGCAATGAAATTATGCTTCTAATTTATTTTTTCTTTAATTTCTAGTTCAGACTTTCACTTACTGAAAACTTGAAACTTTTTTCATTTTATTTGTCACAGTTAAACCCTAAAAGAGTTTCTAACCAGAAATGCAAGTTACTTGGCACTGCAAATCCTTAGACTAGCAGCACGAGGCAGGAGGGAGGAAGTTACAGCTGTGAACTAGATATTTATGCTTTTATCCTGAATCTATTGAAACCATGGTGATGCATCAATCGTTTCCATTCTGCCAATGAAACCCCACCTAACTTGGTCAATAGAAAGGATTAAGATGAACGGAAAGTAGTAAAAGCACTTTTTGTCAAGTGGCAGTGTACATATCCACTTAAAATCAAGTATCTGTACAAGGAGCTATAACTACTAAGGAGGAGTTTTCATGTCCTACCATGACTTTTCCCCCCATATTATTCAATTGGAATTAAAAAAATAAAATCAAAAATCATAAAACCTTTTAAGAACTAAACCATAAAAATAAATCAGATCAGTCAAAACTTTTCACCATTGTTTCTGAGTGGATCTTTTAAAAGTATTTTTGCCATTTTTAAACAAAACTTCTATTTATTTTTCCAGCAAAAGGTTTACCTTTTAAAAGGTTGCGTTGGACTTTTTCATTTGGAGTAATTTAGGAGTGACAAAAGTTAAATAATTAAAAGAAAAAAAGATAACGTAATAAGAGAATAAAAGTGATTTTCAATAGTCTTGCAGCTAGTGGCATGAAGGATTTTTGACAGTCAAAACTGCTTTTAAAGAGGCTGATCCTAGAAATCAGGTTTTATGGCAATGGGTGAGAACATTTTACAGGACTGTAAGAGAGAATGCTGGTGTAGAAATTAGATGAGATGTGTATCTTCAGAGGTTAGGGATGTTCAGAGAGGGCAAATATCACAAATATTATAGAACAAAATAAAAAGATTTAGGTACATTATACATTCATGGCATAAGAACAAGATCTGGATATGTTCAAAATATCTTTCCTTCTGTCACACACAAACAATTGCCGTCAATCTAAGGACACACTGTGTTTTCTTTTTCCACATGTGGGTGCAGAAAGCAAGTGGTATTTTCACCCAATTCTTCCACTGCTGACTTTCCCATTTTTAGAAATGTCTAAACATCCAAATTTTGAAGGTGTTAAACAATTTTCTTTTTACTTCTTTACTGTATTTCCCCTTTGACTCACCCCCTCATCTACACTCTGTCTACATTCTGTGGAGTTTTGGTTTTGGTGAGGGTTTTTTTTTTTTTTTGTAGTTGTTTTTTGGGGGGTTTTGCTTTTTTTTTGGGGGGTTTTTCTTTTTTTTTTGGGGGTTTTTGCTATATTTTTGGGGGGTTTTTTTTGGTTTCTTATGAGCAGTGTGTTTACAATATTTTAAATCAAAGAGATTGGATCCTGGGATACTAGAGATCACTATTCCTCCTAATTCATACTTCAAAGGAAGTTTAGAAATAGGGAAGGATTTGCAATTTATGTTCAATAATTGGAGCGGAGCACCTGCTAAGGCAGAATGTTAGATTGCTTCATATAGTGACAAATCATGAAACAGTGATGTCCAATGACTCTTGTAATGTAAATTGATTTCAGATTACTGTGGAGTCTCTCTTTATTTGACTGTGATTGTGCAGACATCTATGAAAAAGAGTTACTGTGCTCTAAATCCATGCTTTTTTACTCTTTGTGTTTGGGGTTTTAAGTAACATGGTTTTAATGAAGACTGTGAAGCTGTGACCATTCAGAATTTACTTTGAATAAAAATCTTTTCCATACCAGGAGATTTCTTTTTTGTTTCTTCCCGTGAGTGATACGGCCTCAGTAGTTAGTTACTGTCACTTCATACTCTAGAGCCTGCTGAGAGACAGCAGTCACATTTTTCTTGCCTTTTTCTCTGGACTGCTGGCTGAAGTCCTTCCATGGAACACTCTATTACAAAGTTGCTCAGAAACAGCAGGTAAGGAGCCAAAAGCTGCAGTGCCCAAAGAGTAGGGACCAGTGAGGGTGTGCCTGCTTAAAATCTATCTGGTATTCAAGTGATATTACGGTATGCATTGGCAACTGAAATATTTCTGCAAGTGTTTAGACCCAGGGAGATTGTGGTAGTATTTACCATACTGTGTCGATCTCTTTCAAACTTCCTCTTGTAACAATATAAAACCAATATCATATCTGGCTTGTGATTATAAAGAATTTTTTTTAAGAGAACAACAGCAAAGTTAATAATTTTCAACAAAAAATTTTCAAATCTATTTTCTTCAAATCTCCTTCTAGTAGGATATATATCACCTTCTGCTTTAAATTTTTTTTATGACAGTAGGTCTCAAGACTAATATTGCCTGTTTTCAGGAATGGTGTCATATGTCAATAATATTTGAATAGACTCTTACCTATCAGGGTGTGATGGAAAGATAGAGGAGGATTAAATAGGTTTTTATAATATTTTTTCAGTCATTTGAAATATTTCACACTTTAGTAAAGGGCACATTAAATGCAGACATACTAATAATCTGAAGATTTATCCTTTAGTCACTGACAGCCAGAACTGCACAAATTAAAAATTTCAGAGTAACTTGCATGTGAACAGATTGCGTCTTTCTCTTTGCACCTACAATTTCCATTTGAAAACAAGAGGTAGCACATAGACACAGATAAGCCTAATATTTTTAAGTTCTTGCCTTTAGGATATTTAAAGTAGAAGACTTACTGTATTACATGATTTATTCTTATGCTGAAAATTATTCTCCAATCAAGAAAAAATGATATTAATATTTTATATAATTGGAGGGACTTCGTGATTAAGAAGGACAGTTTGCTGTTATGAAAATCTGTATTAAGCCAATTTAAGCAAACACATACACCTGTGTACATTTTTATCTATTTCTATAATTTACATCTAATATTTTGATGAATGAGTTTAGCACCTCTAATTAGGACCGTTGCAAGAAAGGATAAAAATGTGATATGTGTTTTCAGTAGTTCTGTGGTATTGTTACAATGTTTATTACAACATCAATGAGATGTACATGGAATTTACCTTTTCCCCCTAGACAGTTTGATACTAGTTCAATTTAGCTCCTAAGTATTCACTTTCTATTATAACCTGTGATTTTTACCTAATCAATTTCATTTGTGTGAGTGTAGCAGAGGGGACTGAGGTGTTTAAAGTAATCCATGTTGTTCTCCATACTGCTGAATCAAAACCGTGATCAGATAAAAACCAAGAGTTCATCTCCAGAGTATTTAGGTTTGATCAATAAGAAAGAGTGGTGTCCTACATCTGTGGTTAATTATGGCTGCTTGGCAGTTTCACAAGACCAGTAGGTTATCCTCAGAGCACCTTGGAATGGGAAAAAATCAGCTGCATTTTTGTTTCAGTAAATTATCTCTTTGTTTATGGGAGAGTTCTGACATGTCCTTGGTTAGTTCTGCAGTTATACTGATAACTTCTCTGTAAACTTGTTGTGTGGTTAAGACTTTTCTGATGAATCATAAGGCAGAAATCCCAGCACGACCCTCGAAGTGCCTGGGACATTTCTTCAACCCAGCTTCTGCAATATGAAGCCAAAGTACTCTGAACATTAAAAAAAAAAAAAATTCCTTAAGCAAAACTTTATGCAAAATATCATTCTATCTAGCTCATACAGTGTGGGTACATGGGGTGTAAACAGAGAGAGTGATCCACGTGGCAGGCATTAGTCATTCCTGAGAGTTAATACCCTGTTTGAGACGATTACATCTGAATGACAGAGGTGCATGGAATACAGCAGAAAATAATTTTTTATTTGTAGTTCAAGTCAAACTCTACAAACAAATCATTATCTCAGTGGTCCAGGAAATTTTAACTCCTTTTGCCTAATCTTGTGACATTTACAGGTAATTCTCCTGGCTTTATATAGAATACAAGTGCCAAAACAAAGGTCAAAATGACCTCAACTTAAGATGTTGAAAGCACAGTAACTTGTACAGAAAATGTTCTAGGATGGCACATTTTATTCCAGGCCTAAGGATTCATAATCCATTTTAATTTTCATACACCACCAAAAATGCTTGTTCTCAAGTATTTTGTGTTATAGATAGTAACAGATAAACTCCTGTTTGCTTAAATACCATAAAAATTGTTTTGTTTCTGAAGATATTTTGCCCAGAAAAAAAATTGTGAAGGATCAACAGAAAATTTCTTGACATGTGGTCTTTCCAAGTCCTTGGGTTCAGTCTGTTGCTTTTAGAATATTGAGAAGTCGAGTAAAATCCATGCAGACTCCTCCATGATTTTGGGCTCTGTGCAACTTAATGTCCACTCTGCTTTTCATACACACAAGATGACAGTGATCATATAAATATGTAATCTGTAAAAGTTTACTCAGATGGCATATTTCAAAGGAAATTTGACCTCAGAGGAGATAGTTTAACCTAAGTCTGAGGGCCTTGAAGGAATGTACAGTGTTAGATTGTGATTATGCATCTCACCCCTCGACAGAACTCAAATATCTGGAGATGCAATAGCTCTCCCTTCCTCCTTGCTGTTAAAATTTACAATTTGCCTGAGAAGGTAGGATATGGTGGTAGAACAATTTAGATATGGGAACTTAATTCATTAAAGAAATCAGTTCTCACAATAATGAGCATAGTTCAACCCTTGTGATTTGATTCAGTCAAAGATCAATACTTGGCTAAGAAAAGAGTGCGATTTTTAGGGTTGAAATTAAATAACCTTTTTAGGAATATTTTGTGCAAAAACTATGTCACGCAGTGTCTCATTTTGGAGTAGCCAACTATTTATTTCAGCACAAAATAATAAGTTGCATTTCCTTTACAGTTTTTTAATCCTCTTTGAAAAATCTGTGTTTTGTCAGGGTGGGTCATTTCTCAAAATAAAATAAATTAGAGTAAGAAATATTGAAAAAGTTTATTTGAAAATGTGAAAAAAACCCCTTCTGTTGATATTTTCTACCCATCTTTAGTCTGTCAGCCAAAGTTATCTGAATTCACAAATAATTTTTTGTCTTTCTTCCTCTCTTTTGTAAAACTAGACATTCACTGAAAACAAATTGCCTCTGTCAAGGCAAAGTGAATTATATAAAAGCTATGTGCACATCTGGGGAAGCAGGCACAGTCATAGTCTATATGGTATTTTACTGGGAATTCTGTTCTTTTCCATCTCCTGAGTAACTGGAACTGTCACAACTCTGAGTGAGAAAAAATGGTCCCTCTTAGATTGTCTCTGTTTGCAAATGAGTCTCTAGTAGGTATTTCTGCCTTTTACCCACTCCAGTTTCTTCCATTTTTAAGGTTCCCCTCTCCACCAACAGAATTACAAATTTCACCTTATTTTTATAATCATCCTTGAATAGCTCCAAGCAATTTATATGCATGAACCTTTTAATTGACTTAAGATGCCTTTCTTAGGAGGATAAGAATTAGTAAGGAAGCATTACTAAATAGGTCAATTCCCATGATGTTTTAGTCTCTGGATAGTCCTCCATTTTTTGAATAAAATAGCAAAGGATTTTCTTACCATATCTTTAATGTGTAGAAACCTTATGTTCTCTGTGAAATCAGAGAGGAAGAAAGAATTATTTAAACTGAATTATTACCCATACCCTCCACAGGAAGATATAGACTGAAGCCAAGCGAGCCATGGAGATTACTGGCAAAGCTGGCAAAGGAACAATTGCCATAATTGTTTTATCAGGCAGCTGAGAAGGGAATACGTATTTACTTCATGAGGGCAAATATTCCTTCCAATACTCTCCCAAAGGCAATATATTTCAATCTACCAATAAAGGGAATACATTCTAGAGAATTTTATAGTGAATAAAAACTAATTATATAGCATTTAATGGAAAAGCATTTCTCTTGGCTTCTTTCCAAATCTCTAGCATAATTATACAACTTTTTTGCTGGTCTTTTGGCTAAGCTCCAGAAAAATATGCTAACTATGTTAGAAGTATGAAAACTATATCCTACATGAAGGATGTGGACTCGGTGTTCTAAAAGGTCCCTGCTGCAGCCATGGTGTTTCCATGACTGCCTTTCATATTAGCAGCAAGTGTTCATCCCCTAACACCAGAAATAACATCCTCTCTTGCAAGGTATGGGTTGATTTTGTCTTTCTCTCCTCACAATAAGCCACTTTCTTCAGCTGCCTAAGATTTAATCATTCATCTTGCCTCTCAAAGGTGCTATAGTCATATTTCTTTTCCCAGTTCACCACATTCTTTTTTTTCATGTGGTCATCACAATGGCATTTGGTGGTGGAAGACAGGCAGCACTGGACGGGGCTCCACTTGCTACTATGAGCCAGAAATACAAGAAACCCATCAGTAACTGTTGTGAACAATGAAAATTGTTCAGAAACCTATAGAGGACTGATTGACTAAATGCCTTATTTTTAGTCCACATAAACACCCAGGTTCCATTTCCCTACTGTTCACCAGTTATAAAAGACTACAAAGTGATACACCTTTCATAGAAGATCTGAAACGAACTGTCCTCATGCATTTATCTCACAGCAACATGAGCCTTAAATGGTTTTATATTTCATTGCAGCTGTTGAGCTGGGCAGTGGTAATGATGAGGGTTATTTTGCCAGCCATAAACAGATGGTGCATTGCTGTGCAAAATGCTGTGGTGCTGTGAAGAGAGTGGGTGAAGTCCCAGACTAGGATGGGAGTTCTGCTGTCAGCCTGGACAGTTCTTCAGCAATAGGTTTCTCATTATTCTAGTCATCATAAAAGTGTATTGGCAGTGTTCTACTGGACAGAAAGTAAAGACCCAGCCATTTGTATCAGAAAAGTTGTGCTATCAAAGAGCAATGTAGAATGCCACAGATGGTCAATACAAAGGCAGTACAGAAATACAAAAGGTTATCCATAAAAGAAGATGCAAAACTAATCATTTTTTAAATATAAACAGATCAAATTTTATGTGATTTGGACACCCAAATTTTCCCAGTAGATGACAAAAACAGGGAAAAAATGGTGAAAGCGGGAAAAATCTAGGAAGCCCCATCCTCATTGCAGGGTGCTTGGACTACATGGTCTTGGGAGGTGCTTTCCAACACAAACTATTCTATGATTCTGTGAACTACTAAATGGGACACACACTGGTTGTATAGCATGGATGTGAGAACGATTTTAATTAGAGATGGACAGGACAAGTGTTTGTTCTAACTTTGAGATGAACGTTTTGCATATCTTCATCTTCTAGCAAATATTGTCTCTAACCAGTAAAACCCCATCAGATTACAAGGTTAGGGTCCAAATTCATCCCTATTACAATACCACTCACAAGAGTAATTATGCTTACAGGCTATATTTTAAAAGACGTATAGCAATAATAGTACCTGAGCCATTAAACAGCATATGGACACCCATGTAAGAACATACACCTATTTCCATATCATATACAGATTTTTCATCTTGATTGTAGGTTAGTGACATGGAGTATCAACATAAGATTAACAGAGCTGTAACCAGCACCCATTTTTCTTCCACATATATTTCCTTCTCTAATGCAATGAATTACAAAATGCTTTCCAATTTGCATCTTTACTACTTTGCTTTTTTCATTTTACCTGTGCCTCTCTGGTACAAAATCACCCCAAAAGCACTATGTGTGCTACAAGTCAGCAATGAAAAGAAAAATAAACAAAAACATATCTGGGACGTTATAAAGTACAAAGTGTAAAATGAAAGATATTCCCACTAGTAGTAAGAAGATTTCTTGAAAAAAATGGAAGTTTTAGGTGTGTAATGAGCATGGGAGAGATTATTCTCTTCCCTTATGAAGCTTATGATGCAACGCCCCAGCCTATAAACGGTTATGTAAATGCTTAATTTGAAGCACATGAGTCATCCCAGAGTTTACAGAGTGTTAAGCACTCATTGCAGAAGTGTAGCCTAGACCAGAGTGATAACAAGGGTGTTTTGCTAAGGTTTCACTAACAATTTGTTTAAAGCCCTTTCCAGTGTCTAGCCATTCAGATTTTATTTATTCTTTTCCTGATAAATTGAAAGTAATATTGCCTTACAGATTATACTGAATTAAACTTGACACCCTTTATATAAATGCATTAATAAATATTCTCCTTTCTTCACACTTCTTTAAGTAGCCTGCCAAAAACAAGTGACCTCTTTGAGGAACAGATGAAGTAATAGTGAATGAAGAAAAGAGCAATCACAAACGTAACTAGCAGTGCTTGTTATCACAATGACATTTACTGGCCTCACCAGAAGGAGGTTCCATTGCAATTTTGATCTGATTTTCACAGAAGAAACAGTGCTGGTAGATCTACAGCAAGCATGTTACAGTTATAACACCAATGGGGTTCAGAACAAATAATCTCGGGTACAGAAGCAGTACAGGTTATCCAATACAGTATTTTACAGCTATATTGCTTCCAGGATTTTAACTATCATATCTGCATTTTGGTTTACTGTGGGAAGTACCCAGGCCTACTCATTCATTCAGCTGTTGCTGGGGAGTCTCCATTGTGGAATCTCATTGACTTGCTGCCCTGGTACTTTAATTAAGCTAAGCAGAGGATTAGAGCACAAATTTCTCTGAGCTCTGGTGGCAGGTAAATTAGAACAGAAAGTATCAGTAAGTATCTCAAAGTCCTACAGAACACATATAGTAGAGCTGGAACTACTCCTAAATGTTGAGGTCAGTAATTTTTGGGAAAAAAATTCTCAGTCAGAACAAATGGGCTTCACAGCATTTTCGCTAATCAAACACCTTAGATTTATGGCAAGTTAATGGAGATCCCCAAGTTTACAAAACCCTGGTCTTGAAAATTGACAGTCATGCAGGATGTTTTGCATCTGATCAGTAGAGCCAAAAGTCTGAATTTCCTGTGGGCTACAGCTGTCGTCTGGGAAGTAGCCTTACTGTCCAATATGGCCAGTATGCCCGCGATCTTGGAGCATCCTGGGTCTTGGGATGGTCAACAGGCAGGCAGTTTGCAAGATACAGCTGTGAGAAGCTCAGGCTGGCATTTCAAGGTCCACATTTCCAGGCAGACAGGCATATAAGAGTTTCCCAGATTAAGAATATGAAGCTCTAAGTTATTTTCCTTAACAGACTTTTAAAACTCTGGGAACATAGGTGAGTCAAGGTCCAACTGGGTTGCCAATCTTCTTCCTGCATCACTTGAATTCAGATTGGCAAGTCCTGGGAGAGATCCCAGAATCTTGTTTAACAGGCCAGCCTTTCTTTAGTCATTATCCTGAGCTAACAGCTCTGAGATGCTAATCTATTCAACTTAAATAAACTAGCAGAGTGAAAAAAAATCAATTTAAAAAAATGGAAAACTTTTTTATCAGAAATACTATCTTCTGGGAATCTCTGCTTTTCATCACACTCTCTGAGCCATAGAAAATTAATTCTGTTGAACCCAGTGTGTCCAGTCTATGAATTATTCATTTACAGTCAGTTGATAAATAAAATTGTAAATACTTTTTATTCCTGTCTAACCAATTTAAGAATTTGCCTTTGTAATTTTAAATAATCTATTGGAGACTTTCATGTTCCCACTTAGTGAAAGGATGAGATAGTAGCTCTGCATTTTTTATCTTAGTGAAAACCTGGGGGTTTGCAGCTCTTTACACAAACAAGATCTCATCTGCAATATCTCCCATGTCACCAAGAAAAGTTTTATTCATAAAAGCGACATTTGAGTAACTAACAGCTTTTTAACAGAAATACCTCTACAATGAAAGCAGAAATTTTTTTCCTTCAAAGTCTTAATTTATGCAGAAAATGTCATGTCAACCTTTTTCTTCTGCCTTTTCGATAAATGCTCTTTTCAAACTTAAATTTCAGTTTCATTCTAATATGTAACATGTGCTAATCATATTAGGAACGATTAATTTTATTCAGAATGGCAAACTGCTGGTCTTAGCTAGCTCTTATAAACAACACCGCTCTTAAATGTACTGCAGAAGAATCTCAAGCATGAAGGAAAATAGCTGTTCTCAGCCAGTTCTCCCACATCTTTTCTTCAGTGTTTTGCTTTATTTTCTTGACTTTTTTTCCCCATTATCACACCTTAGCAAAAGCAATTTCATAATATTTAATGTTCTCTTACACAAAGGGCCTGGCAGATTCCAGCCTTCCTAACTTTATGTGTGAAGACAGAGGTGTAAGGTGAATCTCCACATCAACAGGGTTCAGGTTGCCTCTTGCCTGTCCTGGGTCTTGGAGGTCTAAGCCTGGAATTGCCTCCAGGCAGGGAAGTACTGTCAATTGCAGGACACCCTTAGGATGGGGAGAGGGGGACGGGATGAGACAGGGTGGCTGTGGAAACAGGAGGCAACAAGAATATTGAGGGCTTTTGTTTTGAAGGAGAAACAGCCACATCCTCCTCTTTCTACTCAGCCTTTTTCAGGAACCTGCTTTTAGGCTCTTGCAGTGTCACTGGGTACTTGTCAGTAGCCCATCTCTAAGAGGATATCTTATTACCATCATCCACCTTTCCATGGAAGAGGTCAGGTCCTAACCTCTAAAGCAATCTTTCTCTGCTTCTCAGCTACTTCTTCCACAAATACTGAGCTAAACATTCAAAATGGAAATAGCTTTTACAAAAATTGCTTATTGCAGTATAAAGGCGGAAAAAATGAGCAGGACATTGAAAAGTTATTGCTGTTCCCATTGAATTAGCTTTTTCCTCACACTCATCAGGACAGGTATTGGTTTTAGAGACTGGCTGAAACGAAATAGAAAAGATACAGAACCAATCACCCTTTGTCATCCTATTACCTGCCTTTGACACCAAGAAAGTGCTGCCTGCCATCTCAGTCTTGAAAAAAAATCCTCACTTCATCTTTAAACGACCACTTAGAATAGGAAGAATTTTGCTTCTTTTCCCTCTGCCTTTTATTATTTTCCTCTGTTTTCTCATGCTTCTTAAATGATCTCATTATTTAACAGTTGAACTTTAACATCTCACACTACAAAGAGTTTTAGGACAATAATTTATGTGTAGTTTAATATATTTGCAATCCAAAATCTAATACATTTAAAAAAAAAAAACTAAACAGGTCTTTCCAAACTTGATTTATAGCTATCTTTGATTATCCTGAAAATAAATGATAGCAAGTTGGAGGCAAAACACTCAATTGGATAAGACCACTTACCTTCTTCTTACCTCAATAAATTTCCATCTTTTAAATTCTCATATAAGTGCATGTTTTCTTTAAAAAGCATGTTGCTGAGCTTCTATCAGAAAGCCTATTTTCTTTTTTCTTTTTGTATCCTATTGCTAACGAAGCTGATTCCTGGTCCTATTTTATATGCACGTCCTGTTAGAACAGACAGACGAACTGCTTACAGAGGACAGCCACATCACCTTGATTTTAATTATTGGCATTGTTGTAGTCTATCAAAATTTTCACCATAAAATTAAGGCTGTTTTCAGGGACTATGACTCTCATATCTGGATCTTTTCCTCTCATGCTGTTGAACAGAACAGGAATAGGATGTTTAGGTAGCAGACCTTTGCTCTGATTCAGTATAGATGACTGTTTTCTTTCCCAGTTTTTGTGTTTGAAGATCAATGATCCTCAACTAACATTACAGTGTTTTAAAGTGGTTTACTTCTCCTCACTATTCTCACTTCAGATAATCCTTACTCTGTCCTTTAAGGTTAAGTATGGATTTAAATCCCATTTAGAGTGTACATTATACATATATAGGAAATCAAATATATGATCACGCAATACTTAATGCTTAAGGCCATCCATTTTGGACAGTTTTATAAAAAATACTCATTTCCATGTCTGCAATTACAACATATTTTTAAAGGAGTGGATGCCATTTAGATGCCAAAGGACTGAAAGTAAACATGGTATTAAGCACTTTCTAAAAATCCATCGGTGTTTTACTGTTCATTAGTTTGTAATAGCACTTGCAAATAATTGCATCAATAAAAATCAAAGCCTCTAGCTGTAACAGTATCCTTTAGACCCGGTGATGGGCTATGGGTTGCAAGGGTTAACACACCCTCTTCTTCTTCCCAAAACCTGGGCTAAATCTGACTCTGAGCCACAAGTGCAAATGGGTTTTGCAAAGTTACTCTGGCCCCTTGTGGTCAGGTGTCCACATTAAAAAGCCATAATGCAGCTTGGGATGGCTGGCAGCCTGAGCTCTGGGCAGGCAGAGGACTGGGTGAGTGGTGGCACTCACACCTCTGCAGAGACCTGTGCTGTGACAGACAGCAGCCTGCCACCTCTCTCCTTGCACGGTTTGTATCATAAATATTGCATAATGAATATTTGTCTCTGTTCCTGTAACCAGAAGCTGTCGTACCTTATATTTCTGTTGTCACTCAAACCTTGCTTTTAGTCCTTGCTTTGAGACCTGCAAAAACTGTTAAAAGCACAAACAACATTGTAGACAGTGCTCTGTATTCCCAGGGCTTGAATGGAACAAGGTGAAATTTTCCTTCACTTCCTTCTGCTTTTTAGAAATCTCATAACTCCTAGGCCTCTCAGAACACTTAGAAAATTTTAAAAAAACAAAACAAAACAAAAAACCACACCAAAACAAACCAAAACCAAACCAAACAACCCAACAAGAAAATATTACAAACATTGGCAGGCATACAGCAGGAGGAGGGTGGGGTGTGCAAATTTTTCAGGAAATTTACAGTTGTGTAAGTAACAAGAATTAATATCCTGTTTGCTGACCTCAAGCATTTGGCTTCAGATACACGAGCCCTAAATCTCTCAGAAGTTTTGCTGGCAGGACCCTGTGCTGTGCAACCGTGGAAATTATAACGAAAGGAGAATGAAGATGGACTAGAGAAACAAGGCCCTCATGGCTGCTGCAAGAAGATAAATCATTTCAGCCTTGCTGCTGTTCAGGCTTTCCAGTACTCAAGAGCATCTTCTCTTGACAAAAATGTGCAAGAAACCAGAATAATGTGATGATTAATTGTTCTTGAAAAGGAAGTAGTTTTCGGAAAATCACATTTTATCATGTCCAGAACTGCACCTACTTCAAGCACAGATGGGGACATCAGGCTCTGCTTCTTTTTACAGTACCTCCAGTCTGGCCTGGTCATTTTCCTGTTAAAGTGACAGCCAACATGAAGCCAGCCCTTGAACAGGTGCTATTTAGGAGTATAAGAACAACTCTCCCCCTCTGGCCTACGTGGTGCAAGAACAGCTACTGTCTGCTGAGGGGAATGAAGTTCACAGGTTTTCACCCCTGTCAAAACCAGAGTGAGAGGAGGGGATGGGAGCAGTGGGCAGGCCCTGCCATGGAAGAGAAGCTTTCATACAGAGTGAGGACCTGAAGGGTGGAGTTGTGTGGCCCAGGAGGGTGTGGCAGGAATCCTACCTCTGGCCAGACACATCATTTTCCCTGTGAGAATTCTGGTTTTAACACGGGTCCTCTACTCCACTCGTATACCCACAGGCCAGAAGGCAGGGTACAGCACCAAGAATTCAAGCTTGCCCCCACTTCTAAACTCTTTTCCTTTCAAGTCAGGTAGCACATATGCAGTGCTAGCTGGATTCTTTTTATTCCAATGTGGACATTTGTGCAGCTGCCTTGACTAAGTGTTGTCTATCAATATGCAATTATATTGAGGTATGATCTAAAAAATGCCTGTCTACCTTTCATGTGGAAAGGAGCTGATCAATAGAAATGGATCATTCCAGCAAGTCCAAGACTACAGCATGTTTGTCACTGAGAAGCAAACAAGTTTCTCCAGTTGCATCTTTGCGAATGAGAGCGTTTTGTTTTAATGGATTTTGTTTCAGTGTTTTCTTAGGAAAACAGGGCACTAACTCACACATGCAAGAGAAAGACTACATAATGTAATGACTGCCATGTGAAAGCAGAAAGCCTAGTGCTGTTAGCAACAACATGCTTTCCCATTTTTATGCAATAGAAACATTTGATGTGCTAGGATTCTCAAGTTGTATAAACAGGTCTTAGTCCATGTGATACTCAATCAAATGGTAAACTGCTTCTAAGGATATGCTAAGAATTAGTATTTTCTCTGTCCATTGCATTGCACCTTCATGATATAAGGTGGTGACATCATGACTTAAAGTAGAAGGACATTTAGACTGTATACATGTATATATATCTATATATCTAAAACTCTATTTCATTCTTTTGTTCACATAGAAAAACCCAATATGAATAAATATGAAATACTTTTCTACCATCCTAGGTTTTACTGCAGGAAAATGGAAAGTTGGTGTTGATTTTATCTGTTTTATTAGTAAACAAGTATGTTCAGTTAATCAGGGCTCCAATTTCCAGTGGTTTTTAATTTTCCTGGTGAAAATTTGAACAGACAAGTAATGTCACATAATTTTGAAACAATTGAAGTATTTTGATTTGCATAATAGACAAGTTTTATTTCAATTGTATTTATCCTGTTGTGCCACATTGCTTCATGGGAACAGTAGTTTTCCCCATTAAAATATTTACCAAACTACTCTGGGTCTTTTGCAAATGACATTTCCCATCACATAGTCTGATCTGAGAGAATAGATTAATTCATTAAAATCTTGGAACTGCTGATATTTTGAGTGTCTGCTGAAGAGAAAGGTCACCATAGGAAGATAGACTGTTGAATTATTCTTTCTTTGTTATGTGTAGTCTCAGTGTCCTTAATACCCTGCATCCTAGCAGGTGTAGGTGACACTGTGCATGCTACTTCCAAAGGCTCTACTTTTTAAAAAATAAATCTCCCATATGCAACCCATCTCTACAGCATTTTTTGGAATGCCTCCTTGCCCAGAAAATACTTTGCAGCCTACTCCATCCATGGTAGACTTTTTTATGAAGACTGAGCAAAAAGTGGGAAAAAGCAGTGAGGCTGACCAAGGGAAAATAAAACCACAACTTATTATTTAGTATATATGTGTGACTGCAAAGCTGAGAATTTTCTGTATGCACTTGAAATACCTAATGGCGCAACAAACACTACAATCTCGCTTTCCAAAACCGTTAAAGAGAAGCTATTATGAGACATTCTAGTAAAACACAGCTTCTAATACTCTTTGTTAAAATCTATGTCCAAAGAAATCAACTGGATTAACAGTTAGGTCTGTTCCTTAAGATTTTTGATATATATTTAAAGGTGATCTGATGTTCTGTTTGCTAAGTTTGAAAAAAATAAGAATGTTATGTATCATTATCTAGAATTCAGATCATCTGCTATTCTTTGTTATGTAGTGCACCTGAGAGGGAGGCTGGGAGAAGGTACTGGTTGTAATGATTTATGAGCAGAGAATTTTGACATGGGCTTGCACCCACAAGAGACAAAAACAAAGTCACTATAGTCTGTTCAGAAAGAACAGGAAAACCGCATTTATAAAAAACCTCCACAGAAAGACATTTGAATGCTTTTGTCAGCTGAAACAACACTCTTCAGGTTAAAAAAAAAAATAGAAGTCAATTATATCTACGGTTTTCACAGGTAAAAGAAAGGAAAGTGAAAGGGAATCTCTTCTACTGTAAGTGTGTTGTTCAAGTAACTCCTCAGTAAAACAATCCTAACAAAAGCTGTGTTCTAACCCAGAGAGCCACGGAAGTCCAGTGTTGAATCTGCTGCTGTTTTACCTCTGGAATCTGTTTGGGATGGAGAAATATGCAGTGAGAGTTGAAACTGTCTTTCTTAAGTAGTAGAGAAATTATACCAGCTTTGTAGTTTCTTGAGGCCGAGAGTCACCTACAGAACTCCAGGAGCTTTCAGGCCATATTCTATTTCTTATCTGTAAATATCCTTTACCAGAGGGACATACATTGAATCATTTTCTTTCTTTCTTTTTTCTTTCTTTTTTCCCTAATGTAAACTCTCTGAAATGTGAAAAAATAAACAGGAAACCTGTCTGCTTTTGTAGGAGTTTCCCAAAATATGACCCAGAGCAGGACTGTACATAGCCAGAGACATAAAAGGCCTTTCTGGAAGTCAGCAGCTGCTGAGGGGCAGTGTCACCCCTGGGTATGTGACTCACTGACACTTTCTAGGCACTGGAAGAGACCATACAGTCCCTTATGGGAGCCTTTTTGGATTCCTTTATGCAGTGGGAACTTTGGTCTGCTAGCGAAGATTGTTTTTTTTACCACATAGCATCATTAAAATGCAAAACCCACAGCACCATAATCAAAGGCAGTATGGTTTAAAGAGAATCCAGAAACAAAACACTGAACAATATTAAGCTGTGCATGGTATGAACAGATTTGACGCTTCCAAGACATAAGTCTGTAAGAGGTAACAAACGTGTGAAGTTTGACATTTCGAGGCACATTTTTCTTTTCTTTTTCAATTGGAGATATTTTGTTACCTAGGATATTTTCTTGTGACTTATGTCTAAAAACAGCTAAGCTCTTAAAACAGAAATTATCATTTGATCTTACAGAGAGGGCACAGTAAAAAAATGTTTGTAAAAGCATTTGCTAAAAAAAAAAAGAAAATATGATCTTCTAGAGTAAAAGTTAAATCAAGCTTGTAAAACAGTTGCAGTGGCTTTCTTTTTCTTTAGCAACACTTGCTTTATGCTTGTGATAGTTGTCTCCCACTCCAGCCTCTACTTCTGAAGAGGAAGGAGTGAAAAATACTTGCTGAACAGCTAATTTATCAGCCTGACATTACCATCTATCAAGAGGAGAGGCCTACTGTTAGGAAAATCAAGATTATTGGTTCGGGGGTTTTGTTACCTCTTCTGAAATGAGGGCAAGTTTAACAATCTATGAACGTGAGAGATGTTTTGTACATTTCGAGCCCCAAGTCCCATACATCACTTCTTTTTCTGAAGCCTGCTGTGGTGGTTGCTGTCTTCATTGACTCTCTCTCTGTCTCTGACAGTGCTGCTGTTAAAGAGCCCATTCAAAGCAGAAATTATTTGAGTTTCTTTTGCTTCACAGGCTATGAAGAAGTCCACTACAAATTTTTAATACTCGTAAGTTGATCTTAGATGTTACTATGTACGTTTCAGTACAGCACCTTATAAAGTGTTGCAGACTCAAATACCTCAGGGTTGCCAGCCTGAAACATCTCAGAAGGAACAAATAGACACCTCTTTTAGGTGTTCTGCTGCTGGACTCTTATTCAGCAGATGGAAGATATTGAAGGCAAAGGGCTTTTCATATGGTGATGGGTAACTGTGAGCAGGTGAATGAATTTACCTCTGTGGTGAAGGAGTACCAACAAGGAAGCACTAATGATCAAGAATTGGGCTTTTTTTTCTCTACAATTAAAAAAAAAAATCAGAAATGTAAGGAAGGGATTTATTTAACCTCTCCCGTAAATAATGATCTCCACAAAATCAGTAAAATTTCAAAAACTACAACCTCTCTCTGATCTTGTTGCAAACCTTCTGCTGATGGTTTTCTCTTGTGGAGGAATGATTGTGTGTACTCTAAGTTTGCACAATTGTAGCCTGAAGGACTTATTCAAAATGTAATTCAGATTCCCATGCAATTAACATTCAGCTCTGCAGTACAGCAAAATATGGACAGGCCTATTAATGAAGAAATATAGCTATGTAATCACATTCAGCACTTTGTATGATGTTTGCATGATAATACTTAGCAGAATGATTATAACCAACCCTTTCAAACTTGCGTTTACTGAATTCAAAGTAGTGGGAATTTGCACACTATATCTCCACAATTGTATGGATACAAGACCTGATAGCTTGCCAAAAAATTTTAAAAACTACTAGTCATTGATGAGACTAGAATTTTGCAGTTCCCATGTTGCCGATATATTTCAGAACACAGTATTTGGTTTTGCTTTGGTTTGGTTTGGATTTGGTTGGGTTTTTTTAGTTTGTCCTAACCTGCTACATGAAACATGGAGCAAGTGAGTTACATTATGGTAAGAGAGTACAAGATGCCAAAATAAGTATGTGATCTGGAGGGCAGAGAGCAGTAGGTGATGCTTTGTGTATGCAAGGGAGGAATCAAGAGGAACCTCTGCAGTTCATCCTGCTCTAGGAGAACTTGCAAATCCCAAGTATATGACCATATGATCAAGTCACATGGCTGAAAACCCTATGGTATCTCATTTTTCTTTGTTTGGTTTTGCTTTTCTTTTTCTTAATCACATTTACATGAAGGCTTTCAAGAATTGTTGAACTGTTTCAGGACTTCTCTGAAAATGAGAGCAGCTTCTTACTTACCTGCCTGCTGGCCTTGGCAGATGACATTGGCAAAGCATTGACTTTGTGAGGAATTGCTGCTGATCTGTCACACCCAGGAATTTAGCAGCATTCACACTCCTGCACTTGGAAGACTAATATTTTATCAGTATTTTTTCTCAAATGTGGATGGAAAGAATAGTATTTAATTCCTGTGTGCGAGACTCTGCATCTGTCTTGACCTTTTATAGGTTCATTTTGGGATGTTAACACTACAAAAACATAGAATATTTGTAAGTGTGTAGGCATTGCCTAGGGATTTCCTGTACACAAGTTTTATAAATTACTTTCATTGCACAGTAAAATGAGTCCCACATTTCAATGCACTTAACATTTTCACTCTTTTGGCGCTCAATATTTCTAGATGTTGAGCGTGGCTCTCAAACACTTCCATAACGCAGCTTTGACGTTGCAGAAGATGTCTGATTATTATCATTTCTTCCAACAAAACTGGTTGCCCCTCACTGTAGAATCTGTCAAGCAAAAGGCTACAAAAGGGTGCTCTCGTGGTGTGTGCTGGGTTGGTTGTACGACTGATGGCACAAATGAAATTTAGACTGCCCATACAAGATGACATTTCACTAACCACAAAACAGTCACTATTTGGTAATTACAACTATCAGGTTCTTAGCCGGCTGATGTTTTTAATTAGAATTTATACACTAGGAGTTTACTGTTGTTTTTTAATCATGTTTGGAAGTTAGACAGTGCCCTCTGCTGGACACAGGCTCCCATAGCAGTGGTTTGCAAAGCGCCCCAAATGTTGACAACTGGTGAAAGCGAACACAAAATCTGTGTCGTTCGGCTAAGAGTTTTACTGCTTTCAAGGAAGTACGCCTTGTTGTGGCCCCTTCTTGCATTCTGCTCTCCTTGGAAGCATACTGTGCAACAAAAGCTGGTCTCAGTTTAGATGGCAAAGGGCTTTTGACTAATTTAGTTTGAACCCAGTTGGCTTGAGCTGACAGCGCGACTTTAACAGAGCAAGCAGCAGGAACATGTAGAGATACACATTCCAATTTTTACAAAAATAAACTCAATACAGTAAGAGCATATTCACTTTCAAAAGTGAGGGTGATGGAGAAATATGCCATTGAATTTACTTATGTGTTTTCTTGCATGTCTTTAGTGCAGTATTTCTCAGTTTAAAAATGTATAATTATACTGAGAAGTTAAAAGTGTCATTTTTCTCTTCATCCTTTCATTAAGGTGTTTAGAATTTCTGTTTGGTTTTTTGAGGAGGATGTCAATAAAAATAGTAACATTATCTGTTTCAATTAATAATTCTATTGTCATGCCTTTGGGCTTTTCCAGGGTCCATTAAAAAAGCATGAAAAAAACCAAAACAAAAACCACAACAAAAAAAAACCCAAACCAAAACAAAGCAGTTTACCCAGGATGTAACTTGAATTTACAACTTCTCACAGCAAATGGGACAGAAAGAGATGAATTTCCCTATTAATTTAATTGAAAATACTTAAAATGAATTTTAAATCCTTCAAAGATAGACTATAAAACTGTAATAATCCAGAATTTACAGGAAAATTGAAATTGATGTCATAGAAAGGATTATATATTTATTCATGAAACTTTTATGACTTTCAGATCCCTTCTCTAGTTTTTCCCGGTATAGAAAACACATGGAGAGAAATGGTTTCCTAAAGTTAACTGTGAGGGATTTGTATTAATTGATTGACAGGTTGTTTATACCTTAGCTTAAAGATGAAGCAAAGCAACTCTTGTATTTATTATATATTGCACATTTTCTAAAATTATGTAGACTTCTAAAAAGCAGATTGTCCACTCAGAGCAGCTGCTCCATGCCAAAATAGAAATCCTCTGTCTGCTCACTTCAAAGGTGCACTTCTAGGGAAAAATGCAACTGCTTCTACAGCACACACTCTCATGATAGTAGCTCTGGAGTAGAGAGCAAGATGTGCTCCCAAAATACTCTGCCCACTCATAACATTGCCCTTCAGTCATCTTTTATTTACATGTGCCTGCAGCTGGGAGCCTCTTTACTTCACCAAGTGAGCTCCGTGCCCTCTGCAAGGAGCTGTGAGCCCTGGAGTAACAGCCCCCCTTGTTAATGGTCACAGTTGGTCATTAGCTGGTCACTGAATCTTCCTTGATGGCCAGCTAATGAACTTCCCACTGGCTTATGGTGAAGATTGTTCAAGGTAGACAGTACAGGTAATTTATAGCTGAACCCCCAGCACGCTAATGGCCTTCACGGAGTAACTGCAATCAACACAGTTCTGCTAAGTGGCATTACATTCTTCCTCATTTATTTCTCTGTTGAAACTATTTCATGTTGAATGGAAACTTTGGATTCTGTATTTATGTTCACATATTTTATTTAGGGGGGCGAAACTTCTTTAAGAATTTAATAAGGAAAACTGCCTTAATCTTTTGAACTTTTTCTTTTTTTAACAATTTTTTCTCTTAACAGAAGAAGTTTATTTTTTAGAAACAAGTCTGTGGCCCTTACTATTCACCTGTAAAAAACTCAGAAGCCCATTCAGAGCAACAATCATCTCTTTGGGGCACCTGTTAGCTGCAGGAGCCTGGAGAGCTTTGATGGTTCAGCACCTGTGGTGTCTAATCTCTGTGAATCATGGATAAATTGGCCAGAAGCTACAGTCCCACTAGTTGTGATCTTGCCAACTCTTAAAAGCTATAAAGTTTCATCTGGGCCTTGGCTTAGTAGGAAAGCTCTGGAAAAAGCCCAAGTGGCAGTGATGCATTAGGTAGCACTCTTCCTTCTAAGACTGCTAGATAATATCATAGGGGTTATCCAATAATCACAGGAGCCTGCTTTGGCTTTAGATGTACAGGTATCTTCTCACATTTCAAGAGTTAACAGATTCCACTGTGGCCAAGACATTAATAATCCTTTAAAGTTTTATATCTTCATTTTCACAAGTTCAAGTATCATAATTATGATGCAAAATCAAACCAAACCAAACAAAACCAAAAAAACCAAAGCCAACAACAAAACAAACAAACAAAAACAATCAAAAAAACCCACCACAAACCAAACAAAAAACAGAAGAAAAAACCAAAAAACCAAACCTGTTACCTGCAATGCAACTGCTATAAGAAACTGGTGTTACATATCCTGGGCAAGGAACCAAGATATTTATCATGTTCCATTACAGGTTTTCATGCATTTGACCCACAGTAAGTGGTGTCCTGATGCTCATCTCATTCCCTGCAAATAGCTTCAAGATTGCAAAAATCTTTCCCCTGGTGATTCCAAATGGCACTTCTTGAGCTGTGAAGAGATTGAGAAATTGAGTTTCCAGGGAGGTGTCTTGACTGTCGCTCCCTGGGGTGTGAACACAGGAGCTATGGATGTTTTTAGAAAGAGAGGTTTCGCCCTCTCACTGAAGATACCCATCTTACATTTGGCAATTTTGTTCTAGATTATATGAGATTATTAAAATTTCTCATTATTCCGAGATTCCTTTTCATAATTTTTTATTTTGATACAAATGAGAGCCTTTTGTCCATCCTAGTTTCCAGTACTGGGGTACTCCCATTTCCTTACCTTGCATTGCTTGCAAAATGTGTGGCATCAACCAAAACTTCATGAAATGACTAAAAGAAGCTGAGTTCCTAAAGTTCCTGAACAGCTTGTGAAAGCAGCACAGGTGGTACATTGATGTTGCACATTTTGAACATGAACATTTGATTCTGCCCCTTTCATGTCATGGATGTGACAGTTCCAGCCAGATGCTTTTACAGAAAACCATAAATCATTTCAGATAAGTAAGGCATTTATTTAATAATTACTCATCATCTTGTTACACAGCATCCTGCACTTGTTTCCATGCTAAAAAGTAAATACGATGTTCAAACATTAATGTGTGTGTTTGAGAAGGACCAGGTCCGTACCTAAAGAAGTGTATTTTTGAGGAGATTCATTGAACCCAGATGGATTTATGGCATCTTGGTAGAGAATGTAGTAGTGCTAACAGTGTTTTTTCTTATTGTTTGTCCAGGAACTGTGATCAGTTAGCTTTAAAATCCTAGTATCAAAAACTGAAAGTGTAAATAAAATATGAATTTGGTCTCAGCAGTAATATAAACTCCATGAAAACACTCTACTCAGGGGGGAAAAACCCACTCCTTAAATCACAACACTTCCTTAAATCACTGTGTAATTATCCACTAAAGGAATGCACACAGCAGTTTAAAAGAGTTGGTGCATGTTGAGATAAATCTCTTTACAGTGGTGAATGGGAAGATCTTTAGCTGTGTGTCTTTCCTCTTGTTTTACTCAGTCTTACCAACACAAAAAATGTGGGCAAGGTGCCATTTCCTTCCCTGTATTGCTTAAGATAAAGCCCAAAGCCAAGAGGTACAAACACAATGTAAGAAAATAAACCAAAATGAAGATATACTAAGCTTTTTAATTTTCTCTATAATGATTAAATAAGTAATGCTGTACATATATAGAATTTCTGTTCCTTGCTGTACGTACCTGATGGTTCTTCCCATTTTTATGACTTACAATGTACAGAATTAGTTTGCATGTGCTTTTTTCATGTGTTAGTGTTTAAAACTTTCCTCCTCAAACTGTTTAGCAATGACCACACATCTTTCTACCAGATGTCCCTTGGAAATGGAACTCTACAGGAGTATATCACTCCCTTTGCAGAAACCATGACGAAGCTGAACTAACACAGATGTGATTGCACATCTATTTTACCTAACCTTTATCTTTTTTCAAAGGAAACAGAAATATTTGGTTAGTTAGCTCCTTTTGAAAAGACATAGTCTTTGATTTCCTTACCAAACAGAAAACTTTGAAAAAAAAAATTTAAAATGTTATCCTACTATTATGTATCCTTTAATTTCATTTTTATTGTATTTATTTGCAGAAAATGTATTGAACCTAGTATCAAGACAAGTAGATACTCTTGGAAATTTTCAACAGCATCCGGAAATTGAGGGTCTCTCTGAATATGCTGGTTTTTAAAAAGTAACTGATTTAAAATGGAAACTTCTTTTTTTTTTTTTTTAATCTTGAAATAAATGTATTTTCTTACATTCTTTGTAACAGGCAGTTCTGCTAATCTAACCTGCCGAGCTTTCTTTGGATATAGTGGAGAGGTCAGTCCTTTAATCTACTGGATGAAAGGGGAGAAGTTTATTGAAGATTTGGATGATAATCGAGTCTGGGAAAGTGACATTAGGTAAAAGAAAAAGATTTTTTTTTTTACTCTATTTTTTTGATAGTTAATGTAATATTTTTTATCACAGGTTAGCTCGGGAACACTTTGGATCTGATCCCTGTTTTTGCAACATCCATCCCTTACCTTTTTTTACTCCACCAGTAAAGAACAGAAAAACACACTCCTTAGCCAAATCTGATGTTAGAGAGTTGCAAAAGCAGAATCGCTGCCCAAAAATGGTTGTAGTGTTGACCAGCTGGAACTTGGCTACTGACTTTTTCAAAATGTAGAAGTCTAAAATAACAACCATTAAGACACTTAGTAAGATGAAATAAAGAAAAATAAATACATCAAGAAAAACAGTTCAAAAAAGTATTTTCAAACATGGAGCCTTAAGTAAATGCTGAAGTTTGACTTCCCTTTTGGAATGTTTTTAGTTCTTCATGGAAAAACCCTGAGTTTCCTGGGATGTTATCTGGCCTGTGCTAGCCAAGCATCCTGTTATGTGGGCTGCTCAGATCTGCTGAAATACTTGTTTTGGAGAGGATCTGACAATTCACACCATGTACTTCTACTGTTTCTAAAAGTGCTGCCTCATTTGGAAATTAAGGACAAAAGTGGTTTTGTATTGAGAATTACTTTCTTGACATAGCACAACACCTCCTATCCAATATGAAGTATCTGCTTTGATCTGAAGAGATTCCTTTTTCATTTATGATTATGTATGTGTGTGGATCACTGCTTCTATGTACTATGGATAAACCCAGAAATTCAGGAAAATCTAAATGCATCTGTCATGGTTTAATCTCAGCCAGCAACTAAGTTCCACATAGCCACTCACTCACTGCCCTTTTATGCTTCTCGGGTGGGGAGAAGAATCAGAATAGAAGCAAGATTTGTGGGTTGAGATAAGAACAGTTTACTAATTGAGACAAAATAAGAGATTACAATTATAAAAATAATACTAATTATAATACTAAACATATATTACTGATAATAATTGTAATGAAAATGAGAGATAGAAGAATAAACCCAATAAACAGAAGCAGTGGACAATACAATTAACAAAATCAAGAAGACCACATAGACTCTCAAAGTCATCATCCCCAGATATAGGCAAAATGCAAGCATAGTTCACCCCAGTGCACTTCAAGTTTATTCTATAAAGGTCAAGACCAATACACTAAATGGCACGTTGTGACCAGATCAGCCATATTTTGCATTTAAAGCTTTTCCCAAGTTCTTCAGCCAGTGACTTGGCTTTCTGAAGACTGACAAAAAAAATGACAAGAACCCTGTAACAACTTTCTTGTTCTGTGGAGAGAGGAGCAAAAAAGGCTGGTTTCCACTTCTTTTTTCAGGTGTGACATGAGGGAGCAGCCTGGAATAATTTGTCCTTTGCTTTCCTGGATTCCTAAAAACACTGATGGTCTTGCTAAGAGGGAAAGAAAGTAATGTGAAAACAGGTGTAGTCTTACACAGGAAGTCTTTTATTTATCATCTGTATGAACTAGTGGCATCTGGTATACCAGTTCTTCCTACTGTTTGATAATATATAATCAAATTTTATAATGCATTCTAGAAATTATCTCTCAGAACATGTCATGAAAATATTGTTTCTGAGTGGCATGTTAAAGAGCCTCAGAAAAAGCACACACAGTGTGTTGGGCCCAGACTTCTGGTGTGACTCTAAATACCAGAAAAGCTGATTTCACTTTTCTCTCCTCTAACATACCAAGACTTCATGGATCAAGGTCTCCATCAAAGTGTACAGTGATATATTATCTGTGTGCATATCATTCTGCTTAAAGAAGACAATGAACTGCAGCTCTCATTAACATTTACAAAGCCAAACCTCCTCATTAGAAGTGAGGAAGAAAAGGGCATGACAAAATTAAATTAAGATTGCATCAAACCATAGCCAGATTTGAAGCCACAGAGTTGTGAGCTGTAAGGAGCATTATTATGTCATGATTATCTAATGTTTCACTGTGGTACGAGCAGAATAGCAGCGGTGGTCGTTTTTTTCCTCAGGGTTCTCAAAGAACATCTCGGGGAACAGGAGGTTTCCATCTCGTTGATCCTTGACTCTGTCGAAGAGGCAGACCTGGGGAATTACTCCTGCTATGTTGAGAACGGGAATGGACGCCGGCACGCCAGTATTCTTCTACACAAGAGGGGTAAATATGCAGCTTTTCTCCGTGAAACGGTAACATGTAGGGGCAGTCAGTTTGTAGAGCTTCTCTCTGATGCAAGCATGAATTTTGGTTCTCTAAGAATTAAGAGTCAATGATTATTTTTCCCCAGGAACTTGTACAACTTACAAAACAAAATGGAAAGGATGTTGTTAATTATTGCTGTCACCAGAAAAATTACAGTAAGACCTTTTAATTATATGTCTATAAAAGACACATTTATTAATTCATTAACTTTGAAATTAATAAAGGCTCAATAAAGAAAATATAGTAGGAAACCACAGGTAGTACAACTGTAATATATGTAAGAAATAAAATCAAATATTAGGAAAACCAACAAAAGTACATTCCGCTTCTATCAGAAATGCCACCTAAACCCCAAGCCAGGGGTGTTCCTGCATAGTCTGACTGTGGACATTTTCCTTCCAACCCTTTTATTTAACATCAACATTTCTGAAGTGAAACATCATGACAGAAGCTTCTAAGAACCTTCCTGTTTCTCCTCACCACACACATCCCATGATTCCAGCCTGCCTAATGGCCACAGCCATCTCCCACAGAGATGATTACAGGGATGGAGAATCTCTTGCAAATCAAAGCTCCCAGACCCACTATGTCCACTTTACCTCCTAGACGGTGCTCCACATGCTGGGGATTGACATTCTCCACCCTCATGCAGCTTCCCATTGGCTTAAGAGAGCAAAGAATATGCAGGAGCAGTGTCTGCACTTTGCTGTCATTACTGTGCCTTTTTTAGACTGTTTGTAAAGGTGAGCAAACCAGTTCTTACTGTGGTGCTGAAGTAATTGTGGCATCTCAGTTTGTATCAAAGCAGTGATGGCTTCCTAAAATTTAATTTTGTAGCATGCAAAATCTGTCTAATCTTAGAAGGAAACCATAAATCAAGATTGTGTGACCAATTTATTTAAACATACTGGTGAGTACTTCCAATTGATTGAATAGAACCAGTTTGTAGCCATTTTTTGAACTCTTGTCATTGCTTCTTAAGAGATGCACATGTGAATTAACAGATATTCTGCTTAGCCTGGCATTTGTCATATTTTCTTGAATTTGCTAATTTGAGAAATTAACTTATTAAGTAATTGAACCTCAACAATACACCAGCTAGTAGTCATATACTCCTAGTTCAGAGACATTTGAACCCAGAGCAAGAGCTGAACCCAAAAAAACACTGAAATCCAATGGCTTGTCTTTAATAATCAAATTGGTTGATGGGACACTGTTAATAAAGAATTTTTAAAGCTTAAATTACTTTTAAATCAATACTTAATTAACTGACTTCTATTCAGTCATATGCTGATAGTGAGTCCTTATTTTCTCTTCCACAAAAACAGTAGCTCCAAGACTGACAAGACATAAGTCTTCTCTGTTCTGTGACCACCAGATTTTTAATCTAACTTTGTGCGTGCATGAATATTGCACGAATCTACTTTCCTTGCTTCCTTTCTTAGAGAACTCAGTCAGTCAAACATACCACAGTATGTGGTCTCATGATGACATGCTTAAGAGGAAGTAATCTCAATATTTAATTGCCCATATAAATAGTAAAATGTTAAAAATAGCAGAAAACTCAAAAAAATATTTTTTTCCTCTCTAAGTAAGGCTGAATCTGAAATAGATTTGGAAGTAGAATCTGTTGTGCCCTCGAAAACAAAAGATACCAGATACAAGCCTTCTACACATTTTGCATGTTGACAACTGTTTCAGTGAAATGATAAATTAAGCATGACAGATAAAAATTTGAGCTAGTCTCTCAGGTCTCCTAGGAAGAGGAGTTTTGCACTGCTTGCTTAGTCTACTCTGTATCACCATGACAACCTTCAGTTTTGGTTTCCTTGTTTAGATCCACATTTAGTCTCTGCTAGGAATGAGTTAGCTGTTTATTAATTTCTGATTTTTTGGCTGACTTTGAACAATTGGGATCTAACAATTAGGAAAATTTGCTTCCTGAACACTGAGATATTTGCAGATGTATTAGTTTTGGCTGGTTTTCTAGTTAGTGATCTTTTTTCTCAGCAGTATAAGAGAACAAAAATCTGGAATGTTCTCTGCATACCTGAAAAAGAAATTATAATCCTTCTCAAACTTCCTATGTGGAACATTATCACCAGGATCAGAAGGGAGAGCAAAGAAGAAAGCTCTGCTGCTGAACAAAGAGCATTACTGGGAAAAGAGGTATTTAGGGCTAAATGCTGCAGTGAGGATTCAGGTACAAAGTTTAAGCCTTTCAAACACCCTTGCAACTGCTGCTTCACCCTGGTCAGTCGAGTCTCTGTACACTTAAAAGTCCAGGGGGAGATTTTAGACACAATTACATGAAAGGGCAAGAAGTTCACAGTCTAAAACACTAGCAAAAGCCTGGATGTATCTTCCTTAGTCTTCCCATTGGTCAGCACAACAGGGACACACAGTCACCTCATAGAAACACCAAGCAGGGTCCACCCAAGAGTGGTCCCTGCCACAAACCTGTGCCTGTCACATTCCGCAGGGGAAAGGGGTCTTCTGCTCTTTCCCTGACATGGCACTGGATTGGAAAACCAGAGCCTCTCCTTTCCTGAAATGAATTGATTTCAGGGTGGGAGCAGAACACAGAGCCCCTGGATTCCAATACCACTTGTGCAGGAAAAGTGAATGCAGTTTTGGCATCCAGCACCAAGAAAAGCTGGGGCCCGTGGTACCTCCCTCCAGTGCAAACAGCAGTGCTCTGCATCTCGGGACCTGAGCCTTTATTTTCTCCTGGGCTTCTTTTACATTCTGATGCCAGTGGAGAAAACCTATGATCTATGTTTTTCTGCTGCCAGCTAACCATTTTTAGACACCTAGATTTCCTCAGATGCTGTGCACAGGGAGCATTTAACTTGAAGCTAAAGGCAGTAGAGTATCTTAAGCATGACAATGCCAATGCTGTTTTCTTTCCTCATTCATTCTTACAAAATTTGTCCAAAAGATAATCAGAAAAAGAGAGGGATCAGAACCCAGAAGATTTAATTCTCATTGCTTTGCTCCAGCTGCTGACCAAATCCCTGTCACCTTTATAATAATCCAGTTATTTTCTCTTTTGTGTGAGAAAAAAAATCTATAATCTGAAGTTGATTTTGTTACTTACTGGTGATAGGTGCCATCGATCATCTGTAGCAGTTACAGGTTAATCTTCAGCCAGCTTGGGGAACCTTCTAGAAATAATTAATTTTGAGAGTAGTACTGACAGCAGCTAAGCACAAATTTATTAATGACAGGCCACAGCTTACAGATGATATAAGAGGTGGATCACATACTATAATTCTACCTTTTTCATAAGTTTTTTAATTAAAGAAGGTAAGCCCATAGTCTATCAATGGAATAAAATATAAATAAATAAAAATAGATACAAAGGTAATGCATAAGGTAAAAGAACACTTCTGCAGTGTTATGTATTGACAAGTATGACTTTCATGCAGGATCAAAGTCTTCGCAGTGTCATTTAATCGTAGACTGTGTTGTAAATACAGATCTAATTATATGATTATTTTGTGTAAATTCTTATCTGCATGTCTTCAAGTAGAACTCTAATGCAAAAACAATCCCGAATTCTGTCTTGTCATTATTCTTTAAGTGGTATTGATGTTATTTTAAAAGCTTGATAATATACCTCCATTTTTCCTGTGACAAACACCAGAACTAAGAGCAAGTAACATACATTTATGCATTTTCCGTTTCTTCCCATTTTCACAGTATTTTCTAATTTCCTATCCTGGGCCTTCCTCATGTTTTTGGTTTGTTTCTCTCTGTCAGAGGTGTTCTCAATGGGTATATATGGATATTATTGACTATAAGTTAATGAAGGATAATTAAAACAAGCTTGGAGTTTTTTCTGTCTGGACAAAAAGAATATTTTCACTGGGATAAATTGCTTAGAGATAGAGATTTATTCTGTTTGAAATTGCAGATGAGAATATATGTTTGAAAAATAAGCAAGCTAATATTTCCTAGATGAAATGCATCTTGGGGAAACCTGCCTTATTTTAAACTCATTATTTTTAATGCATAAATATCATATTAATATTTCCTGTACAATGTAATAAATAGCAAATTCTGAATAGAAAGTAATTCCAAATTATCTTCATATGGTTATTAATGATAATGGAATCCCTGATGAGGACCTTAAATTACAGTGTCATTCACATAATAGTGTAACTCTGGTTTATTACTTAAAGACTTGAACGTGTTAAGTTCTTGATCTCATATGCTTTTTCAGTCAGTAGGACAATTTCACACAGTGGTAGTGATGGGTGACAATTAAGACTTAAAAGAGAAAAGAAACTAGTTCTTTTCTAACTTCCACAAAGAAACTGCAGGTGCTATATCTGCCTTTACCATAAAGCTTCACAATGCTCCTGAAATTATCTGAATGGAAGCTCATCATGTGAAATATGGGAGCAATGAGTTATATTTCAGCTTCTGTTAATTGGCCCTAAGTACTTGTTCACTGCAGCAAATCTCCAAGTCTCAATAGAAGCAAAGCTGTTGTAGAACTCTGACCCATTTGATCAGCTAAGATCTTACACGAGCATATCTTCCAGTGTATAAAGCAATCAGTTTTAATTCTGCACTGCAGGAAAAGCTTTTTCAAGATCCTCACCAAGTTTTAAAACTGGAATTGAAATGGGATTGGATTTGATGGAAATTGATTTTTCATTCACCTATGGCCATTGAAGAAGTCTTCAGGTTGTCACTGTGCTCAGCAGTGCAGAGGTTCATTTGTCCAAGAGGTTCATGACACAGGGCCAAACGTCAAATAACAGCTCCCTCCTTGTCCCAGACCTAACCAAAAGCAACTGTTCTTTTTACACTCAACCTCACCTAGAATCAGTCAAGGAATAGAATACTAAAGACCTCTGCCTGACAAAAACTCTTCATAAGATCATTCTCTTAATTGGTAAGGTTTTTCTCATCCTGTAGAATATTTGACTAAAATAACTCTAGTAAAAATGTTTGTAAGATTACTCAGCATGTGCCTAAATCTAACTTTCCTCTGACAGACCTTACTTCTGACAATGTGCCAGATTGGTTTATTTAACAGATTGCTTTTTAAAACATCTTCTGTACCATGTTTATCATAGTTCTTCTCTTTATGTAATGTCTAAGTGCAGTTCTAACCTTGATTGGCAAGGATGCAAATATTTTAAAATAAAATGTCACAAATTATTCCCATAATCCATGCAGAGCTAAATTATTCATTAATGCTATCCTCAGGAAAAAAAAAAGTAAACAGTATGTTTTATGATCTTACATCATTGGAACTCAGTACTCAATCTTTTCTCCACATTTTTAGCACCTTCCATTGCTTTTTACATTCATTCTTTCAGTAGATCTAAAGGAAGTAATAACATGGGTTGTCTGATTTCTGTAGTGCAATTAACAAATAGAAGATCTCCTATTCAGGAAGGTTTCAAGTCATACACAATTCAACAATTTGGGGAAGATAACCAAAGATTACTGCAGTTCCACACCACGACACATTTTTCCTTTAACTTATATTATAAACTGCCTTTAAAATTCAATGTTATGTATTTAAATGTAGTAAGCTTCATTTAACATTGAAGCATCTATATTTTCCAACCTTATCCTCTTTTGAGCTAACATACTGCAGATAGTGTAATTACTCTCCTAGTGGGAACAGGTATCCCACACTTCTCGGAAGAAACAAAAATATCATTGGTAAGAATGTACTTCTATTATACTAATTTACTGGCTCTCTTCTAAAAACACTGGAAATCCAACAGCACCAAGGCTCAGATATGCTGCCTGCCATACTAATGGATAGATTAACAAGATCCCTGTCCTGCATTTGCACACATATGTGTATGCATATATAATCCCAAAATTGACTTGTTCTTTTTCATAAATGAATCAGGAATATATATTATTTATTAATATTTAAAAAAATAAAGATAACTAAGTCTCAATAGTTCCAATAAACAAAAAGAAACTGCTGCATTGAAATCAATATTGAAAACCTTAACTAAATGTAGCCAGTTTCAGTCAACTGTGCAGACATCTACAGGCACGTGTGGACCATGCTGGCAGAAAGCATATATTTTTGCTAAGAAATTATTTCATCATCAAGCTAATGAGCATCCTAAAATTGTTTCTAGTACTATCAGAAGTATTATTGTCTTACAGTATCAATCAGTAATTATTCACAACAATATCCATACAGGATATTCACACTTACCCATCTAGGTATCTGTAGCACAATAGATTTTGTTTGGCAGTTTGAAACACTGTTATGGTTTGAGCCTGG
>WBMZ01010240.1:0-73713 GCA_013400975.1 Atrichornis clamosus
AGCGGCGGGAGCAGCGGCGGAAGGCGCGGGCGCAGCGCCCTGAGGCGCCCGGCGGAGCTCAACAGCGCGGCCATGACCGCCCGCAGCACGTGAGTCGCGCGCCGGCGCGGCGCCGCCGCCAGCCCCATGTGATGGGGTCAAACCATTCCTCGCAAGGGGGGAGGCGCTGGTCTCGGCCTCGGCATGGGCCCGCTCAGGCACCGGCGCTCTGCTAATTCCCACCCCGCGGCGCCGATGGGCCGTTCCACGCAAGCCCGGGTTGGGCCGCCCGGCAGCCAACCGGGAGCGGCTCCGGCGGAAGGCGGGCGACGGCGCGCGGGAGGAAGCGCCGGGAAGCGCCGGCTTATCCCGGGAGTTCTTCCGTGTCGTTCTGCGGGAGGTGCCATCCCTGCCCGCCTGGCTCTCCCAGCCTACCCATCCAAGTACTGCTTCCCTGGAGCCTGGCGGTGGCAGAGTCCGCCCGCTCGGAGTTTGAGGCGGGGCTGAGCTGCCGCTGCCTCGCTGCCCATGAGGTGTTGCAGACCCCACCGAGAGCGTGGCAGGTGGCGCGCAGGTGCGCTCAAAAAAAAGGAAAGAAAAAGCTAAAAACAAAACCGTCCGATTAATGGGAATAAACCGCTTTTTCCCCTCTCGACTGGCTGGCCTGTACGCCAGGGAAGCTGTGTGGAGTTGGGCTGGGAAAGCCGCTGGTCCCTGTCAGTCTTTCCGCCGAAATCTTGCCATCGCCTGGGAGTGGCAGGCAGAGGGAAGAACTTTATAAAACTGATTATCAACAGTAAATCTCTGCCTGAGCTTACATATATTTACTAAGATGCCACCTGAATTGATGCTTCATTTTAGCATCCAGGTTAAGCTGGTTGCTGTGACATAAAGCATTAACTAAGGTACTTGGAAATTAAGTGCATGTCTTCATGCAAAAACGATGTCATTGTTTTTGCTGTAAATTGCAAATCATTAAAGGGCAAATTGATTTTTATCAAATCTACTACAACCAGCCACTTCCAATTACACTTGACTTGGAAAGACTTATCATCAAGATGCATAGAGCCTGGTTTTTAAAAGTTATGTACACTCGTTATTTATGAAAGTCCTGGATGTTCAACACTTCCCATTGAGAAGCCCTGAGGAATGAGTTACATCTAGTAAGACAATTTATAATGTTAATGCTTATCATGGCTTCTGCTGTATTACAGTGTTACAGTATTTTGTGGAATACGGAACTCAATGAGGAAGAGCAAAACTTTTTTGCCAAAGTCAAACCTAATGCTAATTATTAGACTGGGTTAGGTTTGTGCCCACCAACCTTGATTATGGAGTAGAGCCCCTGAGAGTTCACTCTAGTGACACGGTACAAAATTATCTACATAGTTTACAATAAGGACCAGAAATGACAAAGCAAAGGGTTGGAAGATAAAGAGAAAATAATGAGGTTACATTGGTCAGCATAATAAATAGTATGTTCTCATTGCTGAGACTTCACTGCTCCTGAATCAGTAAAGAACAGTTTAAGAACTGTTTCGAAAGAGAGTGGTGGGACAGATGCTGACCAGGGATTTCTCCAAAGGGTAAAGAAAATACAAAGGTGTTTGTTTGACAATCCAGTAGGTGGGTAAATGGATCTGAAACAAAGGGCTCCTCAGAGAGGAGATGTCTTTTCACTACTGATCAAGAAGTCATAGACATGATTCTGCTTTAGGGGTAAAGACAACTATTTGCTTGATGTGAAAAAGAAAGGAGGTCCTGGGAAATTAATTTAAAATGTGATATAGCTGAAGCAGTAGACTGAGGAAATTATATTTGCTGAATTTCTCTGAATGAGAGGATTTAGATCACATTTATGGAGATCTAAAAAAGAGAAAAATTTTAATCACTAAATTGAAACAATATTTATGGAGTCTAGGTGAGAGTTTTTGTTCTTTAGATGAAGAAGATGGATTGTGTATTAGAGATGTTATTTGTGGAGAAAAAACACTAGTCTTTTTTGGCAGAATCTAGAGAAAGCACTGTTACAGTAGTGTTACTAGTAGTAGTTGAGAAGCAGAAGTTACTGGGTGAAGAGGGTTTGTTTTAGCCATACCACGCTTGAGTTATACACAAGATGTGAATGAGGCACTGAGATTTCAGTATGGACCAAAAGCCTGATATAGATCTTTAGGTCCTCAGCACAGTAACTGTGCTACATTTGTAGAAAATAGAAATCGAGAGGTAAAATATACAGGTCTAGAGATATGGAAAAGGTCAAAGACACAAACATAACAAAGAGGGAGCTGAAGATACTCATCCAAGTAGGAAGATTGCAAAATATGAGCTAAGGAAAGGAAGGTGTTATAGAAAGAAAAGCTGTGGTGAGCTGCATAAGGGACAAGTGAAAAGTCAGACGTGAATGAGTCCAGGCTAAGAGGGATGGGAAGACATGTGGCAGACAAGGGACTGGATAAAGGAAGCAGTCTAGGAAAAACTGGTTTCTTGGTCTTGCCACCAAATGAAAGAAAAGGAATTTTGTGCTGACCTTATCTCATTTCCATTTTGTTCAAGGAGATAGTGGGATCAGCTTAAAGTACTTGCACACTTGTTATTGCAAACCCTCACTTTTTTCAGTTGAATTCTTAACATTTCTCAGATCTTGTGGAAATGAATATTTCAGCTTCATTTGCAAAAAAAAAAAGCATAACCTGAGAACATCTGATGAATTTAGAGAAAAAATATGTTAAAAGAGTGGGGTTTTAAAAATAAATATGTGATTTTTAGAGCTTGAGTTGCTTAATGCTAGCAATAATGTGATTTCGTTGTGTAGGGCATTTTCCAGGTTCCCAAATTGCCTCCAGCTTTTATTCCTTCAGTGTGTTTCAGGCCTTGTAATTTAGGCAGTATTGCATATAGCAAAGCAGGTGCTCCGTGAAAAGTCTCTAGTTCTAAATAAGAGTGAAGTCAACAAGTTTTATGCACTAGTGAGGTTTTATTTTGAGAGGATGAAAATGAAGTAAAATATTCAAGAGCTACAGAAGTGATGTGGAGATGGTACAAGTTGCTCAAAAGGAAGGTGGAGAAACGTGACACAGTAGTCTCACAGAAAGGAAGGAGAAATCTGAGATGGAAGTAACTGAGTGTTAGGGCAGGAAGTTTTCCCTGGAAGATATATCGAGGAGGGACAGCGAAGGGCTATGCCTGTGGCCCAAATACACCATGATACGTGTGGCTTTGTCCTGGCCGTGTTATCTCCCATTTCCCACAGGCTGGATGTAAACACACACCTTTCCCATTAGAGAAGAGGAAGAGGGCAGCCGACACAGCACGTCCAGCCCTCTGGGATATAGGGTCGGCAGGCCCGGAGGGCGGTGCTTCCCACCCCACCGCACGGAGCATGGACCTTGCAACTGTAACAGCCCTAAAATAAACCTCTTTTATGCATAAAAACCATGACAGCCTCCAGGAACCTGTGTTATACCTTCAGATCACACGCTGAGTCACTGGTAAGGTTGCTGGCTGTGGTTGGAAAAGTGTGCTGGTTTTAGCTGGGACAGAGTTAATTTTCGCTAGTACAGGACTGTGTTTTGAGTTTGTGGAGGAAACAGTGGTAATAATATGAGGATGTATTCACCATTGATGAGCAGCACTTACAGTCAAGGCCTTCTCTGCTCCTCATGCTGCCCCACCAGCGAGGAGTTTGGGGTTGCACAAGAAGCTGGGGGTGACACTGCTGGGACACTGAACCCCACTGCCCAAAGGGACATTCCACACCATGCTCAGGAATAAAACCAGGGGCAAGGCTCACTGCAGGGGCACTGCTTGGGAACTGGCTGGCTGGGTGGTAGTGAGTAGTTGTTTTAACTTTCGTCACTTATCTTTCTTGGAGTTTATTTCTCTCTGTTAAATTTCTTTTCATTAGAGTGAAACCCCTTGAGTTCCCATGAGTTTTCTAAACCCATGAGTTTGCTCACATTTACCCTTCGGATTGTCTTTCCCCCATCATGCTGGGGGAAAAGTCAGACATTGACTGTGTGGTGCTTAGTTTACAGCTGGGATTAGAGCATGACAAAAAGGGGTTGCTGTTCACATTCAGAAACAAGATACAAGTAAGCACAGCTCACTTTCAGGGAGACAGTGAGAAGATACCTTTTTTCCCCCTGGACTTTTAAGATTACGCTTTATTGCTCAGATGCCTTTGGGGGCTGTTTATCTCTCAAGTGTCAGTTGTTTCCTCTCTTCCCCAACAAAAAAAGTTCCCCTATCCCTGCTGTAGGTTTGCTTAAGTTTAAGCCAATCTCAGATGTTATGGAAACCTGACTGCACAGCTGTGATTGTATGGCTTACTGGTTTGGCACATGGGTTTGCTGTGCTCCAAGTCTGGCAGTGTGATAAAATGAAACTGAGGAACTGGAACATGAACTACCAGTAGCAAGTATAAAATGAAAGAGCCACGATTTGGGATTTGTAGAATAATATCTAAGTGTCTTGTTGAAATTACAAGCAAGAAGGCAAACCTGAGAACTGGAGAAAGGTGGATAATAGACAATTTGAATGGAAAATTGTTTCTTCAGAGTCCTGTTGATTTCTATATAAAGAATGCTGAGTTTTCATGTAAACAATTCATTTCCAATGGCCAATGGTGACCTAATCCCTAAAAAAATGGTAAATTTATTTCTTATTTTGTATCTGTTAAAATGTTTCTGCAGGCAAAACTATGCCTTCGCTCTTGTTTGATCCAATTCAAAATCTTTGATGAGCTCTTTTAGATCTATACTGCACTGTAAAATAGTTATTTCCACTGAAAATGCATCTCTCTTGGCTCCTCAGCTATGTTAGTTTTGCAAGGTTAGTAGAAATTTTAATAAGTAGTAGTGCCTTTATTTTTGTAACCAAGTCAGCAGATCTTATCCTGACTACAGGGAGTAGATCTGATGAGTAAGAAGGTGCTTTTTTTATATAGTTAGTTTTCAGAGGATCACAATTTGAAAATGGTTGTGACATAACTGGGTCACATCTGAAATTTTTCTATAAGCTGCATAAAATGAGAAGTTGAGGTAGCTGCTTTTGTCAGAAGGTATATTCTTCGAGCTGTAATGAATCACACAGCTCAGAGATTTGCATATTGTGCTGTTACTGAAAACTGCTAACCAGTCATAAATCTGTAACCAATTGCTAGCCCTTCAGCATCTTAAATCTGCTGCATTTAAATAGTAACAAAGTAAGAATTAATATATATACACAAAAGTATCACACACTATTTCTGCTGTCACTGCCTTTGTTTGACATGTTTGATTGTGGGCATGCTGTACTACAAAAAATATCATGTCCCAGCGTTTGGCTGCTATGAGTATTGGAAAGGAAATAGTTGGAGAAAACAGTAAAACAAGTTCCAGGAATGGTAAAACTGTATTTCAGCTGCCTGTAGATCCAGTATGTAATAAAACATTTTCAGATTTTGATGCATACTTTAACTTTTGGTTGGAAGCAGAAGTGGAATGATTTGGAGATCATACAGATTGCTAGCTGGACTGGGAAATTATAATAAAACATGATTAAGCTTTCAGGTTTTACTTGATATAAGAATCCTGATGCTGTTTTTGTATTGCTGGGCACACTGTCTGAGTCTCTGTTAAATCTCTTCCTATCCCAAATAATGAAAAAAATTCAAAATTATGGATATAAAACAGATGAAGTAAAGAACATCTAAACTCTAGGCATCTGCTTTAGCTCAAAATATTTGAGGTTTTCTTGGAAATGTTCTGGTTTATCTTAATAGGTGCTGAATATTTTTTAGGAATTGGGCAATTAGTCATATGGGATCTAGAAGGGTTAATCCAAAGGTCACTTATACTCTGCAAAACCTAATCCACTCACCTTAAAACAGATGTTAAATCACATACAGTTCTGTACACCTCACACATGTCTGCCTCACTGGCAAACACGCCAGGGACAGTGCAACATTCTGCTACCATTTGTACGGATCATTTGCCTGAATAACGATTTAGTTTTATTCAGGTCCTTCAAAAATGATGTGGCTGTCTAAAATGATACTTGGATTGTTCTCTTTATGAACAATAATCAATTCATTATGTTGAGAATTTCCACTTATCTGTTTATCTGTCTTCCCTCAGTGTAGGTCCACAACCCTGACTGCCCAAGAAGACAGAAATATTCAGAGAGGTGTAAACAAGCTTTTTGAAGGGCAGAGACCAAGAATCTCTTAAAACAGTGCTGGAAAAAGTTTTTAATTTTTTTGGCAGCTGATCTGCTTTGAGAGATTTTTTTTTCTCTTGCCAATTTTTCCATCATCCCTGCTGGACATTTCTGCCCCACTGATTAAGTCAAATACCAAATCAAATGTTTGTATGGCTATGCTCTAACTGAGGAGTAATATTTCCAATTGTGAAGGCAGGGTAGAAAAAATTATTTTTTACCTTTTTTTTCCAGTGCAAATACTGATTGTGTTACAAAACAAGACTTTGAACTCACGTGTCAATTACTCGTGTGGAAAATTTATATTGTTTCCCTGGGTTTCGTTTTTTTCTGAAAATGTTTCTTTCTGAACTCCAGAGTTTAAAAAGTTTAAAATCCAAACAGATTTTTTTACCATAAATAGTGTTCAGTGATGTCCTTTTTCATGTTGCTTTAGGCCATTGAATGGGTTTTATCCTTTTTTCATGTTGTACCATAAAAACAAAATGTGTGGGAGTTTTTTTTTCCCTCAAGAAGTGCACATTTATAGTGAAACATCTTTCTAGCCAGACCTGTGTATGCACCCAGTGAGTTGGGAACAAAATGTCAGCTCAACTGAAATAAAATTTTCAGTTAATGAAAGTAAAATCCAGGGGTGAATTCCAAATTTGCTTAACAACCGGCTTCAATTCCTCTGTGGTTTGTGTTCATATTTTCCTAACTAATTAGCTTTAATATTACTCAAAATAAATGTTTATCATTAAATACTGCAAACTCTTATCAAACATTCTTTTTCATAAACTTCAGTTAGGATGACTGGAATGGGTATCATTTAACTGGAGAGAGTAACCTGTTTCAGCAACATGGGTTGTGTTGCTGGTATTTTCCCGTTGCTGCAATGTGTGAAGACTGGAAAGTTCAAATATTTCCCTTGGGGCAGATACTGTCTGGATAAATTAAGATAAAATAGCAGTCGTATATGCTGGGCTATTCAAGGTGCAGCATAAATGACGTCTGCAAAGGAAGAAGAAATTATTAACATTTTAAACATATCTCCTATGAAAAAATCAGTTTTAGTTTTCCCTAATTTGTCTAATTAATTATTTTAAATATATGACTTTGTGGCGTAAAGGTATTTGTGTATTTCTGTAAACTCATGTTTTAAAGGCATGAATCAAAAGCATGCAAAAGAGATGGTATTTTTAGCAGTGCAGAAAGAAATATTTCAGATGTGCATTCACTCTGCAAAATCCTCTGCTTATTATTGGAAAATATATGTTCTGATGAAGCCATGAAACACTTTTTGATTATCTTCCTGAATCAGTGACTTGGACAAGAATTTCGTGCTCCACTAAATCTGATTTTGTACTCTGAATATTGGCTTAAAATGAAATTTAAGCAACAGCTTTGTCCCCATTCATTTTGTTTCTTGATTGTTGCTGTTCTTTGGAAAGTACCAGTAAGAGTTGCTTATTTTCAGAAGGAAAAGCATATTGCATCTTTCACAGTGAGAATTTCTTCCCACATATCTGAAATACTTGAGCTGAATAAATGTCAGCAAGAAAAGAAACCCCCCAAAACCCCAGTTCTTAAGTGGTATGGGTGGGTTTAGAAACTTGCAGAACAAACTGAGATTGAAGGATTCTTCCTTCTCTTCTGCTTTATGCAAAGGAGCTTCTGGCTACGTCTGATGCCTGGAAAATTTCTCTTCCATCCAAGGGACCAGATGTCTCTCCAGCATTCACTGTGCTAGAATTGCAGCATTACTGGAAATCGTGCTGTGTTGTCTTGAATCCTGTTTGAAGTTTAGGCACTTCATAGTCTTCAGCTATTCAGAATTTCTTGGTGCCCAATACCTGCTATAATGCCTTACTGTTGTGCAGGTACTCTGAGGTCAACTGTTGCAAGCAATAAGCACGGAAGGAACAGATACTAGGAAGAAATTCTTTACTGTGCAGGTGGTAAGGCACTAAAACAGGTTGCCCGGAGATGTGGTGGGTGCTCCATCCTTGAAAGTGTTCAAGGCCAGGTTGGATGGGCCCCTGAGCAACCTTGTCTAGTGGAAGGTGTCCCTATCCATGGCAAGGGAATTGGAGCTAGGTGATCTTTATGGTCCCTTCCAACCCAAACTGTTCTCTGATTGTATGATTTTTATGCAAGCAGATTGAAACAAGTCATCCCAAGAGATTTTTAACAAATCTGTCTGTACCGAGATGTTGATTTTGAATGAAAATCTGAGAAATTCCAGAGAACTGGAAATATGATCTGCTACTGTTGGCAGCGGATAAGACGTGATTTGGGAAATGTAATATAAGGCAACTATTTATACACAGAACCTCAAGAAAGTAACGGGTCAACTAATAATGGACTTCAATGGAGATTTAAATGCTGAGAATACAGTTAATGTTAACCAGCACAATATCATAGAAATTAGGTCTTGTCAAATGAAATTGTTATTGTCCTGAAGGACTACGAGTCTGGTTGATACAGATGACAGCTGTGTTGGCACACATTTAGAAAACATTTGACTTAGTGACACCAATTAAAAAATTATTGGTTTTCAACAACAGTAAATTCAGAATGGGTTAACTACTAATACATGAATTGTATTTGCTAGGAATAGCTAGCAAAATAAATTATAATCTAGTGAGGTCATATAGAGAGAGTTCTTAGATTAGTATTTTACTTAAAACTGAAAAGTCACTTCTTGAATTAGTGAGAAAAGTCACGGAGCAGTAAGTGATAGAAATGGTTCACTTATGCAAAATTATTTGGATCATGTTGTGAGCTGGTACAGACAATCAATAGCCAAGTTATTTCAGCACATGTAAGTTCAGATGTGTAGAATGAGTGGTCACTGCTCAAGAGGGCTTTATTGGAAAGGGAAGCTCCCTGGAGATGCAGCATTACCTCCGTGGGGCCTGCCTGTGAATGTCCTTTGTGGGGGTCAGGGCAGCACTAGGTGATGGGAGGGAGATGTTGCTGGTGGTGAGAACACCATCAAGCGCTGTGATCAGCTTGGTGTGTGCGTCCATTAGGTCCTGTATCTTTTCTTAGCGTGTTAGGACAATGCTATGCCATACCCATCCCTCCTTCTCTATTTAAATCCTTCCACAAGCATCTTATTTAATGAACATTAGCATCCAGCTTTACTATGTATCCAAAAAAATTCATGGAGGAAAGTGCAGAACACAAGCCAGGGAAATACATGAAAGTTTAAAAGAATTTTGATTTTTCAAGTAAATAAGCTTAAGCTGATCTTTATACACTGAAAAGTAGTTGTTCTGTTTCAAGCAATGGACTATGTGTCAAAGTGTGAGGCTGTCATGTGAAGACAGTCTGATGTCTGTGGGGGAATCAATCTGTCACCAGGAGCTGAGAAACACTCTGAGATAGGTAGCAAGAAGGATACACTAGAAATATTTCCTTCAATCTCTATTTTGCTTTTTGGTCCTCACCCTGACTGCACAGGAGAGGTGCTCCAGTCCTCTGGTCATCTTTGTGTCCATCCTCTCTTTGTGCCAACACAAGGTGATTACAAGGAGTGTGCCTGTGCAAAAACGGGAAGCTGAGAGACCGATGGTGCCTGTCTTGATTTAGCATTGATGCTATTTTAACCTGTCAGTATTCCTTCAGTTTTTAAAATGTGGTCTAGTGAGTTATTAGTCCTTATTTAAGTGAAAATTTTAGTAGAGTACTACTAAATTGGTTCTAATACTATTGTCAGGTTCCACTGCTTTCTAATGCTCTTACTGAAGTCAGGCCAAGCAGCATATTTTCCTGACTCTTAGCTAGGGAGTGGAAGTGGAACCTAAGAGAAGGATCCTGGTGACAACTGTTAGCTATCCGTATCCTAGGTTCCTGTGTTAGATATTCCCTGGCTACGCAGCATGATCTTCATTAATAATCCTACTTAGCTTTATTCAGCATTGAATGCAATTCTGGAGATATGCTTGATATAATTTATCAATAAGTTTAGACTTTTATTGTAATGTAAGAATTTCTTGAAGTATATGTAAAACTTAAACTGAGAGTGAAAGCATGCCTGATACAGAATAAGGTAGGCTCCACAAAAATTTAGTCAGTGATACGTACAGTGCTTTTAATTTACATTCTGCATTCCCAATTAAAAAAAAAAAAAGAATGAAACTTAAAGAGAAATCTGTACAGTCACAATCCAAAGTCGTGTTTCTAGTTCCTGTAGAAGTTCAGTGTAAGAACTTCATCAGTAAAGACTTATGGATAAGCTTAATAACAATTATATGAGTTTAAATTGCTTCTCTTGCTCCAATTCAGTACTACTGCATATTTTTTTGGCCAGATTGTGTTTGAATCTTTGATAATTTTCTCATTCCTAGCTTAAGAGTGCCCACTTTCCTGTAGGTTCATTGACATTTAACTCTCATTATCTGATCAAGACTCTCCATCTTCTCAGAGCTTTTAGAAAAGATTATTTGTATGTAACAAAATTCAAGCGCAAACTTTTAGAAAAGATTTTTACAAGAACAAATGGAATCTTGACCACTATAAAACCACTTCCAACACTTTTACATCAAAATCTGAATTTAGAAGATGCACAGTGAATTAGTTGTAATGCATTGGGACTTCAATAGGAAGAGTTTGGCCTATCGCAAGATAGGCCAAAAGAAGATTGGAGTGTGTCTCTTACATAGAGGATCTTGGCAAGTTCATTTCTTACATTTTTCCCAATATTAACTTTCATAATTTAACTCTTTTCTTCAGTTTTTCAGTTGTGTGGATGTGTTGCATTTATTTCCTCATTTTTGGGAGGAATTTAGTAATTTTTGTCTTGGTTTTGTCTTAATTTCTACCTATAAGCTTCACAATTTCACGTTTCCTTTCAACTTTTTAACTACTCACTTGACAATGCCAGCCACTGGCTTAAATATACCTAAGGGATATCTTTACTGAGAGGTATGTGAGGATAGAGATGTGCCTAAACTATTGCAGGTTGCAGACCCAGAAGTTCCTTAAGCAAACATGTTTTCTTTACCAACACCAAATTCTGTCATCAATATTTGATACACGGATGACCATACAAAATTTTTCTTCTATATCTTTTTGCATTTCCACCTCTTACAGTACTTTCTCCCTCAACTTTAAGAAAACATTCTATTTTTAGATTTATTCTAAGAATGACTTAAATGTAATTTGAAAATAAAAGCTCTTTTACTTAGTTCTTCTGGTTTATTATAAAAACTTTTTAAAGAGATGCTTTTTTAACTTTTAGAGGTAGCAGTAGGTCACGAAGAAAGCAGTGTAACATTACTTAATATTTTTTATCTTTAGGTAGAAGATGTATTTTCAGTTAGGCAAAGTATAAATTACTTTCTGAGTTATTCAGGTTAAATGCAATCTATAGAACACAAAAATCTTCCCTGCTCATTTTTTAGCCATCCATGGAATCTGTGAAGAAGAAAGTGGATGTGGCTCACATTTCTAGTGTAAGCAAATACAACTTGGAAGTCTTTTCTTTTACATATTAGAAAATATTAAAAATAATAAAATATACTTTTTCCCAGTCCATTTAAAGTTTCTTGGGCTTGGTTCATCATTAGATTTGTACTGGGGATGAATTTGGCTTCTGTATTTTTCCTATCCTACGGATACTTTCCTACTCAAGCCAGTTTGGGTTTTCACTTTTTATTCCAAATATTTGCTTCTAAGCCATTTCCTAGCCTTCTCTTTATCGTCAGCATCTGTTTTTCTTCCTTTCCTCTTACCTTTCCATTTCTTTGAGTAGAGCTCTTTAAACATTTACAGTTTTAGAAAGTTTCCAATCTGCCATTACTAGAACTCATCATCTAGAAATGTCTAAGTAGGACATTGTTACTTCATCAAACGATTAAAATATTTTTTCTAATTATGTGTCAATTTAAGTTGTAAAGCTCTTGTATGAATCCTTGTTTGTGGTGGTTGTTTCCTTAAATACATTTCGGTGGGAAAGGCAGGGCTTATGAGTGTCAGCAAGATATGCCTTCAGACTGTTTAGGTTTGATTGCATTGCATTATAGAATGCTTCATTACTAGTTTAACCTCTCAGAGGTTTTCAGCTGCTGTTTTATTTAGCTATACTGACTACACTGCCTACAGCAACTCCAGGCAATGATTCCCCCAGTGGCATGCATGAGCTGCCCTGCTCTACTGCAAAAATACATTATGGCTGAATTTGCCCTCAGAGTTTGGAAAGATCTAAAGTCTTTGGAGACTAAAAATGTGGTTTTTCCTTTGTTTTAGCTGGCAGTATGAGCCTCTGGCATTTTAAAGTGCAAGTCATTAGCGTCCACAAGGGTGATGTTAATATGTCTGTGTTTCAATCTCAGGACATTTTCCAGTTGCTTCTGCCACAACAATCTCTGCCATCTCAGTGCTTTTTAAGCCCCTTGTGAATTCAAGTAAGCTTTGCAATGCCAGTAAGAATCACTGTAGACTTCGGCTGAAACCAGTTGCTACCTGATTTATTCTTTTTGCAGTAGTTGGCAGTGAGGTTGAAAGTCTTTCAGAGCTGCCTAACTTGAGAGGGAATGGAGAGAAGGATGTTTAATGTTTCTAAACATTAAACATAATCAAAAGAAAAGCTAGAGGAATTTGGACAACCTTTTTTTTTTAAAATTGTTTGTATTTTTAAAATTGAGGTGCTATGATTTAGAATAACAATAATACTCAGTGACACATAGAAAATCCCGGCAACAGTGGTAACAATGGCATCCAGAAATAAAGGCAAACTAAAGGATCAATTGAAGTAGTCAAGAGCATAGCCTGAGGGACCAGATGACAGTCCTCATTGATGAGAAGGATGGAATCTGTCAACAAAGGTAATGCCTTGTGGGAAATGCAATAAGGCAACAGAGAGATCAAGGGCTGACCCTTTCACCCAGTGTGTAAGTGCCGAGTGTGGATGTACAGCGTGTTTGGTCAATTGCTGCTCGCTTTCACTGGGAGGAATGTCAGAAATATTCCCCCTTCCCTTTTAGACTGCTTTACTGAATTCCCTGCAGTTCTCAGCTCAGGCGTAATCCCAGCTCCCACAACTAAGAGGAATGTAATCTAATCAGAGGGATAGGGCGGAAGAAGAAAAGAGGTCTGAATGTGAAGACAACTGAGCGAAGCTAAAAACATAAATGTTTTGGCAAGCCTTGACATTTTTAGGCATTTCATTTGGTCTTGAGGAAAATGAAGTAGTGTGGTGCCAAGCCAATACTGCCTGGGGTGAGATTGCAAGTTTTCACAGCCCACATTGCCTGTCCTCACCATGTAAATATAAAAGAGGACTGGGGAGAAAGAAATACTATTTCTCTCTTAGTTTTCGTGTGTTTCATTATTTGTTTCCCCCTTCACATCTTTAAATTAAGAACTCTGCCAGGGATTATTCTCCCAGCTGCGAGCAGAGAGGGTCTCTCTGGCATGGGTGGGCTTGTGCCCATTCCTGCCACCTGCACCAGATACAGATCTGTTAGAAAAGAGTGGGAAGAGTCATCTGCACACATGTGCCCACCTGCACGTGTTTGCCCTCTTGTACCCAGCCGGGTGAGGGTTTAGTGTGAGAGCTTGAACAGAAGGGATAATCCTGGATCACATTGTAATTGCTGCTTCCCAGCAGATTTGGTGCTTTATAGAACTGAATTTCTGGCTCATGAAATATATGAAGAGTTCCAAAAGAGTTGTGGTCTGGACAAAGCTGATCCAGATCTTCAGAGATGCAGGTCGTGAGATGATGGTGTATTGGTAAAAAAATATGTCTTCAGTTCATCTTTTTATTTTTACATGAATTGTCACATTTGTTTGTAAGTAGCGGGCTATTCAGATGTTTCTGAACTCAGATTTCTTAAAAATGTCACAACTCCTTATTCTGGTCCTGAGTAACATGTTTTCCTTTGGCTTACTAAGTTTTATTCATAATGTTGGGAGTGCATATATTCATTCTGGCCATTTCCTTGGGTTCGTGTGTTATAGTAGCAAGTAGCTCTGGTCCAAATAAGACTTTACAGAAACTCATGTGTTGCTCTCAGTGTTGGTAATACTTTATATTGTATATTGGTCTGACTTGCTTACACATGGCCTACAAGGTGATGCCGTTTTGGCGCCTAAAAAGTCAAGAGCCAAACAAGGTTAGGTGATAAAATACAGTTACCAATTTCATGAAGGTCCTTCATGGGGCACCACACACCAAAAATGCCCACCGAAGATGCACATGTGACGTAGAACAGGTACAGTTTTACAAGCTTAACAAGTTAGCCTAACTGGCCAGAATCTCCAATTAGGAACACAGGTGATGAAGGAGTTGACGTGAACATCGAATTAGCTCATCCCTGTCCGAGACAGTATGTGTCACGAGAAAGTTTTAGGAAGGTATTGATTGTTATGGGAAAAGGATCTCGGGAAGGTGTTACTTGTGTCTCTCTTCACCAACTGTTATGAGATATGTCTCTAAAGACACCTGTTGTTTATGGGAAAAATATATTGGGATAGTGTCTTGTTCTTGGTTCCCAGAAGAAACTTAGACCAGGCATGGCCCTCAGGAATTTGTTTACCTAATAGGAAAAGTACTGAGGCCCTGAAGTTAGGAAACTATAACTATATAGTAACGGTCTACAGAGCTACGGATATATAAGAATATATGTATAAAAGCAAAAATCATTTTGGCATCAAAGGAACTAAAAACTTCAGTATAAATTTCAATTTTGATCAAATTGTAGCCATTCTGGACCTGTTCAGAAGTGGAAGTGCTAAGGATGGGCTGTGAAAGCATTATAGAGCAGAACTCAAGTGCTGGCTAATTCACAGTCATTTCAATGTCAACAGCTGAGGAGAGGGATAGACACTTTTTTGTATGCAAGGAGGTTGAGCTATCTTACGAGAACTGCAGCAGTTAATTTATGGTCATGAGAATGAAAATTCAGAGTTTTGTGGCTAAAGCTGAGAAGTTATTGGATGGCAGTGCTAAGGACAGACTTGGGTTGACTTCCAGTCCTGTATACCAGAGCACATCTTGCCTGGTTTTATTTGATTTGGACATAACTGGAATAAACAAGTTAGGCTCTCCTCGTGCTCTGAAAACTATGTTAAGATGCTCCTTTAAAAGTGTGAATTTGACAGGGTTCACAGACAAGTACCAGAATTAAAAGCTAGTAAGCAGTGTCTTGTATTGCTCCTTACCTGAAAGTTGCACATCAAAGGCAAACACACACTTAGGAAGCTTTGTGCATATTTTACTGACAAGAAGAGGCAAGGATGACTGTGGGCTTGTGTCCATGTAACACATGTCCATATGACGTAGATGTTCAGTGCATCTGCATCTTAACAGAAGCTGAGTGATCTGATGTATTTTCAATTTAATTTATTATTGTTTATTTGCCAAAAAATTTTTTAATGATTAATGGGCAAGTTTTCTTTATGTTGTTCAAAAAAATAGTATTTCATTTTATACAAATTCAACAGAAATTGTTTGAGAATAATTGTCTGAGAATAATCAGTATTCCATTTATATAAATTCAACAGAAATTGTCTGAGAATAATAGCTACAACAGGTTCTCTTTTGCATATCTATCATTCTTCCAGTTGGATGCTCTAAAAGCATCTTACAAACAATAATAAATTTAGCTTTACAACACCCTGCTGGTGTGAATGAATATTATGAATGTTTTTTAAAATAGGAAAACTGAGGCATAGAGATATTAAAGCAAATGACTCAAGGGTAGCCACTCACATTACTTTGGGATGCTTCCATTCTCTCTCAGTGAAAGAAAATGACACTACATTATCAAACAATACATCATCAAACTGGTGAAAGTGTAAGGAAAAAGTTTTATGATGCTGTCATCCCTTCTGCACTGTTTGTCCTCGGAAAATGAGTGGTAGTCTAGGAGGATGTTCGTGATTTTAAAGGAAATCAGATTAGCTGGAAAGGGCTGTTGTGATCATCATCAGACTTTTTGCATAATGTAGTGCATTAAATGGTGTGACCCTTATAGTTTGTAATAATGTACAATTGTATGTGAACATGACTTTTAGATGACTTTCTAAAATAAATTATGTACATTTTATGTTTGGATGATAAACCCATTCCAGATTTTCTAGACATGCATTTACAAATATTTATCTTAAATGGGCAGAGAAATATTGTAAAATGTCAATATTATATCTCCAATGTAGTATTACAAACAGAAAGGTGTAGAAAAATTCTCTCCATTGCTGCAGACACTCAGTTTTGCTTGTGCAATAGGAAAGGTCATAAAAAGCCAAGGGAGAGACATTGTATGAGATGTTAAAAGATTTTTCAGTCTTGGTGAATAATAAGCAATAAGCACCACACACTAGACTCCATTATGACTGTAGCCCATAGGTGCTTTCAATATTTGATCTACACTCTGCTCCACGAATATGAAGAATCAAAACTTCTGGGTCTTTACAATAATGTAAAGTTCCCTTGGCTTTAAACAGGATTGGTGTATTTATAACTTGATTATACTAACTGTCTTGATTTTTTGGGTTTCTGCTTCAATCAGTTATGGAAGAAAGACTTGCTGGAGTTTATTGACAGTACTACAAGCCTGCTGCAATTTTATGAGCCAAAAGATCTGAGATGAACTGTAGAATGTGTAAGAATGGATATCAAAACCAGTCAGGGTTGAAGGCAACTCTTAGTGAAAGTATCTATGGCATAGTTATGTACCAGTGTAAAATTTACACCTTGTTTGCAGCTTTGCCTTGTGTCCTTATTGTGAAAAACTTCGAGTTTTCCATGTGTAGCACCACTTAGTGTTTCTAGACTTGCATCTTTAGAATTCTGCCTGTGCTCCATGGGACACCCTCCTTTGCAGCAAAACAACAAAGGAAAATTACATGTATAAGTTTTTCATTGATTCAAACTTGAGTAACTGTTCTTTACAAACACATCACTCCTGTGCACTATGGGCTTATTTTATCATCTAGTAGTTAGTGTTGTCTCATAATTTATAATATGGTTATATGGTTAATCCTGATTTCAACTACTTCACAATTTATTTCTAAGTAAGTTAAATAAATTACTTGGCAGTAGAATGGTTGCACATCAGATTCCAAAATGGAACCTGAGCTAATACCAATTGCCATGTAGGTACTTCCAAATATAATTACCTTGGAAATCCTGACATGGAAAGCAGGATAACTTGCAAGACTTATTGCAGACATAATTCAGAATGCTCTACCTGAAACTGAGCATTTACTTTCAAGTTGAGCATTAGCACTGATGTGCTGTGTCTCAAGGAATTAACAGAATTAAGCAAGTAAATGAGTTAAAGAAGTTATAAAGCAGAGATCTGTGTACAACCAATTTTGATGTATTTGAATCTTATCTCTGTCAGTGTTCTTAAATGTAGCTCTCTGTCAATGTAATATTTGCCCCCTAAGAGTCAGTGATGGGAAGGCTTTGAGTGCAATGGAAACTTGATCAATTTTTATAGAAATACTAATTCTGAATGTAAAGATTTAAAGTTTTGGGGACAGCTCACTTCAAAAGGCTAGTCAGGCTAATCTGATCATACTACCTGGTAAATCTAGGGAAATCATTAAAGTCCTGTGAAAACCATAGATTTTTGTACACCAGAGATGTAGAATTATAAGATTTAAAGCTTGGATATGAGTTTGTTGCTCATAGTTGTCAGTCACCTGCACTGGAAGTATGCTTAGATCTTTACTTAATCTCTGAAGAACAAGGTGGCTGAGGATCCCTCTTTCAAAATTTTTTAAAATAATTAATTATTTAATGCCATTAACATCACTGGTTGTAAAGTTCTACAGGTGCTGAATGCCTTTGAAAATTCTCTCCATGGTCCATTAGTACAAGGTTATTAATGTATTTACTTGTATTGCACTTTGGGCTGAGGATACTTCTAATATACTGGCCTAAATTGTACCATTGAGCATATCAGTGATAAAATCAGAGTTAGAGAGCTTCATGCAGCCTGAGATAATGTAAGCAGAGGACCTCCTAGGTCTTCACACCAAACATGACCACCCGTACCACATCACCTAACACTTTTCCTGACCTTATCAAAAATCATTGTCTGAGGAGCAGCCTTTTTGCTTTCACCGCTCACATGAGAAGCTGCTTTCCAGCAGCTCCACAGGAGCTTCCTCCAGCAGCTCCTTGGCCTGTATACAGACAGCCATTAGTCTGCCATGGTGGTTAAATGGAAATTCTTACTTCTTATATTTCTTAAAAGGAAATTTTATCTCTAATCACCCTCAACATGTCACTCTCTTCTCATCTCATCAGGGAGCATCTTCTTTAAGGACTGTTCCAGTTTGAGGAATTCTTTCTTGGACTAGGTGACCTGAAAGCTTCCTAGTAAGATGGCACCAAAAGGGTCTTGCCAGCTGTGTTGTACATTGATATTAGTAGGTCTTCAACAGAAAAGTCTCATCTGGTATCAGTTTTGTATCATTTGCCTTTCTCACGCTGTCAGCAGATTGCCATCTGCAACTCCTTCTGTCATCACTCATTACACCAGAATCTTGCTCCTTATTCAGCTGATGGATTCCTAGCTTACAACATAGATTTTGTTATTAGTCTCCAAATACACCATCTTGTGTTGTATGATAAACCATTTCTTCACAGTTTTATTATTCCAGTCATCAGCTCTTTCTCTGAGATATGCTGCCTCTCTGTGTACTGCTCTACCTCTTAGCTGAGCAGTGTCAACTCATCCCATCAGCACACTCTCATTCTTCTGGAAAGGTCACAGAGCTTTTGAAAAAGTTTGGTTTTAAAATTATCCTGGAATATACCCACTAATAATTCTGCAAAATTTGAAATGCTTTTTTTCAACGTTATTTGCTATTATATCCTCTGAGATCAGTTCCTTATGTACCATGTTTTCCTTTATTAATTTCATCTTCAGTTTTCACAAGTAGCAATTTGTCACATTTTTCACTGGAAACCTGGCAGATATTTTCCTCGTTTCTTATAACTAGGAATAATTATTTACTTGAAAAAAACCCCAAAACAACAAGGTTAAACAAACATGACTTACTAGTGAAAAATTAATTTTTTCTGCTGCTTTCCATCCTATTTGTTGAGGAATTTCTATTTGTTTCCAGTCTTTCTTGCTGATTTGCTCAAAGTTATTCATTGTATGCTAGCATATTATTTACGTCTGATTAACAGGTTTTATCTCCTCCTCAACCTGTACAATTTTCTTCCTGACCTTAAAGACTGTTGTTCTTCAGTTTCCATTTAGAAAATATGTTCCAGGACTTCAGTATGGGAGTTGAATAACTATATAATCCCAAAGTGAGAAACAAACAGCTGAACTATGGATTTTCTTGCCTCAGTTGTCAAATGGAATTTTTTAGCTCAGAAAAAGAAGAAGTTTATCTGATAGAACTTAATACAAATTTTGTACTTACTGCCTTTCCCTATTTTTATGCCTTTTACATGAGTTCTAATGAAGGATTCACAAGGAAACCCAACTGGCAGTCACTTCCCTATACATTTTATCACATATCCCAATAGAGTGACATTTTTAGCATGCTTTTGCAAGTTGTTACATTAACAAATTTGCACTGATTTCTTTATCCTGTCATCTAAAGACCACCTTGTAGTAAGACAGTGAACTTTTACAGCATTCCATAGTTGATGCACTGTCTAATGTCACAAATGTCTGCTCAAATTACTTCACTAAGACTTGAGAAGAGTCTACATTGTGCCTTCCATTTGAGCTTGATTTGACAGAATCAGTCCCTGCGCTAGCTCATGGCACTTATCAGTTAGTCAGCCTTCCTCAGGGAAGAGAATTTAGAGTGCACCATATTCAGTTTTCAGATCAAGCCCTGTCCCCTTAGGAAGCTCTGTACTGCATTATTAAACAAGGTGCCATCAGCCGTAGCACCATGCTTAAACATTCAGTCAAATAAAAGACGACATCATTAGGTTAACTCTTTTTTCACCAGCTTCATTTATCTTCCTGTGATCTAAAATAAAACACCAAGACAAAGAAAAATTTGCTATGTCTTTCTTTTCATTTCTCTTGAAAATGTGTAAATGTGGGCAGGAAAACCTCTCTGATGTTACAAAATAATGATTAAAATTAGTGCTATATGAGATGGGAGTTTACAAATTAGAATTTTTTTAGTTACTTGAGAGCAACGTATTGTTTATTTTGCCAGTTTTATATGTAGTTCTCATAGAGACTACTCTTTGTGTGTTTTGATTTAACTGTCATAGCTGTGCACCAAATTCTTATGATTGCTGTGACTGTAAGTATATCAAAGACAGAAAAGTTACATCAAGCTAATATATCTAAATGGAGGAAAAATTGATCATAAATGTAAAAGTCCCTTAATAAAATATATTACCTGTAGTATTATCATTGCACTGTACAATATGGTGTAAATAAATTGTTATCAAATTATGCATAAATCGTCAAGAATTTTGGATCCTTTAAAGTATTTTATATAATTGCAATCAAACAGAAAATCACACAAGCCTACTCCCCTGTGAAAGTGAGTAGATTCAGGATATATGTTTTAAGATTTGCATTTTAAATCTCCTTGGGTCTCCTCCTTATATTCAAAGTGAGTTTTTTATATCTTTATTTATCTTGTCAGACCAGAAATTGTCAAGAATCTCTGAGAAAAGGAAAGATATCATTTTTAAAGCTGCATGTTGATATAAATATGAAAATGGATTAAACTCTGCTTCCAATTTTCAAACATATGTACTTCAATGAATATTAAATGGTAGACCCATATCATCATCATGACTTATTTACTTTGTAGAGTTTTTATCAAAAAAGAACTGGAGTTTGCTGTGGAGCGTGAAACTCCACTGTAATTGAGTTTAGAGTGGTAAAACCACTAAAGAGGCCATGGCCCCAGAGAGTTCCCTGAAACCCACCTGTCAGCTGGTGTTACATCACTGATCCAACAAGCCGTGCCTTCCTCTTCCCGCTAAAGATTTCTGTGGAGAAAAAAGAAAAAAAACCAAAACAAAACACCCTAAGTTGCTCCTAGGAAAAAAAACCCCTCTGCAACAGCTGCACCGTGTCAGCAGAAATAATGATCTGAAACTCAGCCTCCAAGGGATGCTAGTCTGGGTCCTAATTCTGTAAGGTGTCATTTCTTTCATTGCAATGCCATTAAGCATGAAAGTAACGGAGATGACATGAAGTATTCTTTCACCAAAGTATAACAGGAGAGAGAAAGGGTACTTCAGAATATTGACAGGGAAAGGTGTCTTGTTTTGCTAGAATGATTGTCTTAAATGATCCATGCATAAAAGTGGCCATTTAATTCTCACTATTTTATTATGAAAATTGCACATTTTGTCACTGTAGCTTTTGAAATGCACGTTCACATTAAAATTGAAGTTGTAAGCAGGTTAGTTCTATGGTTTCTTTGGGTTAAAAGCTTTTTTTTGCAAGTAGTCTGAATGACTGCCAATACTAGACTACTTTATGAAATCAGTCCTCAGGTCAAGTGTTCTGCTTGCAGAACTCCATTTACTTCAGTGGAGTTTCACCTGTGTGGGATCTGGTTATAAGCCAATAGTGACAGGTGATATTTAACAAATGGTTCGCTCACCTGTTTTCTGTCCAGCAGACACTTGGATCTGAAGCAGTTCCCCACCTCCACAATAATTTAAGCACCTGCACTAGCCTTTTAAGCAGAGATGATGAGACAAACTACATGGGAAATAGCTTCTTTGCGAAACTCCAGCTGATTCCTGCACCAAAATGTCAAGGCAAGCTGGCAGGCTGTGTGAGCAGTTTTCTAAAATGGCGCGTCTATTCCATTTTTGGCATGAAAAGAGCCTTTCGTCTTCAGGCTGTCAAGTAAGTCCCTTGACAAAAACGAACACCTAGCTTCAAAGACAGCTAAATGCCCCAACCCTATTTAAGACCTTACCTCCACTGAAATGACTGCCGTTCTGACGTTGGATCAAAGTCTATGAAAGCAAAAAGTCCAAATGTTTTCTTTTGAGAAGATGTAGCTGATCATATTGAATCCCTTTTTCAAGAAAGGGAAAGAAGCTGCTCTGTTAGACTTGGATTTGTTTCAAAGATTGTGGCTGACAGATGCATTGTTCTGAAAACTACTCCTGCCAGTTTTTTTATCTATTACACCTGCATTAATATTCAGTGCAAATGAGTCCTCGGTTTGGTCTTTGAATTACTACTGTGATCATTAGTGCTGAAATTGAGAAAGGATATGATATTTCTCCTATATCTTTGCTGCCTATCAAAGTCTGAAATAGTGCTTTCTACAGGAGATGTGCTGCTCTCAAGAGTTGTCCTGCTGTAACATGCTTCAGAAATAGTTGCTGGGAGGAACATTGCATATTGCTGAGCATTACCTACTTGACCTTGGCATGCAGGCTCCCTGCAAGTAGTAACTGCAAACTGGATCCCTGCTGGGAAAAGGTTTCACAGGAACTTCCAGCCTACTCAGTGAGTGATTTGGGCTTCCAACCTATACCTGAAGAAGACTAGGGCTGTTGCTAATGTGGGTGTTCTCCTAGCTGTATGTTTTCTTTAAATCAGAGAAGACCACTACAAACTCAGCGTTTCCCAGTGTGTTTCTGCTTGCTTTCAACTTCAGACTCAGAGTCTTGAATGACTATTTACAAGCAACATTGAACTGAAGATAACATCTGAGGACTTTCACTGAAGAAATCTTTTAATTGTCCATCTTTACAATATTCTATGCATTTTTGCAGCCAAGGAAACCTTTAGGCACATAATGAAAGTAAAAACTGTTAAGAAGAAACACACATTTTGACTTTTGATCTTAATGTAAAGAAGCAAACTATTTTTCTTCAAAGGATGCAGTTTAAACTTTAAAAAATATCACTCTGTACTAGAAATAATTCTCATTTTAGTGTTTATTCAGTCTGTAGTAATGTCTCGGGCATGGTTTCATTTGTTTTTAAGCCAGTTAAACTGTGAACTTCTGCTAAAAGGGATTATTTTCCTTGAAGGATCAGGCTACTGTTCCTGCTCCAGTATCTCCTGCAGGGCATAATTTTTGGTGGCTCCCTGATAGAAAACTTTTTCCACCCCCAGCTATTTTTCAGTTGGATCAACTCACTGACCTGGTAAAATCTGATGCTACAGGATCACTGGATCCGACATGATGAAAGTCGTGGGAGCACAGCACCACAGGAGGGCAAGCTGAGTCTTTCTTGGCATCAAAGTTACACAAGATAAGAGATCTCATAAAGCCACTTTGCAGAACTGTTTTATTACACTAAACAAACAAGGGAAATGTGACTCAATATCTCTGAATTACCCTCCTTTTTCTCCCCTTACTCTGCCCACAACCTCTTGCCTCCAACCCTGTTCACCCACAATGTTCACTCACATTTCTATTTGACGTTCACCCACATCACCAACCCTGTTCACCCATATCTCTATTTGAATGGCCTGAAATGGAACAACTGGAGAAACAATGACACCTTACGTCGAAGAATTTACACTTTGGTATTTGTGGGAATGCACCAAATTTCAGGTGTTCATACTTGTCTTTATTGTGCCTCGAGAGGTTTTAGCAATTGTTTAGGAGAACTCCATGGTAACATATGCTAAAAGTCTGTGCTCCTCAGGGGTAGCAGAGCATTTGTGCTAAGGGAACTGCTGGAATGGCAGTGGTGCTGTGGATTTGATTGCTCATATCTGTCCTGCTGCTGCTGTCTCATAACTGATGAGTATGCAGTAGCTGACAGAGGCCAAAAGAACAAAAGATGGCAGTCTGCATGGCTTCAACTTTTATTTGCTCATTTTTCTATCATATGAGAGTGGTAATTGGGTTATATTGTCCTCCTTACTGGAGTTTCAGGAAAAGTATGTTGTTACAATCTGTTGCACATCACACTGGGCTATCAGTTCCAGCAGTTTACTGAAATAAGTGATCATCAGAATGGCCACAGTATATTCAAAGTATTTTATTGTAATGTTGTGCAGCTCTATTTCAGCAGAAGACTCATTACTTTTTGGATGTGCTCATCAGATATTGATCTGCAGCTTTCAAATAAAAGATGTTCACGAATTATTCACGTGTACCACCTAAACATCGTGGAGGTGAAAAGTTGTCATTGAGCTTTACATTTTATACCCAAGTGATATCAGTAGCCTGTCCAGTAAGTGAAGAAGGATATTGTGAACCTTGCGGAGATTACCTGACGCTTTCCGTCTGCCAAACGCTATCCAACACTAGATGGCACGCTTGGCCTCAGGATCACAGCCACTTGCGCCTGTCCTTGTGTGGCCCAAGCGCTTTCCTGCTTTGGTCTCTTTTCCGCAGTTTCTAATAGGAAAAGTAGGTGAAGGTACAGGGCACAGTAACTAGTACACCCTACTAGAGAAATTGTGAAAGCTCTGTCGTGTGTTCTTCCCCAGGCTGCTTCTTTCTGCAGATTTTGAAAGAAAAAATTAGAAATCCCAGAATATGGAGAGAAATTAGGAGAAATTGAAGTGCAAATAGTAGAGTTTTTTAGGTAATTCAGAAGAAAAATGGAGAAGGGGGATGCAAAACTATTTTCACCATTTTTCTTCTCCTCTATTGCATCGCCATCATCTGTTATTCTATGCTGGCATATTAAAAATGGTTACATAAACTAAAAATAAATTGCTTCATGTCAGTTTGATCCAAGTCAAAATTTTACTTTATTTTATTACAATTCTTGATTTGACCACTGAACCAAAAATCCACATTTTCAATGTCCCTAAAGCAAAGTGATACTCTTAGCCTCTGCCTGTGTCAGAAACTAGTGGGACATGATGTGATTGGGATTAGAGAGCAAAGTGGATGGAGTTAAGGATCCAGTGTTCACACAAAATGAGCATTAGGGAAGTTACTTTGACTAGCTCTAATCTGGTCCTGTGGATTGGATGCCCATACATCAGGTGAGGTCTTGGAACTCAATCTCTGGTGCAATTGCATTGGCCTTGGTGCTGGCCAAAGCCCAGCTAGAACTTAATCTGGCTACTGCCGTGAAAGACAATGAAAAATGTTTCTATACATACATTATCAACAAAAGGAGGGCTAATTAGAATCTCCATCCTTTATTGGATGTGGAGTGAAACATTGCCACAAAGGATGAGGAAAAGACTGAGGTACTTGCTGCCTTCTTTGCTTAAGTCTTTAATAATAAGACCAGTTGTTCTCCGTGCACCCAGCCCCCTGAGCTGGAAAATGGGCATGGGAGAAGAAAGAAGCCCCCATATTCCACGGCAAAATGGTCAGTGACCTGCTGCACTAGACACACACAAATCTTTGCAGTCAGATGGGATCCACCCAAGGATACTGAGGGAGCTGCCCAAAGAGCTCACTGAGCCACTTTCCATCATTTACCAGTAGTCCTGACTAAACGAGGAGTTACAGTTGACTGAAAAGTACCCAATGTGATGCCTACATGAAGGGCCAGAAGGAGGATCCAGGGAACTACAGGCTTGTCCACTGACCTCGGTGCCAGAGAAGGTCATGAATCAGATTGTCCTGAGTGCTGTCACATGGCATGTGCAGCACAACTGGGCGATCAGACCCAGCCAGCAGGGGCTTATAAAAGGCCTGACTGCCTGACTAACTTCATGTTCTATGAGAAGGTGACCCACTTAGTGGATGAGGGAAAGGCCTAGATGTTGTCTGTCTAGACATCAGTAAGGCCTTGACACTGTTCCTCACAGCATTTCCCTGGAGAAACTGGCTGCTCATGGCTTGGACAAGTGCACACTTTGCTGGGTTGAAAACTGACCCTGGATGGCTGGGCTCAGAGAGTGGTGGTCAACGGAGTTACATCCAGTTGGCAGCTGATCACAAATGGGGTTCCCCAGGGCTCAGAATTGGGGTGGGTCTGATTTAGTATTTTCATCAACAGCCTGGACAAGGTGATCAAGTGCCCACTCAGTCAGTTTGCAGACAACACCAAGCTGGGTAGGAGTCTTGATCTGCTGAAGGGCAGGAAGGTGTAGAGGGATTGACACAGGCTGGTTTGATGGGCTGAGGCCAATAGTATGAGGGTCAAGAAGGCCAAGTGCCAGGTCCTGCCCTTGGGTCACAACAAGCACTACAGGCTTGGGACAGAGTGGCTGGAAAGCTGCCTAATGGAAAAGGACCTGGGGATGCTGATTGACAACCCACTGAACATATTCAGCATGTGTCCAGGTGGCCAAGAAGGCCAATGGCATCCTGGCCTGTATCAGCAATAGTGTGGCCTGCAGTACCAGAGAGGTGATTGATCCTCCCCCTGTACTTGGCACTGGTGAGGCCACACCTCGAATGCTGTGTCCAGTTCTGGGCCCCTCACTACAAGAAAGACACTGAGGTGCTGGAGCAAGTCCAGAGAAGGGCAAGAGAGCTCTGGAAGGGTCTGGAGCACTAGTCTGCCGAGGAATGGCTGAGGGAGCTGGGGTTGGTTAGTCTGGAGAAAAGGAGGCTCAGGGGAGACCTTATGCTCTACAGCTACCTGAAAGGAGGGTGTAGACAAGCAGGGGGATGAGACGAAATGGTCTCAAGTTGTGCCAGGGGAGGTTTAGATTAGATATTAGGAAAAATTTTTTCATGGAAAGGGTTGTCAAGCACTAGAAGAGACAGCCCTGGGAAGCGGTGGAGTCACCATCCCTGAAAGTATTTAAAATATGTGTAGATGTGGTGCTTACAGACGTGGTTTAGTGCTGGACTTGGCAGTGGTGGGCTAGCAGTTGGACTCCATGTTCTCAAAGATCTTTTCCAACCCAAACAATTCCATGATTCTGTGATCTCTTTAGACAGAGCTTGCTGTGATACTACAAAATCTCCTTCAAAAGCTATCTTGGTTATACCTTAAAAACACCTACTGCCTTTTCCATGTATAGTCCTTAGAAGTTCTTAAAAATGAAAATGCTACTTCTGATGCCATCAGCAGACACAATGTGCAGACAGCTGGATTTCTCTGTCCTTCACTCCATCATTGAGCTGTGAAAAAAGGCATTTCACTTAGTTACCAGGGACAGAAGCTTTCATGAAGCCCTTGTCTCACTAAAGTATTTTTAACTGTTGCTTACCTTACTTTTATGTGAAAATGTTTGTATCGCTGTGATATTTCTGCCTCACCCTTTTCCGCTGTAGGTGGTCTGGCCACACAATCCTGATGCTGCATTGCTTATATCCAAGTACAGATCTCTACTGTGCTGTTTCAGACCTTTTCCACTCAACTGGGATTATTACCAGAGTATGATCTCCCCAGTGAGAGCCTTGCATCAGCTCTTTCTTCTTGCTGAAGGAGTGGTAACAGCACACACGGCATGGCTTTCTGTCAGAACATAGGAGTTCTGGCCTGGCAAAAGCAGACATTGAACGGAGTGCAAAGGCACTTTTTGCACTCTGGTACCTCTTAGTACCAAAGTTTGCTGTAAATGTTTTAAAATGATTAGGCATCAATTACTTCTAAATTTCTGTCTTTACAGCACTGTAATTTAAATAATTTTAGCTGCATTGTTAATGATCTCCATCAACCAAAGTGAGAAGGAAATCAAACCATAGAAACCTCAGGAAGTGAAAAAGAACCTCATTTAACTGTCCACACTAAAAACAAATGCTTTGATTTTAGTAGTTCAGCATCCTAATTTTTAGAAGCACAGAAATATCTCCCAGCTGGATAAAAAAATGCAGGAAAGCCAGCCCTGTCTAGCTGACACAGTGCCAGAAACCTAATAAAGGGAATGCAGCATTGGAAAGTACAAAAGTCAACATGTCAACATAAATCAACTTTGTCAGAATGAAACAGATGTGTCCATTTGTTGGTAGATCAGATTAACGTAAATCAAGGCAGTATAAAGGTTACACATTATAGGGATTTGTGACTGGTAAACTTTCATAGTGGGATCAGAGATAGTAATCATCTGGCAGTGGGAATAAAAAGTCAAAGTGAAGCTTAAATGCTGAATCAAAAATCAGTCCTGTTAATGTCTAACACGCTGGGGTCAAAAATTCATAAGAGTCCAGCTGTGAAAATAAGATGGGAGCTGTATTAGTTTTCTCCATTCTGTATCTCACATTTAAGTGTTGTCAGTTGATGAGGGTTTGTCCCTTGGGAATTGTCGTGGGGTACTTTAGTCCATGTAAAGTGAAAATTTTGCATCACATAGAGGATCTTGTGAAATTCTGTAAAGCATGAGGACAACATGCTGAGATTCATAATGGCAAGGAAGGAACAGTAGAAACAGTAATCTGCCACATGCCCTTATCTAAAAGTGGTTCTTGACAAAGAAGGCAGCGTGTTTGTAGCGCAGAAGCCAACAGAATCTGTGACACATTTTAACAGTCAGTGGTTATTAATGGATAAAACCTGGTAACTTTAGATGGATGTTGACATATAGAACTGTTTAAAATAAATAGAAATCCCAATAGACCCATTCTTTTCACGCCTTTCAGTACTATTTCTGTTTCTGGCATTGTGTAAAGTTCCATTACTGGGTCAAAAGTTTGATGTAAACAAGCAATAAGCTCTCTAGCAAGATTTATATACTGAGAATACTTGAAATAAGAAAATAAAACATGCAGCTTCTTTAAGGCACATGGTGCATAGTATCTCTGCAAAAATTTTACAAAGCTTTTTGTATTTTGGCCATTTTTGCCCTTTGTTTTCAAATGATAGGCTCAAATTAATTGTTTATAACTCCAGAAATTTCTAAACTTATGTAACATTTTAATATCATGGTTGCAGTGTGTATTCAAAAGAAAGAATCTAAATCAAAGAATAACCTTTAAAAGAAGTTTCTGCAGTCCTGCTTCTTTTCTAAAACTTATTTGCAATCCTTGGCAAATTGTTTAACCCCTGTGATCCGAATTCAGACCTGCTTACAAAGCACTCTCCTCTGTATTCGGCCCCACTGTCTTACTTTTAGTCAGTGATGCTTTCCAAAGAGAAAGATGCTAATAAGCACATGAACACATCACATCTCTCTGTGAGGGATGTATTATGTCTTTACACAGAATTGTTTATTTCAGGTATGCAAGGAATTTTCCAATGTGTATTTGTCTAGTATATTTAGCCTTATTTTATAGATGGGGCATTGAATGACGTAAAAAAATGCAGGCAGACGATGCCACTACGTAGCTTCTCTTGTGATGGTCTAAATACAATCAAAGGAAGGTTGTGAAGATGTTGGCTGAGGCTGATGTGCCTATGGGACTCTGTTGTCCCAACTTTATGACTACCTATTTGTGAGTAATTGAAGCTCTGGAATGGAGAAGTCACAATCTGAAATGGTGATTTGTTCAAGGTAACAGTGACAACTGTGGCTCAATCATGATAAAATTATCCAAATATCCCAATTCTCATTTTCCTTTCCTAGTTATGAGATCATGTTGCCTCCTGCCTTATAACTATAGTGGAAACTATATTTCAACAATAAAAATAAACTTCTCATGCATCTATTTATCATCTGAAAATACAAGCCAAGAATAATGTTTATGATTAGCATAAGGTCATGGGATTGGAAGCACAGGTTCTATGATGCTTATTTAAATATGTTTAAATATATTTTATTCAATATTCCCATGATTCCCATGCAGAAGATAGTACTACCTTTTGTGAATAAAGGTGGTATATGTTTTCCAAATTATCAGCAATGGCTTTAACTTTTAAATAAATCGTCAAAAGGCCAGCTGAATTATCCACTACAAGAAACATACTGAGTTGCACAGGTCATAAGGAGCTTGACTTACTGTTTCTGACCTACAGTTCTTATTTGGGGGGGAAAAAAAAATCTTACATGATAATAAGACAAACTCATTAGTGCTGATGAGATGGAAAGGTCACAACCAAGATCACAAATTGCAGAGAATAATATACAGAACGGCAGTGAAAGACAATGAGTGACACAAAGATGACATCGCTTTATGTGTTGTTATCTTGTGGTGACTTTACTGACCATAGATTGTCTTTGGATGGTGCCCTAATCTAATAAAACATGAAGCTGCTTAAATAACTACTAACAATAAGAAGGGCTATAATTAAACTAATAGCTAAAGTAATTTACTTCCATCCAGAAGGGTCTCAATTCAGTTTAACAATTACTCATGTGGAAATTATTTTGTTTGCCACATAAACCTACCCAACTCAGAAATGGGATAGAAAGTTTTTAGCTATTCAGAGTAACAGAATGTAGAGTAACAGAAGTTAATGACATAAAATGAGAACTAAAATATGCTACTGTAATAAAGGTGTGTATAGTAAATACAGTGAAATGCCAATGTCCTGAGAGGGAGACAACCACTGATAACTGGAACCTGATCCTATGGAATTATGAGTTGTGCTAGACCTAGAGAAGAAGGAATTCTGAGCTAGGATCTCTCAGTGACCATTATCAAGGAAGGGAAAAATACAGTACTGGCAGAAAAATCTGCAGACAGGTAATGAAGACAACCATGGACTTGTAGGGCAGGTGTAAAATGAAAGATTCCACTGAAATAGTAGTTGTTGGTTTAGAGTGTACTCAAGCTGGGTTTCTCTTCAGACATGAAGCCTGTCAACATTGAAAAGGTCTTGAAGTCTTTTACTGTAACTTGCTAACTTCATTCACTGGTGTTGGTTCAGCAATGCTGGGTTCTGACTGAGATTGAAAAATACAGCATGGGTGGAAAAGTACTCCTTCCTGCAAACATTTGAGTTTTCTTGGAAGTTTCCTCTCTGAATACTGACCTGGCCTGACCCTATTTAGTTTGTGAGATCTGATGAGATCAGAGCCTGAGGTTATGGCACTAAACTAAGAAAAGTGATAACAAAACAAAAATGGCATGATTGACAGGGTAGTAGGCTGAACACAATAAACCTAAGGAGAACTATGTGTATGTATTCCACTCCTTAATATCCTCTTTGTAGATAAGAAAAATAAGCCTCACCCTGGAGCTAAAATAGTAATGGGATGAGGGCTGCCTGCCTTACTTGATGGCCATAAACAATATTATACAAAGATGGATTACTGAAATGGAAAGTGGGTACTCATGAGATGATACCTTGAGGCAGGACTGAAGCAGAAGCCATCCTGGGCCCTTGTGCTGTCTACAGTTATCTCCTTTTGGTGGCCCCACGTTTCTCAGTAAGCTGTGATATGACCTTGTGTAGTCCAGCATTAGTGCTTTTCACTGTCAGATTCATTGAGGCTATAGGAGACTATTTTGCTTGGAGAAAAAAAATAGATATGTGAACTAGTCACTGAAAGCATTTACAGATAAAAGAAGTAGTCAGCAGAAAGCTGTCTAAAGAGGTTTCTTTTGTAGTGCACCAAGGAAAAGCAGCTCCTTATGACAATAGAAAAAATGGCAATAGGAGAGTTACATAAGAAAGCTCAGGTTTCTTTTTTTGTGCTCATGTTTTTCACTAATCTTGAAAATTATTGAGATACATGCTATTAAGGTTGTGATGTAATTATATTGAACTTATTTAACAGAACTCTAATGACAGATTTTTCTCTCTGCAATGAGTACTGGCAGTAACTTCAGAAATTAGGCTAAGTTCTGGTGTTTGTAGCGTAATAAATAGAAACTCAACCAATATCAAAGGAATTACTCTAGGTTGTTACCAAAGCCATCTATAGTTGGTCAATGCTCAGAGACTCCATATTTCAGTTTTTCAGGAAACTAGCATGCTTTCAAAACATCTTTAATTTCTACAAACTATTTTATGTGCAAGCTGAAGGCTTGTATAGATCTTCTGCTTGCTTGGAACAAGCTAGGACAGATCAAAATGTCCCTGAGGCTTTTTTCTCCTGTATTCCAGTTCAAGATAGAAGTACAAATACATTTAATGAGAAATTACTCAGAAGGCTTCCTCTTTTAGAGATTCAGAACTGGTTTGTGGTTTCTGGATGTGAATTAAAGCTGGTGGGAATTTTTCTGCTGAAACAACGAATGGAGAATTGGATTTCTGAAGAAGCACATAATTCCATAGAAGGGTGAATGCATAGTTGTACATAAATGAATAAAAGTTACAGATTTAATGGATTTTAGAGTAGTTTTGGTGAGAATCTCACAGATCTTCTGGACCTGTTAAATTGAATATAAAGGCCACAAGTGTTTGGCTTACATTTTTAGTGCAACCTGGAATCTACTTTACTAAATCTTTACTAAAAAATCTAAAGTTATTGGGTTTTCTGCTATCAGAGGACATGAATTTACTTGGAGAGCAAGAGATCATTTTCCAAGTACAGCTTTATTTCCTTGTGGCATTATTGTTTTACATTCTGCGTAAAACTCAAACACAGTAAAATATATAAAATTCTTTTAAGACTGTTATTTCAGTAACTGCAAAGAAGAGGCTTCAGTCAAATTTGTAGGCATAGTTTTGCAAGTATTGAGAAGTTACTTGCTCCCTGAGAATAAAATCACTAGGGCAGGAACACCTAAAATCTGGAATACAAATAATATTATAAAGGTGAAGTGGTCCAACCTCAATTCTTTGTTACTAAACTCATGCATATGGTTTTTAGGCATCTGAGGTTACTTCTTGGCAAAGATGATATTGGAAAAATCCATGATTAGAGCTTTTGTAATGTTAACCATCCCTACCGCGCTGCAATTGATTACACACATTTGGTGAAAGGCAATTTGAATGGTAAGTCACTTAGTCATATTCTCATTTTCACACACCATTCAGCTTCCTACTGTCCTTCCGCTCATTCTTTTCTCTTTTCTCACAGCAGTATGCACAGCATGTCCCCACCATTGTTCTGCATATTTTAAGATGGCATTAAGATAGAAAGATTGGTGTAAACACGCAGAAAAAGTTCCCAGTGAAATGTCTAGGCTTCTCCAATGCATACACAGCAGCAGCTTCCTCATGTCCCTGAAGAAAATGGAGAAATTAGCAACATTTTACTAAAGAGGTGAACTAATTGCTGCAAAAGATTGAAGCCCAGTTCTGCAAGTGGCTGGGCATTCTTACTATACCAGTGAAAGTTGAAGGAACAGAGCATACTCAGCAGCTGTATCTCTTAAATTTGACCACTTAACCAAAGAAACTGTTTCCTGCTGTGTAGAATATTTGGCATTGAAAATTAATCTGAAGATTAGAATTGAGCCAAAAGAGAACCCAGACCTGAACTCTAAAGCTACATCAAATTTATCTTTTTAACCATTTCCATGTATGAACATGGTGAAGCATGAACTTTGTCAGATTGTGAAATGTTTTGATTTGCTTTTTACCAAGAGCAGCATCAGAGGAAGGCTCAAATCTAAAGTGATCTTCATCCACTACTTCAAACTCCATGGTTCTCTCTTTCTTTTGGGGCTCTTACTGCCACATAGCATCACAACAGGCCTCTCATTCTGACTTTATGTCCCTCAGATGCCAAGCACTAGGATTATTTCATTTTGTTTAAAACAATTGGTTGAAATGCATGGCAGTACTTAAACATAGCTACCCATAGCCATGATTCCAACAGGTTTAAGGTCTTTTCATGGTGGCGAGGCTGTATTCTGAGAGCTGGGGAAAAACATCTGTGGCTGACAGTGCAGACTTGATTAGAGATATTTAGCCAAAGTCTGAAACTGCAAAGTGCATTCCTCAGTATGAGAGGAGCATCAGCATGGCACAATGCAGCTCTGAGGCAAGAAGTGTGAGCTGCTGAAGCGGCAGTACATTAGCAGAGAGCTTTGCTCTGTTTTAAGAGACCATGTTTCTTGTAGAATCGTTGTTTGGCCATCTGAGTACCTGCCACAGTTTAAAAAACACATGAAGTGCCAATGCAGGCACAAAAATATAAGGTGGTAGAATGGAGCAAGACAGGAGGGAAGGCAGGACGTCTCAGAATACCATGGGCTAGATGATATGAAACTGTTCTCAGGCCAACACCTGTTTCTTGGAGCTAAAGACTTCATTTACAACTTCCTTGTGCAGTCCTGATAGTCTCTTAGGTCTGGTCATGCTCTCACTGATCCACCATTAGTATTTCAGTTGAATTAAGGCTGGGCAGTACTGTCACAAAGTCTGAGAGCAGAGACATTGTGAGAATCTACAAAACACCTCAGAGAAGTGATATTTTCAGAAACTATCTCTGTAGGAGCTAAAAATGCTGAGATCTCACAAGCTGCATATCAGTGATCTATACAGATAAGCGGAAAGGACACTCTGGTTTGTCTTCTTGTACAACACAGAGCAGAATTTCTCCAGTTGTCCTGGATTTATTCTATACATCAAACAGTCAATGCACAAAATGAGAGGAAGGGTTATACATAATGTACTTCCTATGTGATGCCCAGCAAAGGCCAGATTTTCCCATAAGTGGGACTCTATATTTGCTATCTTTTACAAGCATATTCAAAAGGTCTGAACAATCACTTGCAGCCAATGAATCTACTTTTTAGACATGTATTCCAGTCTTGGAAAGGTTTATACATCTGCTGTGTGGACTGGAGGGTGCACATCATAATTTATTTGCTGCCTCTGTGTCAGGCAGCGTTCCCTAGCATTCCTTTTTTAAGTAAATAATTCTGTACATAAATAAGACCCTAAAAATCATTTCTCTTTGATAAATATTTTAGTGAATATTCCTGCTTGCACAGGGCTCTCTTCGGTTCCCCTGAAGCCAGATCTGGCCCACATACAGTGAAAATGAGGCTGCCTGCTCAACATGCAAAACTCCTTATGTTCTAGCTAGCAGTAAGCATCAAGTAAAAGGACTTTTTCTTCCTTTGTCTTCCAGCAATGTTATCTTAGACAGCCACCAACACATGATCATTTACATAAGGAGGGAACTGCAGAGCTGCTGCCAACTGCCCATAGTGCCTGCCAAAAACAGATGTTAGATGTTACTGTTAGAATAATGTCTTCTTCAGCTTGACATGTAAGTGCTGCAATCTTTATTTAAAAGGAAGAGGAGAAAATATGGTTGAATTAATGAAATGGAGCATACAACATACGGTCTGAAAAAATTATAATCTAGGGGAAAGTGCTAGTTGTCCAGTTGCCTAAGACTCTTAAACTCAGCTGGGTGAATTTGTCACAGAGAACTGTCCTGGTCTGGCACGTAGATGGATTTGGTGACCTAACAGTTCTGTTGTATTTTTGTAATTTTTTCCAATGCCTTCACATCAATTTTTAAATAGTTTCCAAGAGGCAGTAAGTAAAACTTACTTTAAAACTCAGTAAAACTGCAAAGCTCTATATTGACTAGCATAGTGCTAAATCCAGCATTCGTTTTTCCCAAAAATCCTCATGTGAAGTACCAGGTAGCATGATCACAAAAGCTGCGACTTATATGTGGATTTTGCTATAATTTTTCATTAATCCTGAGGTCTCTATAAAAACACAATTGAGATAAAGCTTTTGTATGTTATCTATGAGATATTTTATTCATATATCTTATGGGACAAGAAAGAACCTGTCTGCAAACGTGCAAAATATTACAACTGATTACTTTGTTTTCCTGTTTTCCTATAAGCAGAGAACTAAACCTCTTGGTCTATAGAGCTGAAAAGCTGACTTAAGGTTGCAGTCAGCCTTATATAGTCAGCCTCTATCAAGTCTTACGTTGATGATGGTTCTGATGATGGTCAGTAGAACCAACAAACGCTTGATTTTACATTTGTATGTTGAGGTTGAGCTTTCACGTGGCCTCACCGAAATAGTTTACTCCAGCCCTTCCTTTGGTTCATAGCCACACTGTCTCCTCTTGCTAGCCAGAGGTCATGGGAACTTAACATCCTTGTGACATCTGTCCCTTGTCCAAGTGTCGCTGGAAGTGATTAAAAAAGCAATAAGAAATACAGGTAGACATGCAGGCACAGAATACTCCATGATGTCACCAGCACTGTTTCTTCAGAACAGGCTAAAATGGGTTTGGATCCTCAGCTTTTATGTGCTGGTTTAATTGCAGGTCCTGTAGTAAAAGCAATCTGCACCTGCAAAATGTCTGTCCCCAGATGAGTAGGAAACAAGGCAGAGTATCTTTCTCTCCCACTACAAGAGCAGCCAATACAAACTGCCTCACAGGGTATGTTCACAAAGTTTTTAGGACTCCAACTTGAAGCTACTGTGTGGAAAAAGCAGCTGCCTAATTGCACAGCTGCCTGCTCTGTGAGGGCATGCAAAGTGCTACCATCTGCTTCTGAAGATGGATGGGACAAGAAAGCATGTAAGTGCATCCTTTTCTTTCTCTTTGGCTGGGAAATGAGGTTGACAGGGTGTTCTGTGGGTATTAGACTCTGATGGGCAGGTCTGGAGGAGGTGGGCTCTGCAGCCAGGTCATGGCTGGCAGTAGGGAAGCCCTTGTCCCCTTCTCCTCACACTGACCATGTCTGTGGCAAACTCTGGTGCCCTGCTGCTCCTGCAGAGGGCTCTTTTAACTGATTATTATGGATTTTAGGTGGGGTTTGATATTTTTTCAGTTTTGTTGGGTGGAGTCCTGAGTCAGCTCAGTGAAGAGCTTCTCTCCAGAGAAGAGGGAACAGAATTGCACATTTTGGTAGCACGAGTGTATACGGTTGGCACAGCCATCTTGCTTAAAAGCACCAAAAGTCTATGTTGAGATGTTACCACCACAGGAGGATTACATAGACATGAAACTGTGTGATATGGTTTCAAAACTGCAACAATCTTGGCTTTTGCTCTTTCTGATTCTTTCAGCCTTGTTAATACCTTTCCTCCTTCAAATTACAGACTGTTTCTCCACCCATTTGCAAAAGGACTGGGGGAGGACACAAAAGAGAAACGTGTTGATGCAGCTCTCTGTGTTTGACAGTTAAGCCCTTTTTCTTTGCATCCTCCTATGCAAAGAAGTATTTACATGAAATGTCAGTCACCCTGTGGAATTATATGAGAATTAATTATCTGTGGAGAATGATTTGGCCCTATTAATTATGGGTCTCATGTAAGAAAAAGAATAGGCCTAATGTGTCATATGATTTTTTTCAGTCAGTGAACTAAGAACTCATCGGCATCAAATATCAATAATGGTTTTGTTGAATACAGATTGATGACCTCTGACAGAAATTATAGGAGAAACTTGTATCATTTTGTCTTATTATAGCTTACTAAGACCTTAGTCAAGATCGGGGTCTTATTTTCTTAGGCTGTCATGCAAGGGGTTAAAGCTGATGTTTATCGGATTATTGTTTGCAACCAGTCATGAATGAATAAGGCTTTAATGTACATAGAGTCAGAAATAACTGATGTTAAAATGCAATCGCAAATCATGTACAGTATTTCATGGAGACAGTTAAAACATTATGTCTAATTAAGTCTTCATTTAAATATGTCTGTAATTTTGTTGTTCAGAATTATGTACAGCCTTGTAGACTGTTCCCTGCAGTGAACCACGGTGCCTGTTTGTATCTTGCCATTTGGTAGAGGAAATACTGAATTTTATATTTTGCATATGTAGCCAGATATGAACAAAGTCCTAGGAAGTTTTCCAAGTTAGTCAAAGTCTGTCTATTTCACCAAGAAAAACTGAGTGTTTATCATACTGTACTTGTAAAATATGCTCTCATTATTTTCTCATCCATGAGTTTTCTCTCTCCCTTCTCCCATTGTTCAGCAACTTTTCTGACTGGCTGCAATGCACCATACTGGCACACTAAATTTGCTGAAATAGGATTCTGTCTAGGGGAAATAGCTACACTACTGTGTATATGAATTTCTGACTGTAGCATAAATATATGAGTAAGATGAAATGACAACCTGTTCTGGGTTTTGGGTTTTGGGTTTTTTTTTTCATGGGCAAGAGTAAGTCCTGGAAGTTAAAGTAAAAATTCATACAAGGCTTGGATTTTTTTTTCTCATGGATTGTGCCTCAAGTTGTACAGGAAACCTGTAGAAGAAGAATGCAAACCTTCATATTCAGTAGGACAGATCCATCCAGAAAATTTTTTCCTACCTTTATGCACTACTGCAGAACAATTTTCCCAGGAATACAGTGCAAGCTTAACTTTTGTTCAGATATTTTACTGATGCAATAACACACCTACTGTGCTTGAGACAGTAAGCCTGTGAACAGAATTTACTTTTGGGAAACAGTGCTCTGGTAGGAGCAACTAACACTGTTAAGCAGATGGTTCACAGTTTTCAGGCAGGGATGTTGGACTGTAGGTCAGGAAAACACATTAACGTGTTCATTCTTCACCCAATTCATTTGAGGGTGGACATTTAAAATTAAAAATAAATGGCAAGAGAAGCCTCAAGGGAACTCCCTGCAACTGGGCCTTGGTGTTTTATACTTCAGAAAATAATCATCCACCTACTAACTTGGGTGGCAAGGTTAAGAAATACAGTTAAATGAAACTTCCAAATTGCAAATAAATTATTTGGAAACAGAAACAGAAAATTCTAAAGGAAACTAAGATGATATAAATACTTTGTCAATATCAATTTTGTAGCTGCCTATTTGGATAGCATATAATGGGAAGTACAGCAAGGAATACCCATAAAAATACTTAAGTGAAGAAAAGCTTCTTCTTTCTTCTGTGTGTTTTTCTTAAAACTGTTTTTGTTGCATTAACTGCCATCTCCACGGTCCAAACTTTGCTTTTTTGTGGTAATTTCTATCAAAAGAATAAATAAAAAATGTAAATTTCCCCATATTTTCAAGACAGCCTTCCCTTAAGTTTCCTATTTTTGTGTGTGTGTATATATGTATACTTATACTTTCTTCCCAGAGCAGGATTAGGCAGGATTTTTGGTTGTAGTGAGGACCATGTGAAAAAGTAACATTACAGTATAATTTTGGTAATTGTTTTATCTGCATCCTGCATTGATGGAGAAATGTATGATGGAAATAATTTTTAATTCCACAGAAAAAAACAGTCATTACTTCAAATCTAGCAAAAAGGTTATTACCAATATAGTTCATAATTATTTGATTCATCTCTGTGTTCATCACGTACCAAGGACTTAGAAACATAGCCCTAGATATTTTTCACTGTCACAGTCCTTTCACATTGAGTAAGGAAAATTTGATTTATTAATAAATTCAGAAAATGGGAAAAATATTTCTCATTGAAAAATTTATCTATTTCTAATAAGCACTAGCATTTTTATTTCTTTCACTTAAATTTCAGTTTCACGCTGTTGTAGTAATACTCATTAGAAAATTTAACTTCAAACACTAGAATGATTAATAAGGTATAAAAGTCAATGAAGACCGAAGACAGGCCATCACATTCATAAATGGCTGTAGTTCAGAGTCTACCAATTTCATTTTATTCCTGAAAATCTGACTCAGGGTGAAGAGCAAAAAGGATGTAAGACAGGAGAAAGGAAAAAGAAAAAAGAAAAAAAGAAAAAAAAAAGGCATATACTGATACCTTGGGCCTATACAGTCAATGTACAGTTCCCATTTAAGCAAAAATATGTATTTTCTGCATATCTTTCAAGCCTATTGCACTTCAAAAGGATACATTCAAATGTATTCTTCTTCAGCACTTTTTCAGGAATTGATTCAAGGAGACTTATGAACAGTTGTTTTCTATGTTTTTGTTACTTTTTCAGCTAATTAACTGTTTGCTTGCAGACTCACAGAATCATTTCTATTGGAAAAGACCCCTAAGATCTCTGAGTCCAATCTTTGACCAATCACCATCATGTCAACTAGACCGTAGCACTAAGTGCTAATGTCCAGTCATTTCTTGAACATGTCCAGGGGTATTGACTCCTCCGCCACCCACCCTAGGCAGTCCATTCCAGTGCTTAAAGACCCTTCCCATGAAGAAATTCCTTCTGATGTGTACCCTAAACCTTCCCTTCTGCAGCTTGAGATTATGTCCTCTTGTCCTGTCACTGGTTGCCTGGGAGGAGAGGCCGACCCCCACAGCCTCCTTTTAGGTAGTTGTAGAGAGAGATAAGGTCTTCCCGGAGCCCCCTTTTCTCTGTGCTAAACACCCCCAACTCCCTCAGCCTCTCCTCACAAGACTTACTGTCCAGACCCTTCCCTAGCTCCATTGCCATTCTCTGGACATGCTCCAGCACCTCCATGCCTNCCTTCTTTGTAGTGAGAGGCCCAGAACTGGACACAGCACTTGAGGTGTGGCCTCACCAGTGCTGAGTACAGAGGGACAATCACTGCCCTGGTCCTGCTGACCATGCTATTCAACACTGGTGTTTTACACACTTAACATCAGAAGATGGGTAAAACACCATTGCATATGGTATCATACAGGGACAGAGTACTCTGCCATCTCTGAAGAATTACAAGATACCAAAAAGTCACAGAAAGGTGTCTTACAAGTACAACCTGATGGCATTTACCACAAGTTTTATTCTTTATTCAAAGAGCCTCTTTTGTGAAATGAATATCACACTAGTATACCAGCAAATCATATTGCTCTGAAGACATCTACACTTACATTCAAGGGGATATTCTCTTCTCCTTTTAACTTTTCCTTGAAAGGAGAGGTATCTTCTTTCCTTCTGCCTTCCTGCTTCTTCCAATGACAGTCTTGGACTTGTCAGAGCTTCCTAAAGGCACAAAATACCCTTGATCCTGGTAAACTCAGCAATAAATGAATGTGCTTGGATCTTGTGAAGAGGTGACTTGAATTTGTGTGTTTAGTTCCACCCAGAGGGCCCAGAGGAATTGTGTGTGGCTGTAAGATCACACACTGCATGCATTCACACTGGAGTGATGGTGATATTTACAGAAGCATCAAAGTTCACAGCTGCCTGTCCTTTCATAGATAATCAATAAATCATACATCAGCTCTTGTGATTGTGCATGTCAAGTAACAAGCCATCAGCATCTAAGCTATTAAAGATGGTGCACTATTTTTGTAGTGTAAATCTGCTCTTGCTAAAAGAAGGAAACAGGAGCGGGGACAAAAGAGAAATTCTGTGAGCCATCATTTGCTGCCATTTCTGACTCTGGTTAGGAGATGCAAAAATGTTTATGGATAAGGACAGAGCCCTCCCAAGTAAAAAAAAAGAAAAACCTGCATGATCTCTAAACTGCCCTACTTGTCACCAGCTGACAGATCTGAAAAATGAAAACCACTTTTGACATTTACTGATTTTAGTCTACCAGATGGTGCATGGCACTTCCAGACCAATGTGATGGGGAAGATAGGAATGGATGGAAAACAAAGCAGATCGTAATTGTAAGCATCCTCTTTTATAATTCTGACCATTTGCCACTTCATAAATTAATCAATCTGATTTCCGATGTATGGTTATAATTCTACTGAAAGTCAGATTAGAATAAGCAGATCCTGGTCTGCATCCCAGATGAAAATAAAGATTCCAAAAAATAAACAGAATTCTGTGAGACTCAGGCATCAACTCTTTTCTTCCACTGGTTCCCTTCTGATACAAAGGTATTTATGGTCTAAATTAGTGCTAATGTTTTGCAGGGCTTTATTCGAATTACTAAGTGGCTTTGTAATAAACAGCTAAAAGTGGAAAACATTACAATTCTATTTCCCAGACTATAATTTTCTGCAGCAATAGAAATGCATTAGTCCTGGCTTTGACTTCTCTTCTGCTAATAAGGGCATGTTTTAATGCATTTCTGAATCTACTGTATCTCATTCTTCTGGGGTAGTTCATTGACTTATTTCCAACTAATAAAACACAGGCAAATGCTGATGATCTGAGATCTGGAATTAGATATAACATCTAGGAGCTTCCCTCAAGATGGCACTACTGAACTGCTTCACATACCTCTGAACCCTTATGTAATCTTGTTTATACAGCATCAGGGTCATTTTAAAGCTAAGATCACACGATGCTAATTTGGCCAATGATTTTCATTTTCATTTTGGCAAAATGCCTTCTTTATGTCTAGGCACAGGCATTTACAGGCAATATTTTTTGCAGGCTCTGTCAATAGACTTGTTGCCAGGGAATACTTGTTAAAAAATAGTTAGAATTATACTTTTTGATCTGCCTTAGGAGCCATGAACCCCTCTGAAATCTGCTACGTAGATTTGTGTACATGAGATTTACAGGCCTCTTTTCCCGTTGGTTGAGGCTCTGGATCTTTGCCTTAACACGTGAATTGAGAAGGTTGGAACAAAGTAAGGGTGAGAATGGGAAGGATATATTTTTCCAGAAGCTGCAAATAGAGGGAGTCCCTGCACACAGCTGTCTCCACTCTCAGGGAGGAAAACTTGCCTTTCTACCACCCTACTAGAGTCTCTCGAAAGGGTAGGAATCAGAGTTCATACAGCATCTGGAAAGGCCTGGACTGATGTCATTACTTCTCCTTTCATCATAAGCTTTGACCCTAAACCTTCCCCATGCTGTCCTGACCTTTGCATATACACACAGGCTTCTACACTGGAAGCTTCCTTGCAAAGAAATTTTGGACCATGATCAGCAAAGGCAGTCCTTAGGAAACAGATGCCTTTCTTGGTGTTTCCTTTTCTGACTTTCCACAGTTGTCCTCAAAATCCTTCTCTCTGAGAGGGCAGCTTTTCTTAATAATGTTGTAAAGAAATATTTTTCTCTAAGGAGTTCTCTAGGGAATTTCTACACAGTTTGGGATAAGACATCAAGGAACACCTTGCTGATCTATATCAATGAGCCATAGAAAGAAACTGAGAATATCAATGAACTGTAGGAAGAAACTGAGGTAATATCATTATCATTTAGCAATTGCTTTATAAACCACAGGAAAGAATCTGGTTATACTTCTTTCAAATGTTGTAGGAAATTAAATGAAATTATCCTCATTGCAGGACTAAAGAACCTTGCTATGCTATGCCAAAAACTATGCTATGCCTTGAGTAACTGATTCATCATAGTAAAACCTCATCTATGTGCCTATGAAAAATGTGAAACAACCTGAATAACACAGAACTAGCAAAAAGGTTTTACACTGTGAAAGGTGGCAAGCATCATAAGCACATACTCTATTCAAAATATGTAGTGTTTTGTAGCTCTTAAATATCTCCTTCATGTAGGTGAAATCTAGATTTTTATGCTTAAAAAGATGATTAGATTTCTTTTCTCTTTTTTAAGCTGTAGCAACCTGCAAGAAATGTGCAGATTTGTGTGTACCCTCCCTGTTACATCACACCAACACAGATGCTTAGCACAAAATTTATTCTACCCGTATGAAACTTCTGGGATCAGACACTATGAGACCAAAACCTGGTCTGCTTGATTTGATAAGATATATCAAAATTGTTGCCTTCCCATAGGTGCAATTGCAGAGATCTCAAATTACCATGAAAGGAGCTTCATATCTGCATGTGATGTTGCAATAAGAGATGGCCAAAACTCTTCACTGCAGGTGAACAGGGGCCAATTTTGCCTAGCATGCCCTGAGCTGAAATGGCCAATTTAAATAAAGGTTCCTTAGACAACCCTGGATATACCTGCAAATGGTGTATTGCTGAAAAATAATAATATAGCATGAGTTGTGACAGCACTGTTGGGAGAGGTAATACAAACCAGCACGTGGGACCTCTGCTTTGAATAATGATACCTGAGGGAATCCATGAGAAGGGACTGCTGCCCAGGATGCTGGTGGATTAAGTTCTGTACTCACTAAAAATCACTGAGTATTACTACAAATCCTCAAATTAATACCATGAGTTTCACTCTCCATGTAATAAAAAATGGTATTTTCTGAATCTGATTAAGTTACTTGTGACAAAGTGGATATTATCCATTGTATGTTCAACAGAAAGTTTGATTGGTTGGTATATCTGACCAGCTTTTGGAGGATGAAGGAAGAAGTGCATATTAAACTGCATTTGCTTTATAACAAAATCCCAGACTCCAATGACAATGTTAAAAATACACACTATAATTCCTGGGGGGTTTTTTTGTAAAGGTAATTGCCTGAATAAATCCTTTTGTCTTCTTCCTTCTGGGGAAAATTTCAGCTGCTTACTGGGCCTTAATCCTAAAAGCACACATGCATGTGCTGGACTTCACAACATGGGCCTTCTCACTGGCTTATGTACAACAACTTTGTGGAAATGTTTTCAGAATTAAGATCCTACATCTACTATGGATGAAGCTGCAGGACATACTTTGCTGATTAACTGCTCAATAGTAGAATTATTAGTGATTGCTTATGTTACTGGTGTGCTCACAATGTCCTAGATGCTCTCCTTAGAAGGCACAGCCCCTCCTACAAAGTGTAATGGTTGGAAAAAGTATGAAACAAGGGCTGAAGGGTAAGGGAGGAAGGCAGATAAAATGTGAAAATAAAGCTAAACACACTTCCAGTCTTCCAATACCTGCTGTTCCTTTTGCTCTGGCAAGCAGGGAAACTATTGCAGCTGACTGTATGAAAGAATAACAATTTCAAGGTATACAATAAGAAACTCAGAACCTCACCTTAAAAATTACTTTCTGAAGGCATTGTTACTATCTTCGAATGACAAAATTTTCACTCCCACTGATCTATACCTATTATACTTGTCTCTGCTTTTTTCAGGTTTTTACCCTTCCTCTTCCCATTCCTCAGACTTCATTGCATGGCTATGATTTAGTAGCTTACTGAGTGCTTCCTGTACTATCCATACATTTGGTAAATATTACTTAAAATTATTCCCAGATTTAAGGATAACAAGAAGTAAAAAAGCAGAGAAAAAACCTTAAGTCTAATAAATCTTAGTCTTAATATATTGAACAGTTCCTTTTGCTTAGAATATAATAGATGCCAGCAAAAGGTGCAAGAAAGTGAACTTCTAACTGCTAAATCTGTCATATCCAGTCACGTATGGAATGCCTCTACTTTCATACTCTGCAACAGTGCAACATGAAGGAACATAGTAGGAATTTCTGGTGAATGAATGGACTGACAAGAATGGATGTGGGCAACTAGTAGATGTATGATATGTCAGTTTGGTTGTGATGAGAAAGCAATATTCTCATGTCCAAGCAGAAGTAAGAAAGGAACTACTGAGCTCGGCTTTCTCAGAGAAGCAGCTACTGCTAGATGGAATCTAATCAATGCAAGCCTGCTTACAGGGAGGTTGGCATCAAAACACAACAGCTGAAGCGTAGCAGATGGCTAGATCTGAAGGAGATGTAAACAGAGGCTGAATAACTAAGCATTGCATTCTGCAGATGTCAAAGTTTCCAGGCTGTAAAAAGTTTAGTCTAAGTGCTCTCCTGAAAGCTCTTTTTGTTTTTGGCTACCTAAGTCCTGAACTCTACCCACACTCTCTCTATGAGATATCTTAGAAGCATCTGAATTGTCTGGTTTTCCAGCATGTGGTTGATGAGAAGTTGTCCCTGAAAGGCTATCACATGCAGAGGATTATCATTTCCCTGCTTCTTGTACGCGGATTCAACCAGCTCTGGATGCTCTACAGACTTCATTCTCAATAGCAAAGCAATATTGAATAGGTGAGAAGAATACTGACATTGATATGGTTAAAGGATAGGGAAGCACAAGGATGGAGTGGTTAATTTCAATTTCCTGCAGATCAGGGAAGTAACAAAATACCCTTCTCCTTCCCCTCACATGCCCAGCTTATTTATAGGGCTTGTGTATGAGGAAGGAGTTTTATGCCCAGAGAATGGCAGAAAACCAAAAAGCAAGGCTGTGTGCAGCAATTGGCTGTGAGGCAAGTAGATTTCTAGTAGTCCTCCAAAGAAATACACAGACTTGAAAGCTGTATGAGTCAGTCCTGATCTGTTCCATGCATTTTCTGCTGCCTACTTCTTTTGTCATCTTCTCCCACTTGTGACTTGCACTTCTTTTCATATCACACTTCTGCTGAGAACAGGCCACTACTTTGCAGATTATAAGGACCATTCATCTCTTTCAATCTTCCCTTAAAACACTCTGCCATTGAAAAGAAAAATTGTGAGATCTCTTCACCAACAATAACTGGCCTGTGCATCATATTCTGCAAGCGAGATAGTGACTTGTTCATTCTCAATGTGCTCTCTAAAGGGTATGGGCATGCTTGATGCTGTATACACAGCAGTATATTCCAAAGTCGAGTAATTCAAACTGCTAGGGAAGATGTTTTGAGTAATCTTCAAGGAAAGGACAGCAAATGGCAGTGCAGAGGGGAATAATAGCTCATAGACTGAGCCACTGCCTGGAAACTGATACTAAGAAAGATCTATAAGGAGAACATTGCTTCCTGGCATATGAGTACTGGAGAATAAAGTTCAATAGAAAAAATACTGTGAGAAGATTAACTCAAATTTAAAGATTATCTCTAGTCCCTTGCTCTCATCTTTAGTTAATTGAAATTGTTCTCAAAGGGTAAGTATATCATAAAGGATTTTTTGCCTCATTTCTACCTTGCTTTACAGGAATTCCAACTTCATGCCCTCTTAACTTTGGACTGCTGCCAGCAATGCAGCTTCATTAGCCTAATATGCCTATCTCCAATTATCAGCAATGCCATTCTATGCCTTCTTCTGCTGACTTTGTGAAAGGTCACCCTACAGTTGTCCTTCCACTTCCTGCTTAGCAGGAATCCTTCTCTCCTCTGAAACAAGGACTTTTAGGTCATTCTTTGGACTCTTTTTTCTGTCTCTGTGGCATAAAGGTGAAGGGTATTAAAATTAGAATTGGACACCACCTGAAACTGACTGAATAAAGACTAATTTCAATAGTGACTTCAGCTGATACAGATAGTCTCAAACCATGCTATAAGGATATTTATGGTACTGAAAGAGTTGGACTTTACAGGAAGAACAAAAAATGACAGTGCTTCAGCAAGCATTCAACTGGAAGTATTACCTAAAATGTGGGGTTTTTTGCTTGGTCGACAAAGCTATTGAAGTTAATCAACTTCAATCTGAGACAGAATGTCATGGTAGAAAGCAATCATGACTGACATTGGCCAGTGTCATGATTTTACTGGTGAAATTACCATTCAAGCAGACAATTCAGTTCTGGCACGTGGAAAATATTTTGTTGTAGTCTGGGTCACAGGCCACATGAGGAAATGAAAGTCTACATCTCTCTGAAAGTGTAATTGCATGGTGTATACATAGACATATGGGTTCATGTCAGCTTTGGTTTTAAATTCAGATGCACAGGTAAACATTGCCAATTGTATAGGTCTTTCTTCCAGATAAGTATTTTTAAATGCTAAAGTGATCAGAAGTAAAATTCAGATCCAAACTGAAATTAACCCTTTTCAGTAAAACATGTATGTTCAAAATGAGGTCCAAGTTCACATTCATCTGTAGCTAACTACTCTTCTTTCTGTTCTTAAAAGGAAGAAGATAGTGAATTATATAATTAAAGAATTAACAGAGTTAGACAGAGACAGTCAATGTCTTTGAACTTCTGACTGTTTTCACACAAGATGCTTGAATGCTCTGGTCACTGTCAAAGCCAGTGTTTTATCCTCAGTAACCCATTTCACCTCTCTTTCCCAGAACATACCATGTCACTGAGACCTTGTCACTACCCAGGAAGTCCAGGCACTGCACTGACGGACATCAGCAAATTTGAGAGATCAGTTTCTCACACAACTCTGGGCTTAGTTTTGTCCTTTTGGACTCACTAGTTCCTTGCTTCTCTAGCTGCACCTTCCACTGCATGCCTTTCATTGCAAACTTTCTGTGGCTTCTGGCTGTGAATGAACCCTTCAGTCTTCTGGTGCAAATTCAGTCCTTCTCAACTCCAAGGCACTCAGGAGTGCTGCTCTGTGGAGTGCCTCACTCTAAGCTGAGGGGGGAGATGCTGTGCATGGAAGCTGCCAATGTGAACCCTGTTTTTGTAGGAGTTTGACAAAATCCTCCTTCCTTCTCCTGCTTTTCGGTGAGTTCAGCCCCAGCCAATTGCTATGCTTTTCCTTAAGGATCTCATGAAGTATTTCAGATAGTGCTTCCTATAGATATAGATTTATGAACATATTGATATATATTTATTTATATACATATTTATTTATGCGCATACACATCTGTGTGTATATGTAGATATATATGTTCCAGCTTGTTCAGATGCTGCTAACTTACTGTTTTCTAAGCTTCAAGTGTGGCTATTTGCCATATGCAAGGAAAACGTTATGACTTTGTTTAATAAAACAAGGAAGAATTTCCAAGCTGGTCCAAAATAATCTAGGATCTTACCCTGGCCAATATCAGATGCTTCAGAGAAAAATTTAAGGGATGCTACAGTATGTATTTCTGGAATAAACTCATTAATTATCTAGAATAAACCAAACATAGCTGCCACAGTTAGTGAGTGAATATTAACCTTGCATTGTAAGACGACAAAACATGAGTGGAGTCAGCTGTTACCACCCTGAGTGATGTATGGAGTGTGAGGAGGTCAATGTAGTCTCCAGCTCCCTCCAAACTTTCTGCTTCTGCTTCTCACACAAACATATTGTTTGCCTCAGTATGGCAACAGGGACTGCACATCCCTGTCACTAATTGAACTGTGGAGTTGTTTGTCTCAGCTGTTTACAACTGAAGCGTTCATATATATTCTCATAAATCTTGTTCAACTGGTTGCTTACCCAATTCTTCTCTGTTGTGTTTCTCAAATACACAAGTTACAGCCTTTGCTTTCAGTTTCTGAAGCTCTGCAGCAGGGAAGTTTCTATGTACAGTGTATCATGAGCTCCAAAACATCCATGAGTGTTGGACAACTCTGTTGGACAACTTTGTTTTAATACCCTTTAAAGAAAAAGTACTGGTATGAGGCTTAGCTCAGAAAAAGGGATTTCCCTCCCAGAGGCTCAGAAATGCCTTGGAGTCATATCCTTTCCCTGGTGGTTCATGAAAGTCTGTTGGACTTTCTGTGAGCCTACAGTTTCACAATAGTGAGTGGGTTGTGCCAACCAAGCTTCAATCTCTGCTCGTCAGACATGTGACTGGGCCTGACTGCCACCTAAAAGTGAATTGGCACTTTTCTGCCAGGGAGCGACTCATAATGGCTGACTTGCCCACAGTTACAGTTCATTGAAACACAACCGTTCCATCAGCTACTCAGAAAGGCAGCTCAAACACCAAGTGTGGGGTCACTCAAAGAGGGTGCTGAGACCTGTCTGCAAACCCGCTTTGCTGGACTCTTCCCCCTTCCCAAACCTCCCGCATGTTCAGGGAGGGCAGGATAGAGAGGTGATAACACAGATGGGTCCTTTTGATTTCTCTTAGGTCTGAAGTCACTCTCCTGACCAATAGCTCTGGACACGTGCCCTGAAGAGACAATGCCTCCGCAGTCATTGTGTTGAGGGTTATATAATGCTGAGTTGCACAGTTTTTTGCTACGTGTGTTTCTCCCCGGGGGCTGCCAGAGGAGAAAACAAACCGGCCACTCTGCACGTTGCTGCTGCAGCCAGGCACTCAAACAGCGATGTTGCTGAACACACACCATGCTAGGAAAGCACCTCTGTACTATTTAGAATTAATATTTTTGAATGAGTAAGTACGAATATTAATTTATTTTTACTGAAGAGATTTAAAAAAGTAAAATTAAAAACATGTGTCTGATTTAAAAAACAAAACCCCACAAAACCTGAAAAGCATCTTTGTGAGGTCTATTTAAATGTTTGGAGGCAATTCTGAGACAAGCATCTAAATATAGTCGAGTGATTCAAGAGTTGCATTAGCCTACATGATACCAGCACTAACTTGTCTGGCAGACAGCCAAAGCTGCAGGGCCAGATTGAGAGCTGCTGGAAAGAAAACTTACTTGCCTTAAGGAAAGCAATACTAGTTGCTTTTATTTTTTTACACGTGTATTATATGACTAAAATATGTTGAGAAAGAACATATGATATAAGTAATACCAAATGGTCTTAATTTCTGACTCACTGACATTCAAGTACTTTAAAAATGCTCTGCAAATACCAGTGTGTTTAGTTGAAAACTTCATATAATGCAAGTAGGATGTGTGTACAGATAAGTACTCTACAGCACAGCAGAATTTCTCAGTACTGGAGCACCTGTCCTATGAAGACAGGCTGAGAGAGTTGGGGTTGTTCAGCCTGGAGAAGAGAAGGCTCTGGGGAGACCTTACAGCACCTTTCAGTGCCTAGAGGAGGCTACAAGAGACATGGAGAGAGGATTTTTACAAGGGCAGGTGGTGATAGGACAGCAGGGAATTGCTTTTAACTTACAGAGGGCAATGTTAGATATTTGGAAGAAATTCTTTACTGTGAGGGTGGTGAGGCACTGGAACAGGTTGCGTAGAGAAACTGTGGATGCCCCATCCCTGGAATTGTTTAAGGCCAGATTGGATGGGGCTCTGAGCAGCCTGGTCTAGTAGAAGGTGTCTTTAAGGTCTCTTCTAACCCAAACCATTCTATGATTCTGTGATGCTATGGATAAGTGAATGTATGTTCTGTGAAACTGTGGCAGGGTATTCCAAGATTTTAAGATTATTAGAAGTAAAGATCTCTCCAGAAATGTTTAATCGCAGCAGAAACTTCCTAAGTGCCAATTAATTTATGCCTTCCTTCTGACCTATTCTTCCTCCTTATAAGTTACTACCTTGTATGGAATTGGGGATGGCTGAAATAGCTCTTTCTGATCAACAAAACACTCTTGAAATCTGCAAGGCTTTTCAAAACCTTTTCCCATTTCACCTCAGCTGTAACCAGATTTTTCAGCCTTTCTGAGACATTGGGAGCCTCAGCTCAAATGTTAGGTCTAGTGAATCACCAAATCCTGTCAAAAGCAAAAGATTTTCCTTATCACAACCCTAGTCTTTTTGGTGACATACATCAGGAATATAGGCACTGAGAAATGGCTGCAGCAGTCCTACTTGTGGCAGGGCTGGTTCCCAGGCTCTGGAGTGACTTGAGTGCAGAGTAGCAAGGCACTGTGCCCACTGTTATACCAACCCAGATATCTGTGAGGCAAGCCATTAACATTTCTGATTCCGGGACAGTTTACCCAGACCCTAGGTACCTTACCCTATTACATTATTAATTCCTGTCCCAGCTTTGGACACTTTCACATATAAGAGACTACGGTCTTTTGTAATTGCTTTATTAAAAGTGCAGATGAAAATCAGTTAGAGCTGCACTACTGGCAGCAAATGAATTTCACTTAGAAGCTATTACAGCTACCAACCCCAAATTATCCCTATCCCAGCTGGAGTGGTGCCTCAGTCAGCAATTCACCTTTTAAAATGTTCTTTGTGTGAATAAGAGAAAAAAAGAACCTAATTGTCCTTTGCTGTAATTTTTATTGGTGTGTTTCCAGTGTATCTTTTTGCTTAGCATTACGCCAGAGTAACTCGACAGCTTTGTGTGACGCAGAGTAACCATTTGGATTAACATCACTGCCACGGAAAATGGAGGCAAATCCTCAGGGTGGAGATTCAGCCCTTAGCTCATGCAGAATCTGACACAAGCACTAAGAAAAGGTGATGTCTTTCCTAAATTTTTGACAGGTTTTCAGCTTGGACTAGGTCAGTTGTGGCCGCATCTCTGGTGTGGGATTCTTGATGCCGTGGTCCAGAAAAACCCTGGCAAGTGCTGTGAGATACCTCAAGGGTGGAACAGCAGTCCCAGAAGCACTTCATACTCCTCACTCAGATGGAACGTTTTCCCGATTGCTGCCCAATGGCAGTTCCATTCCTCACTCCTCTGCAAGGGCATGGCGAGGCAGAGGTCTCAGTTCCCTATGGTGCTCACTGGTGCTGGCTGTAGAAATGCAGAGGGGCTTAAACTTCCAGTGAGTGCTCAGGATACTCCACACTTTTAGAGCTGTTAGAAACTTGAAGGTTTGGTCACTAATACAGCGCTTTTGAGGCACACGCCTTTCTTTTGCTTGCAGAGATGAGAATCCTTTAAAGAGCAAGAACTACAAGAGGGAGGAGGCTGAGACTCAGGGACACCTTAGATGACAGTCTGCTGGAAGCCATTCTCTACCAACATCGGACTGAAAGCCTTCAGAGGTGCTTGGTGGTTGCAGGGTCTGTGTCACACTGAGAAAGGGAATAGCAACAGGAAACAAGACATCACTTTTTATTGCTTGTGTGACTTCAGTGCAAAACACCTCATTCACAGAACAGGAGAGTTTTTTGAAGAGAGAACAAAATGGGGGCGAAAAGGCCCATTAGGTTGCACTTAACTAAGGAACCAACCAGTAAGATTGCTCTCTTTGGAAGGAACAGTGTATTCCTGCAGGTCTTTCCACGCTCAGGTTGAATGAAGCAGGCCATCAGTAGTTCTGCTCTGTGCAGCAGTGACAGGAGAGGGGCTTGCAATGTGGAAGTTCATCTATCTTAAATGTCCAGTAAAAATCAGGGAGATTTAGTGTCTGAGAGTCTGAACAAAGAGAGTTTATTAGCAGATTTTCATTTGCCTGGAATGTGGTCATTTCAATATACTTTTACTTCTTTGTTAGATGTGTTACGTTCTGTTCAGCAGTTCCTTGTGCTTTTCAGTTTAGATCAGCTCTTACAATGAGGTTATTCTCAAAATGATGGTGTTATGTGACCCATGGCTACTAATTTCCATATCTAATTATTCAGCTTGCAACTAAATAAATAGGCTTTCTTTCTGCATAGTCTTATCTTGTAAATTTAATTATAATCAGCATTCTTGGCCTGTCTGATCTTTGGAGTCCTTTGAGCTACAACACTTAAAATATATCGACTTCTGCCACACCAGAGAGCCATGTAGCTAATACCTAATTTATCTACTTTTAACTCTTCAGCCCAACTGCATGCTTACAGTTTTGAGAGGAGACACTCTTTGGAACAATCTCAGTCATCCTTGTAACATTCTGGCAACCCATTCTAACCACTCCGCCATTGTACTCCTATGTTTCCCTGTTATCACTTAGCTTAATGTGGCATTTTAAAAACATACCTTTCTTATATACCATGACTTTTTTTCTGAAATATTATTTTGCAAAATGGCACATCGTTGGCAACAACTTGAAACCAAGATGTTCATTTAGGATCTTAGCATAAGATATTGGCATTTGTCTTAATATACAAACCTTTTGATTCTCTGCTTTAAAGGTATTACCTGTATTTTGCTGTCACTTGTGATAGGACTGCATGTTACCCTGCCTAAATATTGATATTAGGAGAAAGACAAATGATATTAGGAGAAAGACTTTAGGAGGTGCACCTTCTTAGGCGCACTGACTCAGTCCATCACTTGTGCCTAACCCTATGCAGACTTGGGGGTAACTACTTACCCTTCTGATCAACTCAAACATTTCCTTACATCCAGGTGAGATAAATCAAGACCTAAGACATTATTGAGCTATGAAACATGCAGACTCAGCCCAGATTTCAAACTCAAGATCTTTTCAACCCTTGTCCTGGCAGTGACAACAGAGACTGTCAAATCATTCTTCAGCTGTGCCTGAGCATGGGTGGTTTTGGTATTTGGTGAGACCAATATAAATTCATGTGACTCCACTGCCTAAATAAGGTTTCACAAGCATCTATCTATCTATCTATCTATCAGATATACTTAGATGAGTATACATATATTAGTCATATATAGTGTAATAGAAACATAATGGTAATCCTCTTGGTGTTACATGAGACAAAGTAGAACCCAATTAATATCTCTCCTATTCTTGGCAGTTTTGCAGAGGCGCTTAAAAAGTAATAAGTGGTTACTTCTGTAATGAAGTGTTTGTGATACAGAAGACACAAATGAACAGGTCTGTCCCCAAAAGTGGTAGCACTCTTAAAACACAAGTTTCATAACAGGGTTGCCCTTTGTTAGTCCAGTAGAAAATCTACTTTTTCAACACACTGTTCCGCTGAAGTTACTGAGGCCAGCTGAGTTGGATTGTCCTTGCCATTATATCAAAGAGGATGCACACAATTACGTGTCATGGAATGAAAATAAAATTTGTTGTGTATCCTGATGATGTGCTAATATTTGTATGAAAGGCTTCCAGTTCAGTGCTCAGTATATTTCCACAATCTGCACATCTGTATTTGAAAGACTAACCAGAATGACGACATCCTGTTGTACCTAAAATAGACAGGACTACCAAGGGGAGGTGCTGTGAAATGACATTTAGTAAAAATTATTCACTCGTCCGCAGTCCTGTTCCCTGACTGTCCTACATGTCAGTTATTGATCAGATCTTCACTCAGTGCAAAAAGCCTGTCTTTGAGCCTGTGCTTTAACTGTAATAATAAAGTAGGTCATTGATTAACTGGAAGTGTGACAGGCAGCTCCTCCAGTCAGGTCGTGACGTACTCTAAGTCTTGAGGGAGGAAAGCAAACGATGAATCAGTAATGCGAAAAGAAATAAAGCCCACAGGTTTTAGTCTTTTGGGAGGACTTCTCTCGGCAACATAGTTAGTAGCATTACCCTTGGCAAGTTGATGGCTATGCAAATTCACAAGAGAAGCTTTTCAGGTTTCCAAAAAAAGAAAAGAGAAGAAACAAACATCTAAGATGAAATTCTCTTACTCAACTGCAGTACCTCGGGAATTTTTTACTTTGCAGGCAACCAACTCATATGGGCTACTCCTACTCATTGTTCTCTACATTTAGATATAATATATATAATTAAGCACTGTATAATTAAGCAGTTTTACATGCATTGGTTTCCACTGCACTGTCTTCTGGCAGCAACTCTTTAGGAGTCCTTATTCCCAGCTCAGCTCCATGGCTACCCACCTATCCTGTTCCAAGCAAAGCAGCTCTCAGTGGGAGATCCTTTGCATTGGCACTCTCGGGGGAAGCCTCAGGGTTGCTCAAGTCCAGCAGCACAGTGCAGAACAGTCCTGCAAGCAGTTCTGCCATCCTATGCACCTCATTGTCCCAATTTGTCCATTACCCACAAGCAGCACAGATATGCTCTTGCTCCATTTTCCCATGCCCTTGCACTTTCCAAGCAAAAATTGCATCACGCGCTAGCCTTTCATTAGCTGGTTTACACCATTAGTAACATCTAAGGAAGCATGGTGCTTACACCACAGAGCAATTCCCTGTCAGACTCTAACTGGGAGAAGAACAGAGACGTGGCTCTGACTGATCCAGAGCTAGCTCTATCCTGACCATGCTGAGTAGCCAGTATTCCCTCTTCCCCTGCCCCCACTGGAGTTTTTTTTGTTCCAAAATTGCTCACCATGTTCCATGACTGGCAGTGCTAGATGTCAAATCTGCTCATCAATCAGTTCAGAAAGCAGAACAATGTTGACTCAGCACTATGCACAGTGTCACCCAGCAGCTTTTACATGCACGTTTGGTGTGATTTTTTCCAGAGGATGGAAAATCCGCAATTTCTACTGCTGCCTCCTCACTGCCTCCCACTTTCCTACCCAATAAAAACTAGCTCAGCCACTTGCAAATGTTTATTTCAGATAGTAGCACTGCCCACAGTCAGTCTATATATTAGTGTGCAGAAAAAGAAAATGAAGCAACTGGCATTTATTTGGCTATTTTTGACTTACAGATCTCCGGACCTCATCATCTCCCCCGCGCTTCTCTCATGTCCGAATTTCTGGAGCCCTGACAACTCCAGCCCTCCACTCTCTCTGCCTGTAGCTGCAGCAGCCTGAGCTAAGCGGTGCTATTTTCATAGACTTAAGGGGGGAAACTATGTGTACAAGTGAACTCAAGTAGCATTGACTGGTTTTAAGTCAAATCTATTTTTATCAGAATGACATAAATATGTAATAAATAAATATAAATAAATATTACATAAATAGGCATATAGTCAACAAATTACACATAGAGTTCTAAAAGAGTCAGATTCTCATTATGCAAAAAACCTGGAGTAGTATTGAACATTGCTAAAGCATGTGGGTCACTGTCAATGAACAAGCATAATTTGATTCTGTCATATTTCAGTTTTACTTTTAGAAATTTTATTGACTTTTTTTCAATAAAGTAGGAAAATTAAAGAATACTGAAAAACAATTTAACATATTTCTGTGTTTATTAAAAATTATTATACAAATTAATTAATGAAAAACTTTAGCCCAATCAGTTTCTCTGGAGCTTGCTTGCTTCATTCCTTTCTTTCCTTCTCCCATTGATTCTCTCTTTCCTTCTCTTTTATTTGAAATATCAGCATTTGTGCCTGATCTTGACATCCAATTTATCAAATGTAGCTGTAGGTCTGCGTGGTACAGCTCGGTCTTGGATGCTAAGAGCAACCCTTAGTTAATGAATACCTAAACGCTACAGCCATGAAAAAGATGCCCGAAACTACATTAAGTGAAGCAGCATATAGTGGAAAATGACCAAGATTACTCAGCAGTTTCATTTTAGGAAATCTGCATGTTACTAGGATATAAAAAGCCTTTACTAGTCCCTTTCCAGCAAAGACACAGAATATAAAGGTAGGGAACAACCATGTATTTCCTTAGCTGAATTAATTCACTGCCTATTTAGACAGAGAGTGACATCACAAGTGCATTCAGGAGTTAATCAGAAAACCACTACACAGGCTATACAGAATTTTAAGCAAAAGCATCCCAAACCCTGGAGTAAGCCCTCCTGAACACTTCCACAGTCATCCTGTTAGTCACGGCAGCTGGAATTTCCCTGTTCAGAGCGCTGTGTGAAGTCTCGAGGGGACTGAGGTTCCGAGATGCTTTTTCAGATACCCATTCAGTGGCTGTGTTGCTGAAGTGAGGAGCAGTCAAGATATACCAAAGACCTGCACCCTGGACCCATCCCACCCTTCCAGGCAGCCTAAATGGAAGTGAGCAGAGACTGCCAGAGCACTTGGGAGTTTCCAGCGCCCAAGCAGGTGAGATGCTGAGCAGGGGCGGTGGCCCTTCGATGTGGCCCAGGGATTTGCTCTTAAATGTACCAGTAAGCATTTAAGGGTAGAAAGGAGGTACATGCTCCTGTGGTTTTCCCTGCTGTAGGTCTGCTCACTGGATTACTCACTCACAAGGTCTCTATCTCTGTAGGTAAGACTGGAGGTTTTTAGGTGGAAGTCGGTGAACTTCAGTTTTGATGTTTCTCCTGGAAGAGCTTGTGGTGGAAAAAAAGGAAATTCCGTGCACCTCCTCTAGGCTCTGATGGCCTGTGCTGGCAGAGAGATCCTTCTTCAAAGGTAACTCAAGAATTGTTTCCATCTGCTGCAGTCAACTATTAAATAATCTTTGAAAAATCCTTTGTTCTGAACCTGTTGTATGGTTACCAGTGTGGATTTCTCCTGCTCATAGCAAGTTTGGAAATAAATTCACCCAAAATTACAGAAAATGTTAATTTCAATAGCTGATAGAAAACATAGGAAAATGAAGATTTTGCCTCATTTTTAATAATTTAATCTAGTGCTCATCAACCCACTTTAGCTGTAAGGAAAACTGAAGAAAGAGCAATCTATCAGAAGACTGAGCGTTGCTTCCAGCAACATTAGATGATGAGTTTACTAAAATAGACACTGCTTTACATTTTTGTATAAAATCCAGCTTAAAATACACAAGGCGTGTTCAATATTGACTTTCTGTGGAAAGACTACATGCTGAGAATATATTCTAAAAAATATGTATGTACATGTACATAAGTGTATATTGCATATATGTACAATAATGAGATTTTCTGGAGAAAATGTTTTCCATTCTCCCCTGTTTAGAGTCAAAAAGCAGCAATGTCCTGCAAGATTTGATTTTGCATAAAATGTTTGTAGTAAAGGTATTACTAAATAGTATTATTGAGTGACCATTGTTGACGAAACACATTTCTAATTTTCTTTGTGTGCTTTTTTTTCTACATGCTAGCCACTATTAACAGATATGTTGCTAACTAAATGATCATATTTACAGCTCGGGTTAAGTGCTGAAATCTTTGGGCTGTGTGAGGGGATTTTGCAACCCTGCCTACTCAGTGAGTAAACAGTGCTGATGTTTGGTAGACGTGGCTTTGAGTTTGTCCTTGTGGTTGTACTTAGAGCCTGGAAGCCCAAATGGTGCCTGTGACATTTAAAACCCACTCTGCCCTGAGAACTTGTTGCCAAACCTTCAAGGGGCCTACGTTCTTCTGCAAGGTGTGCCTGAGGTTACCTGTTCTAATGACAATAATGTTCTCTCCTCCATTCTGCAGGGCCCAAACCAGTAGAAAGGTTCCAAGTATGGTGAAAGCCTTATAAAAATAGGCAGAGGCAGCAGCAGTGTCAAGGGTACAGCGTATAGGAGGTAATATATAATTCACAGAATTAAGCAAAAAACCAAAGAAACACAAGTCTTTACTAAACCCACTAGCACATAGCAATAGCAAATGAAGAGTAGCATTAATTGCCTGAAACACTAAGTACATGATATAGAGACAACTCTAACCTGGGAAAGGAGTTAGTTCGTGCACCAAAACAGTAGGAGTAAATCGAGAAAACATCCTGCCCTTAAGAACAATGAAAGAACAAATTGAGAATGCATTTGCCATGCTGTTGGGAGAGCTGGAAAGTTTGCAGCCTAAACTAAGAGGTTAAGTTATTTCTGTTTACACAGGTTTTAACATATCTGATAGAACCAGGGCCTCTGTTTTGTAACTAGATTAGCTGATGTGAATCTGGCTGCATCTGTGTGGCATCACTGTAGTAAGTGGGATCCAAGTGGATGACTAATTGTGGCACTGGATTTGGTTTCTAGACTGGGCTGTGAGGTGGTCAGTCAGCCAAATAGCTGTGTACGTATATGCCCATGAGCAATCCTAGTCCATTCACTACATCGTAAATGCAGACATATTACTTGCAAAATTTCCCCAATCCTTAGCAAAACTTAAGAAAAAGTAAATATTAGAGCTCCCAGAATTAATATGAGAAGGAGGGAAATATACTTTTCCTGTATTGCTGTACAAATTGGGGTATGATATATATATATGCTATATATCCTCTATGCAATGACTGCAAGAAAATGAAATCTGCTTCAGAGCAAAATGAAATATACAGTAGGCAATTTAACTTCTCCATGGAAATTAAGAAAAGTAGAAGAGAAGAAAATAGTAATAAGTTTCAGCCTTACAAATGCTCATCTAATTTGCAATCAGAGTCTTTCAGTAAGATGCTACAATTAAAAACTCCTCCAGAACAAAACTGATACGATTTTTTTATTACACAGTTGGTGATGTCAGCTACATAACTGCACTTGTCATAGCATCTTATTACCCAGTTGAAATTCTGAGTGATGGAAACAACTAAAATTGGAAGAGAAAAAAAGAAACTCCTCATGTTTCAATCAAGTAATCAGAAATCCACCTGATAAGCAGATGCTGCTTGGTTGTTTGTCAGTGTAATGCAACTACATAAAACATTTTATTTGCAACCTGAGGCTTTCCTACCAGTTTGTCATATTTGTGTTAGCTTTGCTTAATGAAAATAGCAAAACAGAGGGATTTTTTTTTTCTAACCCCACATGTTGAGCTAAGAACTCCTACAATATTTTAGGAAAGTCGGGGCTGTCATTGTTGTCATCTAGACAAAAAGCAGGAGGATGGCATTATTTTGTTACTGTGACATGTTTCTAAATGTACCTTGTGGATTCATATAACCATAGGATGGTATGTCTGCTGATGACTCATGCTGACTCACTCACCAAGCCAGAATTTACTGAGCCTTCTCTGTGCCCACACACAGTGATATGATTTCCAGTCTGAGTGAATTCTTTAAAATTTAATTTAGTAGATTTTAACTACAGAGACAGATATGCTTCTTCAATAGTTGCCTTAATTCGTTTTTATGTCTTATTAAATGTGTGTTCAGATTATGTTTTGCAGAATCCTTTGAAATCAATTTTGAAAATAATGTGCGTAAGTGCAACTGTACTTTCCAAAGACAAAGGTCTGTCTGAAAGCACTGGAGGTAGAAGCACTGATAATCTACTGGTGCCATGGACCTAAAGGCCTAATGCATTATCACTGCCTCTCTGCTATGGCTTTAGCAGCAGTGCCTGTGGGCCTCAGCTATGGTAAGTCCCTAGGCTTAGGCAATGAATAATTAATAAAAAGACAAATTGACTGATTCTGTTTTTATTTTTAAGACTGAAACCCCTATATTACCGCACTCTGTAGTCTAGAGAATTAAATGGTATAAAACAAGGTGTGAAAGCAATTCTTTAAATGCTACTACAAATATCTTCAGACTGATTTTACTTTTCCTGAAATAAAACTACCAGTGAGATTCTCTCTTGGAACCAAATAAAAGCTTCTCTTCAATCTTGTATTCTTTGATGCAGACTCATATATTTGTTAAATCAGGATTTATGACAGTCTCATCCTGACTCCAGGATTCTTTACTCACCACACAGACTAAGGGAGAGAAAAAAGTATTTTGCTTGGACTATTTCTGCATGATTTGCTTTTTAAACTCTTCTGACAAATGACTAATGAATGTTCAAGCAATAGAAAATGAGATGCATGTATCTTCCCCCAAAATAAAAATGATCAAATTCTTCAGGAAATTGATAAACGTTTCTAGACTTTTCTCCATCTTTACGATATTCTGAAAGAACAGTTGATGCCCCAAGCCACCTACCCTTTCGTATTTCTCTGGGATTTTATGTAATTTCTCAAAAGTGTGTCAGCTTTGACAGTGTTTTGGGGCTGTGTGTTTTACTTCTCTTGCTCCTGCAGTCAGTCAGGCATGACTCCTAATCTGCAAGAATTCATCTATGATTCTGTCTTCTCATCTCTGGGATTTACTAAATTGCCCTGTCCTCTAAATCTGAAAGTGCTGGATGAGTGGACACTTCATCCCCAGTGGTTTCTGCTTCGCTGACTTCCTTTTATTTTGAGTGTACAGTCCTTTGTTTTGCTTTTGGAGAACAAAAATCCCAGACTTTAAGTCTTTAGTCACACCTTCCTGCCTGCATCATTGTTCACACAGGGCTTCCTTGTAATTCTGTCACTACAATTCAGAAGTTGTTGGGCTTGTCGTCTGAGTTAAATGAGTTTGAAAGTAGAATATAACTTCTTTTTATTACTTCAACCCTCAGTGGTCAAGATTCTGCATGTAATGGAGCATGATACAAGGAGAACCACACAGCTGTATGACAGGGGGTGAACAGAAGTCAAAAAATATGTTTCTACCCCAGTCCTCACATGTTCTGCTGATTAACATTCCTTCTCTTGCTGTTGCACTGCCACTCACAGTCTGCATTTGATCTGAGACCATCCATGATTTCGATCAAACAAGCACAAAGGACTCAGATCTGCTGAACTCCTGAGAGAGGAATGTTCTGTAGCAAAGATGCCCACTTTGGACATGCTTGCACCTTCCTCTAAAGACAGGAGAGGCCCATCCATATACTGCAGTCCTTCCTTTGCTGCAGGACATGGCAATTTCCTGAAAGTGCCATAATTACTGAATATATACAACAGGTTACTTGCAGCAAGTTTCCCACGCTGAAGAGATGAGTGCCCAAGAAATATAGCAGCTAAAAGTAGATTAGTATCACCAAGTCACTCAGACAGCTCACTGCTGGTCTCCTGCTTTCCAAGGAGTGCTACAGACCTGTGAAGAGAAGAGAGTGATTAGTAGATTAATTGTTCTGACAGTAGCTCATTTCTAAAAGCCCTCTTTCTCTAGGGGCTCTGATCCTTCCTGTGTTTTATTGCTGGGCAGGGAAAGAGCCTCTGGGCAGAATGGTGGTAAGAAATAGGCTACAGCCACTACCAGAGCAAGTCATCTTGCCTACAGCCTAATCCAGAGAGCCACAGACTGAATAAACAAACCTAGAGGTCATAGCCCCTGGATGCCCTATCTCTATTTGATGTCTCTGCAAATATTGTGTCTTCCTTTCTTTTACTCCTGATTTGCAAAAAATATAATGACAATGTGAAAGGGATGTGCTGGTAATTGAAAAAAGCAACATTTTTTTCAAGGAGTGAAAATTTCCAAGCCCCATCTAGCAATGCAAATAAGCAGTTTATGGTTTTTAAGCTAATACTGGCCTATCTTAGGTAAACATACATGATTGCAAAGCCTGTATCCAAAGGTCCCTCTCTAGCTGAATAAACTGGCACTGAGGTTTTCTGTACCTCTGTAGCTTATTCACTGCTTGCATCCAGTTTTAAGTACCATACTGTGATATGGCAGTGCCAGCAGTGTTTGGCAGTGTCCACTATGTACTTACCTCTGTGCTTATTACACTTCAGCTGTGGAGCTGCTCTTAATTATTTTTATTTCAAACACTTTATGAAAAAGCTGAGTTTATTACCATTTCAGAGCTTTGTGCAGTAGTGCTCTCTGGTTATTATGTTGTCATTCTTTCTTTTCAGCTTTCAGACTTTTACGGTTCTTACACCCTTTTGAAATGGACTGTAATATTTACATTTTTTGAATCTTTTTATAGATGTAAGATACTCACTTGGCTTCTCCTGGCAGTTGTGCACTCTGTCGTTCCCTGTGGCACTTCTCACTTGACTGTCTTGGAGTTCCACCAGTTCTTCTGCCTCGCTCCTCCTTTCCTGTGATTTGTTGCATCCATGGCAGAGCTAGAGCACCGTGTAACCTCCAAAAGATTTAATCTCGGTTGAGCACCTGCAGTTGTGCAATCTTATGGGTTCAATAACCACCCCACTGGAAAAACTTCTCCCATAGCGTAACACTGACTCTTGCTATTTGTTAAGAAATGGATTGATTTTTCAAATGTCTCCCAGGTTGTGGGTATCCTAAAGGTATGTGTGCCAACTCATTTATTTGGACACGATGCTTTTTCAGAAATAACATTCTTTGTGCTTGCCACTGTTACTTGAAATCACTGTTGTTGCAGGGTGAAGCTAAATAAGGGAGAAAAAAAGATTATACTAGTAAAGCAAGGGTTAAGGTTCAGATTGCAAAATGGAAACAAACACACAAGGAAAAAGTACAGAAACAAGAAAATCCAATTTCAATACATACCTTGTTCTGGCAGTCACTCACAGTTTGCCTCCGGGAATCAAGGAGCCAGTACAATGACACTTCAGGATGCACTTCTCAGTTGGGTTTTTGCCTGTCTTCGCCCAAAGTATGAGGGACTTCCCTATTGCAAGGGAGGCTAAACCTCAGAATATTTCTTTGGACCATTTCTCTTCCCTTGCTTCCTTCAATTTAGAGGCAATTCTAATATATGGTATGGTAGTTTTGACCAACCAGAGCTGTTTAGGTGAATGCAAATGAAATCTGTTTTCTCTTGCCTCAAATGGAATCATCTCTGATACAAAGTGATCCTTTGGCACACTGATTTCCTAACTTAGATTTGGAAACTTTCTGCTTAGAAAGTCAGTGGAATTGTAACTTGATTTGGGTCTCCTTATCCCAGACAACTTCTTTCATGAACCCTTTCTTCATGCCTTTTTAAGATCTCATAAATTTCGTATAATAAAACTATCAACTGTACATCAGACCCTAAACTCACAGCTTGTGAATAATAGATTACTTTATTCATGGGGTTCAGACATGAGATGCCACTAATAATGATGATCAGTTTAGGGTTTGGAGCATTTTCTCAAATAATCTCATTCCTCTTACTTCCTCACTTTATCATATCAGAGGTTTTACAACTATCACAGTAACTTTCAACTCTAATTCCCTTAGCCATAGTTAATTATAGATATCGCAGCAGTTTCAGAGTTATTTATTCCAGAGTTTCTTGATCATGAGCAGGCTAATCAGAGGTCTTCTGGGGACCCTTTCACTTTCAGAAATACTGCTTTTAAGATGTCAAGTCCTATCATCAAGACTTTGTTGGTTTTGTTTCATTTTTGTACTGTAGAGTATAAAATTCATGAAACTGCTCATTTCTGCAAAGTGGAACATTCACATTTAAAATTCGATGTCACCTTGTCACTAGCTTTCAATTATCTTCCAAATTAGAAAATATTTTCTAATAATTTGAAAGACGCTTATTTAGTTGGGTGATAGGCAGCCTGTTAAAAAGGTATGCTTTACACATTTCACTGACTTCTCTAGCTGGCAAAAAGGACTTTTCCAACATGCTTATTTTAACTGACAGTCCTTTGGTGGAGTGTGGGAACAGAGTTCAGAACATTCATTGTGCAGAGAGACAACATGACTATTCTTATTTTATATTTTCTCTCAGATAACTGTAACTACTAATTTATTTTTGTGTTTCAAAAACACCATGATAATTTAATTTTCCTTTAGTCCTCTACTACTTACCTGGCTTGTCTTCCTACCAAGACTAGTGGCACTCTGGCTTGAGCAGAGCTGTACCAAAGGCTGTGATCATGATGCTGGTTTGCCTTTGCTATGACAGGAGGGAGTCAGAGCACTCAGTACCTCCAAGGAAGTACACAGCATACCTCACGGTGACACTATTATTGTGGCTGGCATATTTTGATCATCTCATTTTCTGTTTGATATTGATGTACAGTAAAGTGTGAACATTATCTTTAAGCTGCAATCTGATCAGTCTCACTGAGCTTTAAGTGCAGCGAAGGGCAGTGGATTTTCTCTCTCTTCAGCAGCGACACGAACAGCAGGAGCTCTGGAAATTGTAGTGGCAACAGCAGCTTCTGTTGTGACAGTTCTCTCGTAGGTCACCATGGTGAGAATGTATCTGAGTGTTCGGGGGTTTTTTCTGTCCAGACACTAATATAATTTCTAGAATCCAGAAGAATAGATTATATAAATTATTACCCTTGTCATGAATTATCTTCATGCAGGTATGCTAGTAAGAAATACACACATTTTCTTTTTGGGAGGGGTTTAATAACTACACAAAGGATTTACGAATACTTTTAAAACTTTAAAACAGTTGGTTTTTCTGTTAGTATATAGTTGGAAAAACCCCCGAACACCATTAATTGAAAAAAAGTGGTAATAAGCAACAACATGGAACCTGGCCTACATTGTTTTGCTTTCCTTTGTGAAGATTCATCACACGCTTATATGTTTTAACATTAAAAATGTGAATTTTTGAACTGTGGATACTGCAGGACAAGCCAGGGGATGAAACTGGATTTTGCATGCAGAAGGCAAAGCTGTTTGCTCAGAGCTCAAAATTGAGATTGTTGTAATGTGACAGTGTCTGACATGGGCAACTTTGATGGCCAGGGAGAGCACCCATCAAATCACCCTACAAAAATGCAGAAAAGGAATAATTTTTTTTCATGAGGGGCTCCATCTGGAGTCAGTGTTATCCTTCCTGTCAATCATGCTCATTATCTTTACCTCCCAGAAAGCTGCTGTGCAGCCTGTTGATCTTACTGGATGGGTTGGCTGTTGGTGACTCTTTAATTGAGTCACTTCCATTCGCAAGTTCACAGCCAGTCAGGTCTGCAGCTCTGGCCTGCTGGGCCACTTCTTCTGGGGTTGTGCACCACTGCAGTGGATACCAGACAGCACTGCTTAGGCGTTACAAGATTTCAGAGAAACAGGGGCCCTTCCTTTGCCGTGAGCTTAATTTTCTTAGCTTGATTTATTGATTTCTTGCTACATTTCCTTTCTGCTTAAACGGGTATTCATCAGTTGCATGCGTGTATAAGTTACTCCACAGCCCCTGCTGCAGTTCAGCTCTTTAGGAAAAGGTTCAGTGACCTACTGGACATGCATGACGTTTCTGTCAGAAGACATTTTTGCCCCCTCAGTCTTAAAAAAAGAAAAGTCCTCTCAAGGCCTGCTTTGTTCATTGTTAATCTTTCAAATCTGTATTAGGGCAACCCTTCACATGTGCACAGTTTGGTTGATGGTGGTTTTTTCCCTCAGAAGGGTGATGAGTCACATCCATTCCAGTGTAACAGCTTGTCTGATCTTAACAGAATGCCCTCACCAGAAACATCCTTGAATAATACAGACCACTCTCATAGATCAGGTTGCTTCTGCCTGATGTGCTGCCCCATTCCAAGCAGCTTCACTTACTTACCCATGGGTAGATGAGAACAGTGTGTGCTACAAGCCCCCGCTCTCACCAGGGTCCACAAGCTGTTTTTCTTCCTCAGTAATGGGGATATAGAGAGATAGCAGTGAATGGAAATGTGGGACGGTATATTTAAAGTGCCACCGATTTTATGTGGGAAGGTATTTTTGAAGTGTGAGTGATTTTATGAAGCAACCTTTGATACTCTCCCAGGTAATTACTTCAAATGGTTACAGTAAGGAAGGGTAAAATAGTGAATTAACGGTAATGATAATTCCAAATGAATTAGGAAAATATCGCAAAGATTAAATAGTAAACTGTTAATTTGTCTTTAGATTACTATTACAGACATGTTTAGGAAAGAAGTGTAAGTGGGCGGCAAAAGGTAGCAATGGAATTGCATTGACAGTCATAGATCTCAATTAATAGCTACATATTTCAATGATAAATTCTTCAGACTTATTTTTATTTTTACTCTCATACTTTTAAATTTTCATTAGAATGGTCTCAGCTATGTAACATTGTGTCTATACAGCTTTTGAAAGATGTCTGAAAATTGAGTGGATATTGTTACCAGAAGTCATTTATTTTATGGAGCATAAAAGCAAGATTGTTAGGCAAACCTGATTAACTTCTTCAATAACATAAGTTTAAAAGATGATAAGAACATAAATATTTTACAGTTGACATGCATAAGCTTTTGGTCTATCTTAAAACATATTAAACTCTCTTAAAATGCTTCAGTCAAAGGGTAGAAAAGATAATCTAAAGTCCAGATAGTCAGTGAAGAACAAACCAGGGCAGTAATAAAGATGAAGACACATTAGGGGTGGTGGATGAGAGTAGTCTAAGCAAAAAGTACATCAAAGTAAAATGTTTAGCAAGGTTTTGGACTGGAGAAGGAGACAGATCAGCAAGAAGTTAACAAAACTAACACTTCTGCTCTGTCTCCCATGCTACCTACAATACTGCATTGAGTTCTGTGCTTCCCAGTGGCAGAGAGGAAGAGTGTGAACACATGCTCACAACTTACTGGGTTACCAATGCAAATTATTCCTTACCAGCAAGGATGCTACGGCGGCCTATGGTAGCTTAAATGAACACATTTCACTTCAGCAGCTGGGTGAGCTGGATGCATGCACACAGGCAGTCATTACAGCTCATCTGTGGCGTACTAACTTATTGAGCCATGCTAAGTCATGGCTTAATTACAAACTGGCTTGACAGCTTGTGGCTCTCCGTCCCTACCCAATTTAACAACATGAACAAAGCTGAAATGAAGGCTACAGAAATAATCATGGCACACCAACCCGTTCAGTTTGTTACATCTGAAAGCCAGCTCATGGCTGCCTGTGTGCATCTCCGAATAAGTACTTCCACACTGCCAATTAAGTCCTGTGTGAAGGCACTTAACCTGTTGCCCAGCCACGCTTAAGATTGCATTTGTCATTCTAATGCTGAAGCTGAATGACATTCCATATCATGCTGTGATAAACTACAACATTCTGTCCTTCTCTGCCATCTTTTTGAAGTGATGAGCTCCCAGCAGCTAGAGGAAATTTCTCATACTAAGGTCTTGGTTTTATACTCTTGAGGTTAACTGCATTTCTATTTCTCCATCAGTTTAAATGTGTGTGGTTTCCTAGTTTTCCTTAATGTTGGTACCCCTAAGCCCTGGAACATTTACAAATTTATTTCCCACCACGTTCTGGTGTCAGTGTCATTAAGGAAACATCTAGAAGGTTTAAGCCCAAAACTTATCCTGGGCAGGGGGTTAGTGTAGGGGCTTGTGATGGTAGGAAGGAAAGAGAGCAACCTTCACTGAGATACCTCACTTGTGATCATTAGATTTTGCTTTATCCTCTATGGATAATCCATCACCTCCATTAGTCTCTGGTATTGCTCTGTTAATTCCTGTCATCTCCTCCTTTATCTGTAAGTTGAATGATATTATCAAAGAAAGATATTAGGTTAATCTGGTAAGGTCCACCTTTAGTAAACAAACATTACACTTGCTCATTTCCTGATATACTTACTTTAAAAAGCTTACTACCAGAGAAGTGATTTCATTTGACACAATTTTCTGACTTCTGGGATGGGTATTATGTGTTCTTTCTGCCCAGAAGCTGTAGACTGTGTTTTATTTTCATCTCATATGTAATACTAGCAATTTTCTTTCCCTCCTAGCTATTAACCATCCTGCCTTCTAACCTCATGTTCAAGATCACCATCTTTACTGAAAATTGAGGCAAAAATATGCATTTAGTTTTAGAATTAGAGGTAGACTATCTCTAACCCCCACTTCTTCCTCACTGGAAAGCAACATCGCTTCCTTCTTACAATATTATGTCACAGCTGGATAACATCTTGCTGTTTTTTTCAGATACCATATCCCATAAATCAACCCGATTTTCCAGATAAATTCTCTCTTCATTCTCACACTTATTGATGTTTGAGATCCTTTCTGGACCAGACCTTTTTCCTGTTTTGTTATATGCTCTCTGCCTATAGTTCTTGCCCCTCTCTTGATGCCACTTCTTTTCCACTTATGCCTTGAAACCTCTACCAGTAAACTGTTTTGCCTTCTGTGAGATACAGAATCCCAGTCTTTTGGTTTCAAGGTACCCAAGGTTTCTTCCACATTCAAATTTCTGTTTTCATTGTACAAGCTGATTTTATTGCCAGGTCCCTTCATTTATCAGTTTCCATTTCTGAAGCTGAGAATGTTCTATTTTCTTTCACCCCTATCTTTCATCACACAAATTGTGATCTCCTACTTCAGGGTTATTATTTACCATCAGGCCTTTGAGGGCCTGAACCACCCAAAAGCATTACTTTTTACAGGCTCAGTGACAGTTTGGAGGAGGATTTAATTTACTACCACAGTCCAGAACGTCTGGCCCGAAGTATGAGTAGCATGTATTCCCCAAATTATTAAATGAGAATTTGAAATCTCACTGACTGTTTGTTTGTAACCAAGCAGTACCATCTCTTCAACAATATGGAGTTTTTCAGCCATCTCCTAACCTTCCACCTAGGGTCTGTAATGATCTCAGAGCCCTCTTCTCTCAGTGCAATCTGTAACCACCTTTTCCAAAAATAAATTGGAACTAAATTTTGAATTGTATTACTACCTGCATTTTATTTGCAGAACATCACTTTCTTAGCACAGAATATTACTACACACTTTTATTTTTACTTCTGTGTGTGTTTCTTCAACCACAAATCCCCTGTAATCCATGCATTGTGGTTAGGAACTGAGTTTTCTTTCATCACAAGGAGGGTGTCCTGTTTTGTGAAATTCCTCCATTTTTTCCCCCAAAGTGCAAGAGATAGTATATCCACTTCTCAGTTATTTCTTTTTTACACAGTAACACTACTTTTTTGCCTTTGTCTGTATCTGTCCTTTTTTCTTTGCTACCCATCCTACATTCTTCCTATTTCTGGTTGCTGTATTAACATTTAATCTTCCTCTTGCTGAGCAAAACCAAGGTGAACTATTACATGAATCTTTCAAAATTTTCTCTGTTCATTTCTTAATGTGAAGATGACCTTATTATCTGTGGTGATTTCCTTCCTTTCTTCACAGATGGTGTAATCTAGAAGGGGTACACAGGGAAGTGGTGAAGAACTAACTACTGTTGTTTAGTGAATTAGTTTCCATGGGAAGTTACTCAGCTGAAAATGAAAGCGTTTGTTTGCTTTGCAGATAAAAAAATACCCATGTACCATGAATATTCTCAGTGTCTGAGAATGCCTTCTTGTGAAACTAAAGCAGTTGTCATTTGTCAAACCACTATGAAGGCCAGTTAAAACAGTAGATGTATACATGCTTCAGACAAAGAGATAACTTTTAAAAAAACAGAGGTAAAAATTGAGAAAATAACATGAAAACTATCAGATCAAGTAGCTTCCCAAAGGTACTGATTTTTGGCAAGACCCTTTTTACAGATCATTAATTTGAACATTAAACAAACTTAATTATTGAGATTCATCAACAGCTACTCCTAAAAGGACAAATCTCCTCAACAATAGCAATAGAACATTAAAAAATGGGAATTTAAAAATCTCTGTATAAGAACTCACCTTCATTCCTCTTTAGTGTAATATCAAAGCTGTTTGCAAATTGCCTTTATCCCATACTATCTATTTCCCATTTATTAGCATTTCTGTGCTTCACAGTTATTTTCATCACCACTAAGAATAAAATGGGCACTGCGTGTATTTAAAAATGCCCACCCTTTCAGGCACGCAGACATCACTGTCGAACCACCACACGTGTATTCTCACAAATATCCTGCCTTGGTAATGCGGAACAAAGCTTAACTGGGGCCAGCCATGAAATGGCACAAAATCCCTAGATTAGCCATTAACTCCACATTGCCACACACAACCATTATTTCACCTACTTATTACTTCACCGCCCGCCCCTGGTGCTGTCACTGTGCTGCTTGCTTCTTGCCACACACGCCTCTTGAGCAATGCCAGGGTTTAGTGTTAGCCCACAGAAACCAGCCAGATATGCACATTTGCTAGAGATTAGGAACGTGCTGTTTACGCTGGGTTGTGGACTCGCGTGCACAGCGCAGGTTTTTAGTTAATCTCTAACATTTGAGCAGGTCATGTTTGAAAAGCAATAGGGGATATCATTTATTACTTTAGAGAAAATGGAGGGTAATATTTATTATTTTGGGAAGTTGTACTGGTAGTGAGGTGATATGATAAGGAAGTATTTAATTTTTTCTAAATTGCTTATAAAATGGTATAGGCAGTTAGAGCTGAAGGTGAAATGAAGCGGATCAGAACACAAGTGTAAAACCTAGAAGCAAGGAGAAAGGCAGGATCAGAGGGTTTGAATGCCAACTGAAAGACTAACTTGTGGTTTCTTGCAGCATTTCTGTACATTTTTGTTTCAGCTGTCACTGTGGCAAGAGTGGCTGCTACAGTAAATTAGATGGAAGAGTCAGAAGTAGCTGGGTATCAATGTTCATACTGAGCAAAATTATCTAGTGCTACCTAGGGTATCTCTCTGGCAAGTGGCAAAGAAGCAAAGCAGAGGATGTAAACAGGGACCTGATAAAATTACAGCCCAGTTCCATACCTGCTGAAATTTGTGCAGGATATACCATTACATTAAAGAGTGCCAGGCTCTCAAAAAATTCCCAGTGAATCTCTCGAAATAAAAACAGTTTCAAAAGTCCAAGAAGTATCTAGGCTAAATAAATTTTGCATTCATCAACCCAAAGATATGGCAGATTTGTCATTGCTTTAATAATACATGAATTATATTTAAATGACTACGAGATATAAGCCTGAGGATAGGAACAACAAAAAAAAAAAAAAAGAAAAGAAAAGAAAAAAGATCCCTGGCTATATAAAAGTATCTTGAGTCCCAGATCATGTGAACACTGCAAAGTTAACTAAGTTGATTGGCAGCTGGGTCTGGGCACTCAAATTAGCTTGTCTATGAGCAAGTTTTCTATGACAGAAGGGTAACTGCAGTCTCAGCATTCTGGCTGTTTCTGAACTGGCTCACGAGTGCCTGTGCTGAGGCAATCTAGGTTTCATTCTCATTCAACTCTATCAGCTGGTAGGGAGCTGTGGGAAGCAGCACCATAACACTGGAGTGAACTTTCCCATCTTCTCAGTGTGCAGTAGATCCATCTGAACCCCCAGAAAGCAAAGCTTCAGCTTTAGAGCTGCATTTGCATCAGTCACTGGAGTGAAAAAGTGCTACCAGAGCTATGTGCAAGGATTTTCTAAAGTGAGTGGTGGTGCCCATGACCTTAAAGGTAAAAGCTGCATAGTATTTTCTGCACTATGAGCATAACTCTGGAGACCCTGGAAAAATAATCCCATCATGTGCCTATGTGGAAGACTGGGAGAGAATGCCAACTCCAGAAGGAAAAGCTCCTGTCTTTTTTCAGGGCCAGTTCCTTTTGTAAATACTCCAGATGAATAAATGAAAATGCAATACAAACTGTATTTTGACCTGTGGTCTCAAATCCTGCCTATGATGGGTGTTCATTCTTGCTGATGTATCCAGTGCGTGGGGAGGAAACACCTCAGTGTAAGGAAAGGGAAAAGGGCATAAGTAGACTATGGTGTGGGAATTAGTACGCCATTTCTACAGGTAGCACATAAAAGTTGGGGTTCTCGGGAGTGCAAGGCAAGGCCATCCCTTCTAGCTTTCAAGGAAAGTGTATGACTGCAGCATTTGAATTGCATACAGAGTTGCACAGGCAGGAGTGGGTCCTTCTCCAGCGAGCTGAAACACAGCCGGTTTTAGCCAGTCATAGAGAAAGGTGGGAATAGCACGGGATTACGAGGGATCAGACAGATTTTCATGTTCTTTCGTGAATAAACAGTTTTGGTTTGGGGCAAGAAAGGAGTTGAAGGGCAGGCGAGCCCATGCAGGGTGTCCATTACGGCCTCCCGCGGGGAGGCTCCCACTGCAGCCGGGAGCAGCTGCCCGTTCCTGCACCCCCCACCTGCCGTGACCCAGGGGTAAGAGGAGGTTTAGGGGTGACCTTATCACCCTCTAATAAGCACTTGAAAGGAGGGTGTAGCCAGGGGGGGGTCGGTCTCTTCTGCCAGGTAACAAGTGACAGGACAAGAGGACGTAGCCTCAAGCTGCGCCTAGGGAGGTTTAGGTTGGATATCAGGAAAAATCTACTCCCTGAAAGGGAGATTAAACATTGGAATGAGTCGCCCAGGGAGGTGGTGGAGTCACTGTCCCCGGAGGTGTTTAAGGAAAGACTGGACGTGGCACTCGGTGACATGGTCTGGTTGACATGGAGGTGTTCGGTCACAGGTTAGACTCGATGATCTCAGGGGTTTTTTACAGCATAATTAATCCTATGATTCAGCGATTCTACTCTTCAGGCGGCCCCGGTGTCAGCGGGGCTCTGTGGGGTACCAAAGGCAGCCTCGAGACGCCTCCCTCGGGCACCAGCGCGGGGCCCCGGCCCGGCCGTCCCGAGTCGGGACTCGGCGCTCGAGCCCTGCCAGCGCACGGGAACGCGAAGGACGGACACAGCTCCAGCCTTGCTCTCTGGTGCTGTAAAACCGGCAGCCGCGCACACCGGACCGATGAGGGCAGCGACCGTGACTCCCGCCTCCCGCCGCACGCGATGCGCAGCAGCTCCCGCCGGGGGGGCAAGGCCCCGCCCTCCAACGGGCGGGAGACAGACCCTCGCGCGCCCTGATTGGCTGGCGGTGATGTAATCGCGCGCACATACGGGTACTCCCCACTGCCCCCCGTGGGGCACGGGGGAGGTCGCGCGCTTCTCGCCCGCCCCGTGACCAATCGCCGTGCGGAGCGGCTCGGCGCGCGGGCCGGGCAGCGCTCTGCTGCCTCGCCGGCTCCGTTTGATTGGCAGGGGTGCCGACCAATCAGAAGAAGGCACCCGCGGGTCGGTAAACGCCCACTTGGCGAAGCGGCGGCCGGGGCGAGAGAGACTGCGGGAGTGGCGGCGCTGGGAGCCAATGGCCTGCAGGCAAACCGCGCCGCCGGGAGGGAGGGGATGTGGCGGCGGGAGGGAGGCTGGGAAGGGCGAGGGTGCTCTCTGACAGCCGCTTCCGTCAGTCCTGCCCGAGGCTGCGAGGCCGCATAAAAAAAAGTGCGGAGAAAGACGGAGTCCTTGCGCTGTCGTCTTGATTGACGAGAGCCGCAACCAATAGTCACCAAAGCAGTGGGGGGAGACCCAATCAGGAAAAAACTTTTGGGCGGGGCCTGCGCGGGAGCAGCGAAGGGACCGACCAATGACAGTGAGGGAGGGCAGTGCCGGTGGGGCCAGCGGCCAATGGTTGGCGGGAGGGGGCGGGACACGGTGAGCCTGGCTCCGCTCGCCCCTCCCGAGCGCGGTGACGCGGGCGGGGGGACGGTGGCTCCAACATGTCCGCGCTGCTGGCGGCGCTCCGAGTGCGCGACCGGGCGGCGGCGTCG
>WBMZ01010241.1:0-122986 GCA_013400975.1 Atrichornis clamosus
GGAAAGGAAAGGAGGAAAGGAAATTAAGTGGCACAATATAACACCACACAGGCAAGCTGTAGCCTCCAATAAGAAGAATTCAGACTGAAAACAATGCCAGATATGTTGTAATTCAACAGTGCAAGAAGAATCTGGCTTTTTCCTTTAATTTGAAAACTGAAATGATTAATAAAGTAACCTTTATTTTCTTTCCCTTTCCTCCTTGAGAACTTACCATGTGAATTCCTGATGAAGACCTCTGGGCAGTTTCTAATCTAATAGAAACAAGTAACATGAAGCCACTAAATACACCCTTTTGCCCCTGATACATGTAACAAAATTAAAATAAATAGATTTAAAATTCTAGCATTGCATATTATGAAATTAGAAAGCCATTAGTAACCATATAAAGCACTGGGTCCCAAAAAATCATTATGGAGAAATTTCTTGAACAGATAAAAATATATTTATATAATCTTCTTATTATTCAATAAAACATTTTGTTTTGAGTCCCATTGGCTTTTGTTCTATCTCTTTGTGAAGCAGAACCAATAATAGAAAACCTTCTAGTTTTCTTCTGTCTCTAAGGAATGAGAGAGGAAAAGAGACTTTTCTACACCAGTGATTTTGTGTGACTGACACGATAAAGTTTCATTTTGAACAAAGAGATAACATTATTTTTCAGGATTCCCTTTCAGCTACTAATCATTTGTCATTCCTCCCTGAGAATTCCCACCCATTTCCAGTCTCTCAAAGAATTTGAATATAGTGCCATTTTGACCAAAAAAAAGAGAGGGAAGACAAGGGAAATTCTGAGCTGATATAAAGTAATCTTGCTTTGCTGAAAATATTAGATATTTCTAGCCATATGTCAGTCGGGGGCCTCTCCCATTTGTGGGAGGACAAAAAAAATGCAGAAAAGCAAGATCGTTTCTCAAGACAACAGTCCTTTGCCAGAACAACTATATATTAGTTCATCTGACAGCAATGAGAAAAATTAAAGGAATAATCCTCTGAAAAAAACAGTTCAAAGTGCAACTTAGTTTACATCTGGTATTAACAATTGAAACTGGTTCAAGCTCTCTCTAATTTAACAGGGGATATGTCCGGGCCGCAGAGTGTTGTCCATACATTCTACTGGAAATTGGTGGTCTACCTTCTCCCCAGCAGGAACACAAAAATGAATTGGGCATTGTCAATGGTAGTAAAACATAATGAAGTTGGTTTCCCAGTAGACAGGAGAATGGTAGGAAGGACACATCCAAGTTGTATCTACAATTGCTTTCTAATAAAACAAAACATTAGTAAGGTGCAAAAGTACAGGAATAGCTGTCTTCTTTTGCTCTACGATGGCTATAAATGATCAGAATTGTACAATATGGCTTTAAGATAGTGAAGAACTCATGAGGCTGGTTGAGAAAAACAAGATTATGGCCTCTTGCTTATCTTGCACTGGCCTCAAGCAAAGCCTAAAATCTGAGTGATGTCTGGAGTGAAGGAGAGGCCTCACACGTTGATGTTGTTTCTGTGAAGCACACAAGAGCACCTCACCTCTGTGGCAGCCAATAGCCACACTCCCCTCACTGTGAAAACAACCCTTGTTTTAAGTCTGGGTCATTAAGGAGATAAGGATGCCTGCAAAGACCCTCTAAGGTTAGGGAGCCTTGACTGCTACCTCAGCACCTTCAGGAGGATCAAAGTATTGATTCTACCTCTTTGTCAAATGTAAATTCTGACCACAAGTAACTGAGATACTTATTAAATGCCATTAACACATTAACTTACAGGCTCATCAGGAGGCAAATGAAGGAAAACATGTCATGCAATGCATGTATGACCAAAGCCAGCCAACCCCATCTATACCACATGATCATCCCATTCCCTGGGACAGGACAAAATTTCTAGTATAAAAGCTGGGCTTCAGGGCAGAAATGTCAGGAGCAGGAAACCACTTCAGCTAGCTCCAACTGGAATGAAAGGGGGTTTATTTTTTGATAAATTCCTATACCTTTTTTGCAGTATACGCTATGGACAACAGCAGATTCCAGTGTCTGATAGCTAACATTCATAACACTCAAGGCACAACAGGGGATAAACACAATTTTAACCATCTGTTGAGAAAGAGTAAATGAACAGTAAAGAGGACTCCCTGCAAAAAGAGAGTGGGGGAGAAAAGCAAAGAAAATTATAGCACAGTCAAGACAGATAGGAAAATTAAAGGAGAAAGAAAACCCCATGGACTCTTGTTTAAAGCATACAGATATATAATAAAGACTGGCCAGTGACTTGTTGTAATTTGGGTGGTGTCATGGTGGTTTAGAGAACAAGTTCAGCTCACACTTATGAAAGAGGGCAGTGAGTGTGAAATCATTTCTATTTCAAGGGTAGGAGCAGATGTAGATACTGCCAATGCCTCAGTAAATCTCTTTACATAAGCAGTTGTGAGGATGTTATTTTCTGAAATGGGACAATTTTTAGCTCATTCTCATTAAGGTTGGGAAAAAGACAAGGTGAGTAAGGTACTTTACTTGCATATGTTCTGCAAGATGAACATACATTTCCTATTTTGCAATCCACTTATTCCTGCAGTTTAAATGAGTCATTACAAAACAACTCTGGACTGTTATATAAGCAGTACATTTCTGTTTTACTGGGTTGAATATTTTATTGCACTCAGGTCATAATCCAGAGTCCACAAATAAAAAGGATGTTTCTCTATTGATCTCAATGGGTAGCTGATAAAATTTGGTAAGTCTGCAAGGAGAAAAAATGCATTGACTCCTCCAGTCTTCACGAAATGATTAGACTTTCCTATTAGAAATACTTATGCTCCAATTTTGTCCTAGCAAATCCACTAAGAGGTAATAAGATACAAAACATCAACATAATAAATATCACTTTATTACCATCAGCAGCAGTCTCTCTTACCCAATTTCTAATTTTTTGGCCTCTGATTCCTATTGTTCTGACAGAAAAAAAAAAGTGGTTATTTTACTTAGTAATTTTGCTAAATTTTTATTTTGACCTTCTTTTGCCTGATAACCATGTGCCTTATTTATTTTTCCCATTTTCCACATTACATAGACATATTCAGCACAATTGTTAAAATATGTTTACTTTCATTTAAGTTAAAAATTGCATATTGTAACTACTACTCTCAATTTCTTTTTCTTACATTATATCATTGTGAACTGTGAATTGTCACTGAAATACTCTTTCACTCCCAGGGCTTATCTTCAAAAATTTACCATTTTAATGGAGTTATAACAAAACTGCAGAACTCTTATCTCAGTTTAAATTGCACATCTGATACACAACTGTAAATAAGAAATCCTACAAAAACTAAGACTATAATTATGAGGTCCTGAATATTTTTATTTACCCCGCATTAAAAAAAAAATCCACGTAGGGAAAAATATGTATCTGACAGCAGTGATGTTTTTGTTGTCTCAGTCACTTCAGGTTAGTGGAGGCTTAACCACCTCACTGAGAACTTTCTTACATGTACTGCTGATCCCAAGAAATTCTTCAGTAGGGCAGCGGGAAGTCCCTAGTGACTGTAATGTTACAAGATAATTTTGTAGTGCCACAGTAGAGAAAACCTGACCTCTGCTACTAAGCGTGGTGGTTTGTACTTGCCTATTGCATACTAAAGTACTACATACACTGCATTCTTTTTTTTTCCTTTAAAAATCAAGACTATATAACATACTCATAAAACTAACACCTGACATGCTGATAAGTAGCTGGGAGGAAACAGGGTTCTTATAACAAGCTAATTGATGCAGTCACCGTACGAAATAAACTTTTCTTCAGATGTCAGAATGCCTGCAGTATCATGAAGAAGGCTGGCTTGTTCATTCCACAGTAGAACAATGTGCCTGACACAATATTTTAACAGATGTAATCTAAATGTACATACATTAAGGGTCTTTCTTCATGGTAATAAAATATATATTTTCCTATGTGTTTGAAAGCAGAGCCAAACCACTGGCAATGCAAATTGACACAGAAGACAATTGAATTATGTTGCAAGTCTTCCCAGTTTTGTACTCTACAAGATGAGTATTGCAGAGCAGTGTTTGTTCTCTGTGTGGATTTCAGTCTCTTGCAAGCATGTCATGGAGGACTTAGGAAGAAACAATGTCCGAAGGAAATAGTATTTGAAAAAATACTTACAAAATGACACACACCAGTTCTTTCATTAATATTTCCCCTATGACTAGGGAAAAAAACCCAAACCAAACACAAGAAGCTACATCCTTAAGAACCTGTGAATGTCATGTAGATTAAAAAAAAAATATATGTTTATGCAGTTCTTGAAATTTAAGGATAGATTTAGTACTCAGAACTGATTTATATTCCACTAGATTAATGCTGTAGATATATTTAAACTCTTATAGTGCAGAGATAAATAATATAAGATTAAATATTCTATGCATTTTGCCTGTGGTTTCCTTGTCCTTAAAATTATCTTCTGTAAAATTTACCTAAACAGTGAACAATTATAATTTCCTGCTAGAAATTTTCTGGAGGTCAGAGCTAAAAAAAGCCTAAATATTGGATTTTGCACCACTGGAACTAGTTGACCTGAAAATAAAACTACTATAATCTAATTCCTTGGAGGTTGATTTTATTAAAACATGAAAATTTCAATACCCTGTTTTTAAAACAAACAAGTAATTTTAAGTTTCGTCCTGAAGCAATGCAGTGATTATCCCACAAGTTCAGTATTATTCAAAATATGTGCTTAAGAATGTATTGCTATAACATGTTTTAATTTCAATTTTTTATGTTTGTTACACAAGACAATGATAAGAAATATACTTTTGCAAGCCAGTTTCTTAGCATTACCGAGTTAAAGGACTATCGCGTGTGCCTTCCTATGACAGAATACAGAAACTAATCTTAACCTGCTTAAAGTTGCAGTACCTGCAATAATCACGTCTGCCCTACAAGATTTATAGCAAGTAAAATTGTGTTTGTTCATATGAGTATTTGTGTGTACAAATTTCTTTTCACTATCTATCAATGTTGTTAGATTAATACAAAGATCTCAATGGTAGTTAAAGTTCTTAAAATATTTCTACCAGGGAGTACAAAACAATATTTAAGCTCAGAAAGTCTTCACTTACACATGCTTTTATCCCATACTCTCTACCATGATAAAGAGATCTCTGATTTTCTCACTCATTTTTAATTCACAAAATGAGATTGAAGAACACCTGACTGATATCAACATATACATTGCATATTGTGACATCACAAACTACCTCAATATAAATTATTTGCATATTTTCATCTAAATCCCACAATTAGAAACATCAGATACAAACATCTAGAACCTTTTCTTTTAATTTTCATGTAAAATGAGTTTGCTGTGTATTATTTCTAGAGTATGGGTTAACATGTATTAAAATATAATCCATTAAACATGAGAATAAACTACACATACCGAGAAACAGTGTCTACTGTCATTAATGTGGAACATAAGAAAGCTGACTAGTCAAAATCATTCAGATTGAAACCAAATAAAATCTAATGAGAAAGCACAAAGTCACATGACAATATATAACACAGCAATTATACAAGAAGCATGCAGTTAGTCTGGAAGGTGAAAGAAAATTTAAAATAAGATAATGTTATCACACATAAAAGCATACCTTATCACAAATATGAAATCACTTTACATCAATAAGATCAGTATACAGTTAGAAGACAGCAGAACAGGTTTTTAGCTGCATCCATATCCCTAGAGGTAACTTCTCTCCAACTTTTGACTGCATGTCTTACCTATGAGAACTTAAACTCGAATTCCAAAGTGCCATCTTGGTAAAACAAAAGCAGAAGCCTGGTCCACTAAAGTGTTCTGCATTTAATCAAGAGCAATGTAATTACTGTGGCACAGATGCAAAAATAATAATATAAGAATGCGTTTATCATTAATTCTCACTGAGTAGAAGAAAATTATTCTAACTAGAAATTAAAGAAGAAATTATCTACTGTAGAGAAAAATACAATATACATTAAGAAGCACATTGAAAAGGGATGGTGTATGGATTAGAATAACTGCAGTGACCTTTCTGGCAGCCTACCCTTTTAACACAAATTATGTTCCTTCTGCTAAATTCCCAAATAAAATAGCAAAGTTTTTACTCATCTGACAAACGTTCTTTCAATATTTTCAGGTATTTACACAAGAAGAATATACATGGCCTGCACACTTATCTCCACAAACATAGAGCAGCTAAGATATCACCACCTACTTCTCTGTAGACAGTCCATTGTTCACAGAAAACCCCTGGTGCTTTTGCAAATATTCATAGCTTACCCTGGCACAAAACTCCTAGAAAACAAAGATCAAGCCACAGGTGCTGAAATTGTTCATGTAAATCACTGAGATATGACTGGTCACTGCTAATTGACACAGTGAAAGGTCAAAAAATAATAATTCCAAAAAACTTAGGTCTATGTCTTCGATATCTCCTTTTCCACATGCCATCTTTTAATTAAAGAAAGCTGTATGTAGAGGCATAATAGACTCAGATATAAGTCAGTATTTGTAAAGGTCTTTCCTTTGCAAGGTAAGACAACTTAAAGTGAATGAGCCATAACCTGAGAAGGCCCAAAACATCTGAGCAATACACAGCACCAAAGGTTCATGTTCATAGTTGCCTCTTAGGTGTGGGACCCTAGTCATCTCAATAAGGATCCTGAAAATGTCTGACCATAAGAAGGAAAAAGAGTCCTGGACGTGTTTGCATTTTTATTAGTATTGAGTCATGCCTATGAAGAAGTTGTTTTGTCAGGAAATTGGAAGTACCTTCTGGACTGAGGTAAAGAATTTCTCGCTAGTAATAAATATGTGTTGTATTTTGACAAAAGGCTAAGCATTTGGTCATGCTGACCTGAATATTCTTCTCTTTTACTGAATGACTTAAATTACAAATGTTACAGCCAGTTAATGGCAATGTTTACTCACCAGAAACAGCTGCACGGTTTTGATTATCAAGAATCTTAAGTATTTTAGCTTCTTATTGTTTTTCTGGATCCCAAACACTACAGTCCTAATTAATGAATTCTTGCCATATATATCCTGGAAATCAGGAAGATATACACTGCGCCAGGTTCAAATTCCCGTTGCTGAAAGCAGGAGTTCCTCGGACAAGAATATGTTCTACACCACACAATCACATAGGATTAGACTGCACTTGCTATTTGTGTAGCTAAGAAGCAGGTAAGTTTTTTGACCCATAAGAAAACTCATCCTCCTTAGCTCTGTGTAAAGGGTAGACAGAAAGTATGTAACTGTGTAGTTAACTTCCAATTATGTAAGCAATAAAGTCATAATTTAAGGTTATTATTATGTTTAAAATTTGTAAGGAATTTTCTGGCATTTAATTAACATTTGCCAAGACAGTCTACAGAAAATTAAATATCAATTAATAAAAATACTGACATTTAGTTAGATATTCTATTAGTTTTCACAATTACTAACTCAATATAACCAGCTTCTAAAAATCCAATTAAAAGTCTAAATATTCGTTACAATTTTTATGTGTGGAAAATCTAATTATATTTTAACTAGATAATACATCATCTTTCCTATTAAGCCTCAGTAAATGCTCTTTTAACTGTCAATTGATGTTTAATTGACATCACTGTCAAAAAACCACAGACATTTCTTTCCTTTCGTGGATAGATGAACAATTTGATCTATTATATTCTTCATTTATGGCATATAAACATCATAGCCTGCTTACTATGCACTGTTTGATGCTCTTTGCTAGCATCTCTTAATGAATCTAATTCCTAGATGGCTTGATGGACAAAGCTGACCTTTAACACCAAATAACTAAGTGCAGGTGAAGACCAATGACTTGAAGAACAATCATGAACTAGGACTGATGCAATCTTACAGAACTGGAGAGGAACTGCTGTATTTCATAAATATTTGAGGAAGGTCTGGCCCAGAATTTCCTTTCACAAAGGACTGAAACAGAATTCACTTATAAAAGTACAGAAAATATGCTAATCATCTTCTTAATTTTTCATGTTATCCAGTTGCTCATGTACCTTCTTCTCCCACTTGCCATTATCTTCCATTTTTGTCTCCTCTTGCCCTGCTCCTTGCCCTGAGGCTACTACTGCCCAAGTTTCGGGGGTTTTTTTAACAGTAGCTTCCTGAACAAGTTGAGAAGTTCCTATGGAAGAAGTTGACTTTGCCCAGAGACACTAAATCCCTTTGGCCTCTCCAGGTGTCTTTGAAGCCAGAGCACAGGTAGAGCAGTACAAGATCAGCACAGATCTGGCAAAATTAATGAGGTTTTTTTGCTTCATTGGTCCTCTAACTGGATAAGCAAAAGAAGACCAGTCAGTTTTTCCCTACATTTCCAACCTGCAAGGACCCTAGTTTTGGAATATATAATTCAGTTTCCATATTTAATGCTAGTGATGTGAGCTGGTTCTAGTTATTATTTGGAAAGGTTTTGGCTATGTGTGTCCACTTCCACAACATGTAGATACAAAAAAAGTGGATAAAATTGCACTCTACTATTACTGAGAAACATATCGTTGTTCAAAACATGTCCAGAAAACTACTAGACCTAATTCCTTGTTACGTGATTGCTATGAAACAATTGCAAAAGCTCTTAATGTTGATATGAAAAACTTGTTATGAAACTTGTTATGAGCTTGATATGAAACAATACCTGAATTTTTGAAGTGTGGAGATCTCTTGGGATGAAAACCATTATCCTAATACGATCTACTACCATTCTTTGGTTTTGGCCACAGGAGTAGTGGCTATCTTGTTGGCCTGCACATAAACAAAAAAGCTGAAGCTTAACCTACTCACATTCATGTTTTCCTACATTTGCTAAGCATATTAGCTTATGTAATTTACAAATGCTTGACATATTATGTCATTATAAACTACACATAATGTAATTATAAACTAAACTGTAGATTGAAACTCCATCTTAAATGGCTGGCTATATTGTATTAGTGGTTCAATATTTCATTGATAACAAGATTTTGGTAAGAGTCACCCTAATCTTAATATGAGGCCTAGCAATAAATACTCAGCATCTTCTTAGTTAAGGTAGTTAGTACAGTCATACTGCCACTGTCCCAGCACTGTCCTGTGTCCCAGCACTGTAGTTCATAAATTGTCTTCCTAAAGTAGAAAGAACTTCTGACATGAGTAATTTTTAAAGAATGTGATTAATCATGTAATGTCCAGTAACAGTCATTATTGAAGAAGTAAGACAACATCAGTCTAGAAAGCTTTAAATTCTTGTGTTTTCTTTGACAGGTTTCCCCAGACTAGCATTTAACATACAAGAAAGAGGAAAAAAAAGCCCCACAAGCTTATGTGAGGCAAAAAGATAACAGAATATGCCAAACATAGCCCTTCAGAAAATACGTTTCTCTTTTTAATTAGAAAAATAATTTTAGTAATTAACAGTAATGTAATAAAAATGCATTTAAATTAGACTTACATCCTCACCTCACTCCCGAATTATTAGAGAAGCCAATATATAACATGGGACTTTCCCATATATGAATTTCTTTACGAGATGGATAAATTAATGTCATGCATAAATAAGGAAATATCATGCATAAATAAGGAAACAAAGAACCATTTTCATCTCATATGGTAAAGTCTATAAGCATCCCTGGAATAAATAAGAAATTAGGTTTATTACACTTTTCTGACGGCTATATGTCACATCAATGAAAGCAAAGAGCTCACCCTTAACAGGCATAGATTTCCTGGGAGCTCTTCTGTCGCATAAACATAAAAGTTATAATTATTACTTTTAGCTTAGCAGTTTCACATATCTGTTGTATAAAGAACCTTAAATCTCAGTTTTCATTCTGAAATAGACTTTCTTTTCATTGTCCAAAGGAGGAAGAAGTAGAGGAGTGCTTTTTAAATAGATATCCATTTTATCCTTTAATTAGATCAGCATGAAAGGGTCTCTGGGATCTTCCCTCGAAGACAGGAGCAGTTGCAGTTCTCAGTGCACTGTACATTCACTAACTACAATTGAGCTGCCCTTCTTGATTTTAAAGCTGTATTTTAGTAATATACTAATCAATATATATTTGCAAATTGTTTTGATCACTCCTCAGGAATCATGGCATCAATTGCAACTGTGGCACCGCTTGAAACCCTCTTGGTCTTACAATAGCTTTGCAGCACAGAAATTAGAGTTATCTGTCATGCATGACTGTATTTCACTTAGCTTTTTGTATTATAATACGTAATATTGATATGTAATACAAATTCTGTGCATACAAAACTTATAACAGCAAGCATTAACAACATTAAAATCAATGTTTTCTTTTCCAGTTATCTTCTCCCTTCTTTTGTTTTCAGAACCTAAGCCTAAACTCCTGAGGTTATTTGAATGTCTTTCCCTTACTCTTTTCACTGGGTTTTTTTCTCTTTTTTTTTTTTTTTTTGTCATTTTTTGTCTCCATTCTCTACAAAGGATATATCCACAACTGAGTCTTCTTACTAGTGACTGATAGAAATTATCACAATGTTGCATTGTTGGTTATCTGTGTGGGGAAATCTATAATAGTGATATACAAATTCCCAATTCATAAGATATCCATATTCTAACAAAATTTATCTGGTCTATCTCATTTTGATTGTGTGTCTAATGTACAGCCAGAATCATAAACACCCAGCACAAAAGGAAGCCTGAAGTACTGACTACAGTCAATAACTATCAATATGTTTCTAGAATGACTCAATTTCACCTGTCCAGGAATTTTGATCAATCTGAACACTTATTAATGCTGCCAGGCAGCAATTTCTGATTCACTTTCTCTGTCAGCTGGTGTAAACGAATAAATTGTGAGAGACAAGTCACCTTCTCCTATATCCTTGCTCAGACAAAATCCCCACATTTGAGCAGAAAAATAATTTCAAAACATTTTTCATTGCTTTTAAAATGAAAGGATTAATTTTAATTAAGGAACTATTGTACAAGTTTGCAAAGATGTGAAATGCATAAAAGTGATAAGGGCAAGAAGAACAGAAGGAAAAATGAGATGACACAAAGGTCTCTTGGGTCCTTCACTGACTCTTTGAGATGTAGTCTCATGTATGTAAACCCCCGCAGTTCTTTGTGGCATTATGTTCACTCCATTTTGCTACCAGATAACGTAGTTGCTAAGATCTGATTATTAGAGAGAGTTGCCTCTTCCAGAATTAAGGTGTAAATTAGACCGTATGCTGAAGTCAATAGTATGGATTTTATTTAACAGTAAATATAAAGTAGACAGAGATAGAGAGAAGTAGAAAGGAGAGGTGGGGAAAGGAAAAAAGTGAAAGAGAGACAGATTAAGTAGAAAGATAGCCACCACACTGTGTATCCAGACAATGTCCAGTTGGTCCTCTTCACCCTGGCTTCTCAGGGGTGGGGATACAGAGGTTGTTCAAAACTTCTCATCATTTGTAGATTTTAGCAAACAAAGAATCAATGCTCATTGACTACACAGTTCTCTTATCCTGTTGGTTAAATTATTTCCTTACTTCCAGTGCTAGTTAGTCCCACGCTCAGTCTTTCTCTTCTCTTTTGTCAGTGGGCCTCCTATATCGAGTCTGTGGGCTATGACCTCCTGACACCAAACTCAGCCAGAGCCAACCTTCAGCACAATTGCTGAGCTGACCATCCCTGTGGACTCCTTGCAGTCATACATTCTTTTTCCCTATCCTTGTTTACCTTTCCTTAGGCCTGAGATAACTGGAGAGTAATACGACTTTCATCTTACCTTGAGCTCCTGTCAGGTAGCTTAACTCACAGTACAAATTCCCAGAATCCAGGAGCCGTGTGTGATGGTGGTACAGGTGAGCATTTGCTTCTTTGCACAGTTTTCTACAGTGGGCAAACTCCTTCGGTGATCCTAACATTGTTTGAGGAGGTTTTCATCTTTGAGTCTCTTACAATAGTGTCCCACAATCTACAGGAAGCCAGTATGTTAAGTTCTTTAGAGACCTTGGGCTGAGACGTGTAACATCTGAATTGTCCTAGCAAAAATGCTGTGTAGCGTCTAGTACTTTTGAAAAAAGTTCGTCTAAACCTAGGAGTCTGATTGTGCATTCAAATTTATTTATTTCTCTTTCACAAATTAAAAGACTAGCAACTGCTATCCAAATCAGTAATTTTTGTCGATAAGATTTTAATAAATCCAAGTCCTTCATTAAGAGAGAATTACAAAAAAAGCACTGCACTGTTAAAGTAAATGTTTGATTTCTGTGCTAGATAGTGTTGCCTGTCATAATGTAAACATGCAACAGGTTTTGACACAAAGTCTGCACAACAAATTAAATTGTTTGTGAGATTAATTACTGCAAAATACCAACACATCATTGCTTATACTGTAAGAACATAGCCATGTGCTATTGTATTGTGCAAACATATAGTCATGAGAAGTACAGTCTCTCACCAAAATGTTTACAGTCTAATTTACCTAGTCAGTTAAATATTTCTGATTTATTCTATTTCAGTGATATGTTTTACTGTCCCCTTCAAACAATTGTAAATCTATGACTGTTTGAAGTGCATAATGAATTTTATAATTCAGTCAAACTGAAAGTTAGCTGAGGAATCTGAAATGCTCCTGCTTCTTTTTAGGCATAGAATGTTGAAAAGAAATATGTCTTATCCGTATTTTGTTGAAATGACAAAATTCCCATATTTCCAAGAGTGTCAGACGTTGCATGCAATAAGTGAAAATTAGCATGAATCAAAGCCCAGATATACTAATGTGAATCCTTTTATTTCCTTCCATAGGCTTTGGATTTTGCCTCAAATAGACTAATTTAATTTAAGGATATTTCTAGAAAACAGAGGCTTATTAGGTATTAAGAGGTCTGAGCAGTTGTAGATATCTATAAATTTTGCTTTATATTTGGAAAAATTTGGAGGATCAAAATGATATTATTTTGAATCATGTTAAATCATAGGCTTGGTAATAGAGAAATACAGGAACTGTCTAAGGACTGTCTAAAGGACTGACTAAGCCTCACAGATGTTAATTGATTTGCAAGCATGTGATAATTGTGACTCTATAATTTGTGGAAGAAAATTGTGAACTATTGCCTGCCTTTCTAGGATAACATAGCATATGTGGTCTAAGAGAACAAGTGAATTCAGAGAGCCATACTTGCTGATGGAAAAAAAAAGCCAAATAAAAAAATAACAAGTTTGTGTGTGACTATGTATTATATGTTTTGAACAGTGTTTTATGAAAATATGAATCTATCTTAATATTGTCTAAAGATATCACCCATGAATTTTGGTGTTGTTAATAAAGCACTACATTTTTTAATTCTCAGAAAGAAATGTTTCTGTGGAAATGCTCTTCAGAGGAAATTTATTGCATTTAACCACAGCTGCAAATTTTCTCCTCCAATACGATAAATTTCCTCTAAATGTTTAATGGTTTATAACTGTAATTATTCTTGTGTGCCAACATTAAAGTTTTAAAAGTTTAATTTGGAGACTAATCTTTTTTACAGCCTCATAAATAGTCCTTTGATGAAATGAACAGAGGCTCAGCATCTGTCCAAGGTGAATACAAATGACACTATATAGTATCTCTCTTGCAAAAAGGGGACAAATGCTTTGATGTCTCAAGTGATCAGTGGAGCAGTAGTGAACAGTGATACTCACTAGATAGATAAACATGGTTTGCTCCAGGCTTTATCACCATTTACTATGAAAGACTTTGGCTGGAGAGTCAAAGATGATGTAGAAAAGAAAAAGAATGTCGATATTCACACAACTGAGAAACTGCACCACAGAATTAAAGGAGAATGCCAAGTCAGCAGGGGCACTCTGGATATAGCACGTGTATTTTAGCTAACTAACTTGAGTTATGGTTAAGAAAAAATATTTGACTAATAAATGTACTATATAGCCTGCAAATATTTGTGGGTCTGATGTCATGCCCAATTTCAGGAAAACATAAGGAGGATATTGCAATTAACAAATTCTAAACCCAAAAGGGTGGAGAAAGGTAAAGGCAAGGGAAGTATAATTAGAACTTGCAAAAATTTCTTTAGGATCTGACCTTGCTTTCCCTGAGCAGGCCTGATCCCAGCTGCTAACTACAATCCGATGAAGACTGGAAGAACCAGCACTGGAAGAACCAGCACTGATCTATCATGGTGGCCAAGACTGCCACCAGCTCTCCTCTACATTACTACCATGTGATGCGGACATACTTCAGGACATGCAATGGTTTAGCAAAACTAAACAAAGCAAGATTTGCCATTCTCAAGGAAATCTAGATAATTTAATGCAGTTTTAACAGTGTAGGTAGATTATTCTTACTGCATTACATGTACATACAAATTCACATAATTCCTAAATGGTCCAATTGTGTTAAGAGCTCAACATTGCAATCACCTCTCAAAAAGCATTCATCACTTAAAAATATTCAAGAAATATAAGAAAAAATTAAATCTTAATGTGTTTAGAATTCACTGAGGTGAATAATAATATCAGATTATATTATTGTTATTTTTAATATACGATCAAATTTGAGGCACAGTGTGTGCCAGGAATCATGAAAAGTAGGTCTAAAATTTAATGACCCTGTGTCTTAGTTTAAATGTTAAAAGCTCTGAAGTGACCAAAAATATATTTTCCTGAGGATAGATAGAACTATCTGTGAGTGCTGCTTTCCGATCTCTTCCTTAAAAAGTAAAGCGGGGGAGAAAAAATTTGGTCTAGGCCTAAGCACCTTTTCTTGAATTTCATTCTGATTAGTGAATATTTTAGCCTGGGTTTTTAAAAATTATTTTTTAAATTAATTTTATTAATTTTTAAAATTAATTTTATTAATAATTTTTAAATTATTTATTTAATAACCTAAACCTCTTTTTTTCATGTTATACCAGTGGACATTTTGCACAAATAATCTAATTTCATTCACTCATAAAACTTACAAGAAAAAAATTGAAATAAAAAGTAGTCCACTAACAACATGCCCTGTTGTCTTTTCAGGATGGCTACAATAGATTAGAGAGGGAGAACCATAACTGAAAAGCCAGAATATGTCTTCCTTGACCATCATTCCTAATACACTGCACAGGTATATCTACTGGTGTCACAGTAATTCAGAAACAGCTCTAAAATAATGGGCTGAGGCTGTTAGATAATAAAGCTATTGTGATTCACAGCTATCTGTGTGAAAAAACAGGAGCGAAAAAACCCTCCACTGAAAGACACCCTCGTTGCATATTAAGCTCCAATTATTTAATAATCACTTTGAGAATTTAAAGCAGTTCCAACTGTCAGCTACAGAAACAAAATGAAATATACAGTAATTTTTGTTCAGAGTAAGGGCTGATGTGACATCCTCTGGGATTTAGCAATATGTGGAATTGAGATTGTACACTATTAGACAGAAGTGATCCACAAAAGGAATGAATACCACAATGTCTGCAAATGAATATTTCCTTTTAAAATGTGGCCTTGACATCCTGATAGTGTCTTTTTGTGTGATGTATTAGACAGGTAAAGAGATCTGAAAGAAAGAACAACAGAGAGGAGAAAAAAGGAAGTGCTTAGATTAAAAGTATTCTCTGTAATTGAAAATTATTTTACATCAATGTATTTTTTATTATTTGACATAGGGATAAACAGCAGTAAGAGGCTTGAATAAGAAAGGAAATGCAGAAAAAATTTGTTTATTCCCAAAACAAACTAATTAAATCAAAAAGGCCATAATTCCTTCTACTCTTAACCCTTTAGCATCATGGGAACAACTAGGAGCAGTCATTTATGCATCTGAAGTGGCCTGTTATCTGTGGAGTCCCTCCTCTCTGTCATATTTTTGGAATATTACTAACAATGCTCAAATATAGGTGGTTCTCCAATCTAAATCCTGCTATCTCCTAGCTCAGGGCCTTTCAGTTAATATACTTGGCTCTTAGTAAGAGCAAAGTTACCCTAAGAAAAAAGGATTGAGCAATGTGGGAAGAATGGGGAAAAGCATCCTAACATGGTTGCTTGCTTTCTTTCGACTCGTCATAGGGAACAAGGATTCTTTCTTTACATAGCTTATACCTCTCATTCACAGAGCAGCTACCATAAAAAGCAGTTTAATAATGAAAAAAAAAATTACTGAATTTTTGAATATGAAAACCTGCCTTATCCTAGGCAAGCTCATTCTTTGTTCATGTTCAATCTGTGCAAAACAAATTTCTATCTCAGAAATGGTTTTTGCAATGCTGATAACAGTTAACAAACCTTGACCTTCTGCAATAATGATGCTCATGGCCTAGCAATATATATGATTATATAAAAATCTGATCTCATAGCAGAAAAAGGCAAGAGGTCTCACAATTAACTCTTTTGAGCAATAAATCATACCATGACATCTCAAAGTAGATTGAAAACAAAGATAAAATCCTTATTCCCAGGGTGTTGGACTACTACTTACAGAATAAACTGGAAACTAATACACCACAACATCATAAATGCAAACAAAATTCCATCCACAAGATAGCCTAATACTAAGAAAGATGCTTCAAAGATGGAGAAGTCAACAAAAAAATGCATGCTTAAGCAGAAAAACAGGCATCTCAGGAGAGCGGCTTGGCTAGTGGGAAACTCATGAGAGAGCTCGAACAAAATGGCAGCATAGGAGTGGTAAAAGGGAAAGGATTAAAGGGAAGAACTTAGAAATACTGTCCAGGCATGCAGAAATTGTATGAGGAAAGTTAAAGCTCAGGTGGAGCTGAGACTGTTGGAACAGGTCATGGGCAACTAGAGCTTCTACATCTACACTCCAACTAAATTGTACTCCACTGATCACGACTCTCTGAGCTCTGTCATGCCGCCAAGTTTTGATCCACCTCACTGTGTATTCATCTAACCCATATTTCCTGAGCTTACCAGTGAAGGTGTTGTGGGAGACAGTGCCAAAAACCTTGCTGAACTCAAAGTAGACAACAACCACCACTCTCTCCTTGTTGACCTATTCCGCCATGTCATCGTGGAAGGCTATGAGATTGGTCAAGCATGATTTCCCCTTAATGAGTCTGTGCTGACTGGACCTTTTCTTTTACAGGCTTGGTGATGACCTCCAGAATTACGTGTTTCATCACCAGGGATGGAGGTGAGGCTGACTAGACAGTATTTTCTCATGTCCTCCTTCTCGGACGTTTTGAAGGTCAGATTAACACTGACATTTTCCAGTCATGGGGCACCTCTCCTGTTCTCCATGATTTTTCAAAGATGATGGAGAGTGGCTTGGCAAACAACATCTGCCAGCTTCCTAAGCACCTGTGTGTGCATCCCACCAGGACCCAGGGATTTATGGATATTATGTCTTCCTAGCAGATCTCTAAACCAACCCTTTATTACCACAGGAAAACTTTCTTTCTTCATCCCCCCTGTCTTACCTCCAAGGTCTGGGATCCCTGAGGACCAATCTCATCAGTAAAGACTGAGGCAAAGAAGACATTCAGTAATTCTACCTTCTCTGTGTCTTCCCTCACCAGGACACTCATCTAATTCAGCAGAGGTCGGTCCCCATTTTCACTAATTTTCATTTTGCTGCTGATGTAGAAGCCCTTCTCTGGCACAGCTTAGGGCTGTGTCCTCTTGTCCTGTCACTGTTCCAGTTGACTGGGATAAGACGCCAACCCCCACCTGGCTACTACCTCCTTTCAGGTAGTTGCAGAGAGCATTAAGATCTGCCCCTAAGCTTCCTTTTCTACAAAGCAAACAATCCCATCTCCCTCAGCAGCTCGTCATAGGACTCATCCTCTACACCCTTCATCAGCTTTGTTGCCATTCTCAAGACACTTTTCTTGAATTGAGGGGTCCAGAGTTGGACACAGGACTCAAGCTGTGGCCTCACCAGAGCCAAGCGCAGGGGAATGGACACTGGCCTAGTACTGCTGGCCACACTATTGCTGATACAGGCCAGGATGTTATTGGCCTTCTTGACCACCTCAGCATACTCCTGGCTCATTTTCAGGCACTGTCAATCAGCACCTCCATGTCCTCTTCTGCTAGGCAGCTTTCCAGCCAGTCTTACCCCAGCCTGTAGCACTGAATGGGGCTATTGTGACCCAAGGGCAGGACCCAGCACATCACCTTATTGAACCTCGTATCACTGACCTCAGCCCATTGAACCCTAGCTTGCTGAGGGTACACTTGATCCTGTCATCCAGATAATCAGGAAAGATATGAAACAGGACTGGCCCCAACACTGATCTCTGGGGGACACCAGCAGTGACCAGCCCCCCGCTGGATGCAGCACCATTCGCCACCACTCTCTGTGCTTGACCATCCAGCCAGTTCTTTACCCAGCGAAGAGTGCCTCTGTCCAAGCTGACAGCTTTTCCATGAGAATGCCATGGGAAATGGTATCAAAGGCTTTGATGAGGTCCAGGTAGACAGTCTGTCCCTCATCCACCAAGCAGGACACCCTTGTCATAGAAGGGGATCACGTTGGTCAAGCAGGACTTGCCTTCCTAAATTCATACTGGCTGGGCCTGATCCCTTGTTTGTTCCACATGTGCCACGTGATGAGTCTCTAGATGATCTCTTCCATAACTTTTCTGGGCACTGAGGTCAGGCTGATAGGCCTGTAGTTCCCTCAGTTCTCCTTTCCACCATTCTTGTGGATGGGCATCACTGTGATGAGCTTCCAGTCATCTGGGGCCGTCTTCATTAGCCAGAACTAATGACAAATGATGAAGAGTAGCTTGATGAGCTCCTCTGCCAGCTCCCTCAGTATCCTTGGGTGAACCCTTCTGATTTCACAGATTTGTGAAGGTCTAAGTATCACAGCATGTCACTACATACTTCTGGATTGGAGGCAGTCTATTCTGCTCCCCATCCCTGTCAGCCAACTCAGGGCCTGGTTACCCTGAGGATAACTGTTCTTATAAAGACTGAGGCAAAGAAAGCATTAAGTACCTCATTATCCTCATCCTTTCTGACAAAGTTCCCCCCAGGACCAACAAAGGATGGAGATTTTCTTTGGACCTCCTTTTGTTAATGTATTTATAAAAAGACTTTTTTTTATCTTTCCCAGTGGTGGCCAGATTGAGTTTTAGCTGAGCTTTTGCCTTTTTTCTAATTCTCTCTCTACATGACTTACCAACATTTTTGTACTCTTCTTGAGCTGCCTGGCCCTTCTTCCAAAAGTCATAAACTCTCTTTTTTTTCCCTAAGTTCCTCTGAATGTTCCACCTTCAGCCAGGCCTGTCTTCTTCCCACCAGCTCGTCCTTTAGCACATAGGGATGACCTGGTACTGCTCCTTTAAGGTTTCCTTCTTAAAGTATGTCCAATATTTTTGGACCCTTTGTAATTAAGGACTGTTTTCCAGGGGAATCTCCAAATTATCCACCTGAATGGGCCAAAGCCTGCCTGCCCTCCATGAGTCCAAGGCATGGATTTTGTTGACCCCCCTTCCTTACTTCACAAAGAATCAAAAACTCCTATCATTTTGTTGTGGGTGTGCAGAATATGGTCTCTCTGATCACCTCTTCTCCCACCAGCTCTTCACTGTTCATAAACAGCAGATCTAGTGGGTCACCTCCCCTGGTAGGATCACTTGCCAGCTGTGGCAGGAAGTTCTCTTCCACACACTCCAGGAACCTCCTAGACTGCCTCCTCTGCTCTGTTGAGTTTCCAGCAGACATCCCACAAGTTAAAGCCTCCCACCAGAACAAGGGTTAGCAATAGTGAAATGTCAGCCAGCTTTTTATAGAATACTTCACCTGCCCCTCCATCCTGGTTGGGTGGTCAATAACAGACTCCCACTGGGATGTCTGCCCTGTTGGCCTCCCCCTGATCCTCACCCACAGGCACCCAACCTTGCCATCGCTGTCCTCGAGCTCTGCACAGTCAAATCCCTCCCTAAGTACAGAGCCACCCCACCGCCTCTGCTTCCCTGCCTGTCCCTTCTGAGGAGCTTACAACCATCCCTGCAGCACTCCAGTCACGGGAGTCANACGGGAGTCACCACATTTCCGTGATGGCAGATATGTCACAGCTTTCCTGCTGCCCAGTGGTTTCCAGCTCCTCCTGTTTGGTATCCATACCATGTGCACTGGTGTAGGTGCACTTCAGCTGGGCTGCCCACTGGATCCTCAACTCTGGCATGCCACCCTCAGACTCATCTCTAGTGAGCCTGGCCTTATCCCCTTCTCCCTTCTAACCTGGTTTAACTATTCATGGACTGGAATCCTTTAACCCCTTTTATTCAGGCGTACCCCATCAGTCTCCAGCAGACCTGGTGCTGTATAAATCACCCCATGATCAAAAAAGCCAACACTTCACCGGTGGCACCAATCTTTAAGCCAAGTGTTTATCATGTGTTCTCTTGTTCCTTTTGGAATACCAAAGGAATCTAGGAAAACACCACCTGTGCTCCTGTCCCTTCAATCATTTGCCCCAATGTCCTGAAGTCCTTTTTGATTGCCCTAGGACTTCTCTCATCAGCGTTGTCACTGATGACCTAAACAACCAGCAGCAGGCAATAACCAGACGGCTGGACTAGTCCAGGGAGTCTCGTGGTAATACCTCTTCCCCAAGGTCCAGAGAGGCATCAGACCCCTGTAGGATGGGTCCAGTCAGTGTACAGGGCCCTCGATTCTCCTCAGAAGGGGGTCAGCCACTACAATTACCCTTCCTACTTTCTTAACAATGCTAGATGTGATGCATCCGATTGACTTGTTCTCAGTAATCCACCAGATAGACCTTCATCTCCACTATCATTTGCCTGACCCTTGAGTTCCAGAACCTCATACCTGTTCTGTAGGGGCACTTGGGAGGACAGGAAAAGCAGGGAGGGGATTATCCTACCTCCCCAAGCAGGGACCTTTTCCATTTATCACATCTTTTATGTCCCCTCCAAGAGGGTTGGAGGTCCTCTGACTCTTGCTGAGCTTCCATCTGCTGCATGTTTCTCAGGTATAGAAGACCTGGACAGCTGCATTATTCTGTCTGAGGGTGTTCTGTGTGGTCACCTCACTCCTTCTAGAGGTGGCTTTTGACCATGTGGAAACCATCTCTGAGTCTGTTCTAGCTGGGCAGGAGAAAACCACCAGGTGAGTTCACCTCAGGAGCTAGGAGGGTGACTGTGCCCTCCATTCATGCCCTGCCTGAGTGAACTGGTGTGCAAACTGCCGCACAACATCCTCTGATGTAGCATCTCCTCTTCGCCTGCCCAGTTAGCCGCGCTCAGGTCAGTCTTCCAGGAGACATTTAAATCTCCCACGGTTCTTCTGGCAATGCCACCTCCCCACCCGATTTTCTCGTGAGAGCTGTGGGTTTCTCAGGTGTCCTGGAGCTCAGGAACCACCTTGTATAGCTCGATCTGATGTTCACCCCAGACTTACCTCAACTTCCACTGCTGCCACTGCTGCTGCCTTGCTGACTGCTCCTCTTGGAGCACGTCTTGGCAGTTGAGGAAGATAATGGGAATGAGAAGGCGTTGATTCACTCAGAATAAAATTTACATTTCATCTGGATTCTTTGTACTTTACAATGACTGGATTTGTGGACGTATGGAAAACGGGATGTAACTTAGGCTGACTTTAGCAAGACTTCCAGCACCCTCCCACAATGTCCCTGCAGCCAATCTGGGTGTTAGGGTGGGTGTGGGTGCCCCACCAGAGCAATCCATACCTGGTTGAGTGGCTGGGCTCACAGGTGGTGGCCACTGGGTCATACCTGCCTGCAGGGCGGTGCCCTGTGGGATCCCTAAGGGTCTGCCCTGGGGTTTGTGCTGTGTAATCTCTCTGTGCATGACCTGGGAAGGTGACCAAGTGCACCTTTGGGTTTGCAGGTGCTGCCAAATCAGGGACCACTGTTCAATATGCACAAGGGCAGGGCAGTTGTCCAGAGGGACCGGGCCTGGTGGGAGGAAAGGAGAGTCTCCCATGTACTTGGGGCAGGAGAAAAGAGCTCTGGAAGCCATGCCTGTGAGAGGAGGGGCAGCTCTGAGGAGAAGGCCCAGGGTCCTGGTGGGCCATGAGTTGAGCAGATCCGAAGGGGCTGAAGATAAGGAAAGCTTTTGCCCAACAAAACAGCTGGCTGGTGGGAATGAGCTCAGAGAGGTGGTACTAATGAGCTCAGAGAGATGGTGCTGTTTCCCTGCCTGGGACATAAAAGATAGTGCCCTGAGACCAGGTTTGACCATGTAACTGGGTTTTCTCTACATCAAAATGGAGACTTCCCTGCTGATCTGCATTGTTTTGTGGCTCTTGTGTAATTTTAATTTGAAAAAAATTATAAAAGTGAAAGCTATGTTTTAAAATTGTTAATTTATACTAAAATCAAAGTCTACTCTTAACTGACTAATCCTCATAAAATTAAAGGAATTTAAATCCATGCATTCAGTCTTTCCTATTCTGAAACACCAGATTGTTTTTAGAGACAGGACCCAGAAATATCCATTATGCAGTATTTCTATATTAATTACTCCTCAGATCTCTGCTTAAAATCCCTTAATCCTTTTCTCCAGACCAAAGCAATCTTCTCATATACCTTTTCTCTCCTTTCTCTCTCTATCTTTATGACTCCTCTCCTCTATCTTCATCCTCATTTAACAAATGCGTATCTGTATACCTCCAACTTGATCAACAGAGCTTTTTTGAAAGCCTTTTTCATAATGTTTCCTCCTAGAAGAGGATTTTAGTGTATTTGCCTATCTTATTATCCCTGCTCTTATAACTTCAGAATGTCTGTGTTTTTCCACTTTCCAATATGTTTATTGATTTCTTACTCCTACTGCCATTTTTTTTTCCTTTCACTTTTTCAAAGAATTTGGTGATTTTGTATAAAAATGTCTGTATAAAGGTACATTGTATAGTATCACTTATTCAATTTTCTGAAAACTGTAATGAACCTCTTGGATCTTGTGGCTAAATTTCGCCTTAAAAAAGCAGTTTTCAAACTAAAGCAGGAACCACTATTAAGCAATAGATCCCACGGAGGCAGGGTTGGTTTTTTTTTTTTATGCTGGTCTCTTGATCGCAGCTTGAGCCACCACTGCACAGACACAAAATTCAGAAAATTTACTCAGAAACTTCCTTCAGGGACACCCAAACACACAGACACGCACACTTATCTTCCAGTCTTGCTGCCATCAGACTTCCAGAATCTTCCAGAAAGAAAACTGAGCATATCCAGAACTCCTCCAGATGAGGTATTGGGGTGTTCACTGGAGAACCAGGATTATCAAAAGACCAGGTTCTGATGCGTACACAGGTCCCCTACCTCTGATGGACCAGCACTACATACGGCAACCACAGACCATGATCACCCACGCATCACTGGAGACAAAGGTGGCGATATCTTTCTGTCTCTTCTATCCCTGTTTCTCTGTTTTTCTCTTTCTGATTTTCCTATCTTAGGGTAATCATACATCCCAGAATGGCTATATACCCCTTTTCTAATGTATTGCTGTTTTTTCCCAGTTATGGTTTCAAAGGATTTGATCTAGTAAAATTGGTTACTTAGCATTATTTAGTTTTAATCCACCCCATGGGATCCTTCAACAATGAACCTGGTTGCTTTGCTTCAGAGGTGGGTTGCAAAAAAATACGTCTTAAATAGATGTAGATCATAAATGCACTGCTCCCTCAGATACAATTTGTGTAGTTTGAAAATACCCTAAAGGTACTACAGAGGGAGACAATTTGTAAATACTTAACATGCCTTAAAACATAAAAAAAGAGGGCAAAAGGGCTATTTTTTTAGACTACAAACATTGCACATAGTATATTGTTTAAGCAATCCAAAACAGCGTAATGATTGGGACTGCAATTTTAAAAACAAAGTTTTCCATTGTTGTCCTTCCATTTTCCTACAACAAATCCACTGAAACAGAAAATAGAGGCAGAACCATTTGTTGATAAACTACACTGCTTGCCTAAGCCATAACCTGTTGAACACTGCATGGAAGCTTCTCAACAGTGATGGTATGAATACACAATGTCATACTGTATTGAGGACACAAAGAACAACACTTATAAATGTATTTGTACTTTAGGAAGATTAGCAGCTTGATTGTCTTGGGGGAATTGCAAGAGTCCCATGTGTGGTTTGTAATGTTAGACGAGGATTTAACCTCTGTCTGTATCCCCCTCCCTCCTTTTTTAATGAGTGTACCATGCATCAGCACGTCAGTAGCACAGTGGATTACTGGTTTCCTAAAGCTAGCAGGCTGGATAATTATCCTGTCTAAGATCAACTTTCCTTTTACAGCCTAGTGTTCTCACACTATTTGACACACTGGGTTAATTTTACTATTAGTTCCATTTCCACTGAAGTAAGGGAATATAATCCAAATATAAGCGCTTGCAAGCCTGAAATTAATGCTACCTTCAACTCCTCCATTTGTCCTGCTGCTCTTACTCTTGGTAGGAGATATAGAACAGTGTGTGATCTTACATACCATAAGTTGTGAAACAGCAAGGCAGCTTACAAGTGGCAAGTGCTCCTTGTCTTGAGACATTTCAGAGTGCTGTGCTGAGCAAAATAGAGGCTGCTTTTTATTTTTTCATGTTTCTGGAACTGAATTGCACCCTTTTCACAGCAATGGAACCCCAGAAATTAAAGAAACATCTTCGCATTTTTCTCAGTATTCAACTCTTCTTCCTACTACACAAGTTTGGTATGCATTAACAGACTTTTTTGGTACATGTTCATACAGACAGACACATCTAACAGTGTTGGTGAGTGCAATCTTTGACTGTGGATAACATGCAATGCTTATGGCTGGTATTTTGGAATGTAGCTTGAAAAACATCTAAATGTGGGCCAGTTTAGTACATAAAAACCCATATGACATCATTGCTAAATTCCAACAGAGGAATTCTAATTCTGGGACATCCTTCTTAACTCACTGGACATGGTTTTACACATTTCTGTTTCTGTCCCTCCCCTCGGAGGGGAAGAAAGTGATTGCTTTTTTAGCATTCAGTGGTCTGAAGTGTACTGAAGTGTCTTTTACTTGTAGAAGTGAAAAAAACTTTGAGTGTGTTCCGATAAACTACAGAATGCTAGGCATAAATCAATGTAATATGACTTTGGATACTCTAACACATGTAAAGTTGTCCTTTGTCTTGCAGAGGTGAGTATAGGTGGTGCAGCTGCAAGGAATTTGTCTTCTACTCTTACAAACCCAAATGGGAAATGTGTGGTCACTGTCCTCATGTAACAGGGAGCATAGTGTTTGTTTACTAGGACTGGAGGAGAGGTAAGACCAACATCTGTGTAGAGTCAATAGCTGGGTAGGGCTGGTACTCTGTAAATTAATGGGATAGAACAATATACATGTCCACACCTTCAGGAAGAAGTCTGCAAGAGAGGTTGCTTAGCTGGGGACAGATTTATCCAACCCAGTCCTTAGTATTGTGTGTCTTTTCCACAACCTTGATAGTCATAAATGACATATATAAGGGAGCTGTAACAATGGGAAGTCACTGAGTACTTCCTTGGAGTGACATGCTTCCATATTTTGTGTTTCTGGCTATAATTCATTGTGCGGGAATTGGTTTTCATATTTGAGTAATTCATCCACATTTTTATGAAGTCATGTAGGTGCCACACAGTTAAGATTCTATTCTTTCAAAATTTTAAAAATCATCCACTTCTGCACTGAATATGTGAGATTACACAGCTGTTGATTTACGTGCACTTCCTATTCAAGCTTGATTGAATGGGCAAAAATCAAGTTGCTGGTCCCTGTTACACTTAATACAGTGTGAGGCTTTGGAAGTGCCTTTTAGGATGAGTCTTTGCTAGAAAATATGAAAGATTCTCCAAATATGGGGAAATTCAATACATTCCTTAATTGCTCTAGGTATCACTTTTACTGTTTGGGGTTTTTTTCTTATAAACTTTTATTAACATTATATCTTCTGCAAGGTCTGAAGGTAACCACAGATTAGTAGACAGCTAAGCTGGGGAGCCAAGGTAGGGAATTTTTGCATATTTTCTCATTTAAATAAAGGCACATATGGTGTTATCTCACTGCATGTTCCTATTTCACCACCCTGCTCCCTTCAGGGACATTCAGCAACAGCTTGTTGTCCTTATTTTTCATATTCTGATTTAAATTAAATAGTGCTATAACAACTAGATGTGTGCAAGGGAAGAGATCTCTCTAAGGGTCCTCATATCACAGTTCTTTATCTGTTGATTCTGAGAAGACTTTGTTATTTTGCTGGCTTTGTGAAATTTCCCCCAAGTTTCCAAGGATTTCCAAACCCCAATATATCTATATATTTATGAGAAGATGTATATGTGTGTATATCTATAGATGCAGATATATATATATATATATTTATCTGACTAAACCCTGTTGGATTTACTGACCATTCCAGTGAACACAAAGGTGATAACACAACAGTGATATTGACATCTTCTAGCAGTGCACGTTATGTTTGAAAGAGGTTGAAAACTAGGCCAAAAATATACTGAACTATAGAGTTACTATTATTTGACCATATTTAACATTACTTAGGGCACTCTATAGTAGCTTCTGAAACTTAACATAACTAGAGTTTACATGTCAACTCAGAAAGATCAAATTGTCAGAAATCTTTGTTGAACAAGAGCTTATTTTAGCGTAATCCTAACCGTGGACCTTTAACGAAAATATCTATCTCTTTTCCTAGGAAGAATCAAGATTCATGTTCTTGTCTCTCTCTCTCACTCCAATTTCTTTCCGTGTTTCGCTCCCTCATTTTTTTAAAGTTTTTTGTTCATTTTCAAGTAATTTAAAAGAGCTAAGACTTGAAAAACCTTGAAGAATTGATCATTTGCTCATCAGTGAGTCAGAACCAGTAGTCTAAAACAAAATTTTCAGTGTAATGACTTTAGTTTAATCCTACATTCATTGTTATTCATAGGAGTCAAAGCATATATTCAGCAATGAAATCACCACTAAACTTTGGAAACTATGGAAACTTTTATTTAAAATTTCCTTAAAGGCATTTTGCTGATTTTTTTTCTTTTTCTACGATAACTACTAGTGTAATCCCCTCTCTCTTAATAACTTTTGCTTTAAATAAAAGTAAAATTAACTGCAGGTGAAAAAAGAAGTGTTCCCTTCTCATAAAAAATTTTTGAAACCTAACAATCATATATGAATGTAAATGATGTAATTCCAGTAGGCCTGCAAATTCCAGTGGGGCTCACACCTTAAGTAAGGGTAAGGTTTCTAAATGCTTAGTTCTGTTAATAAGTGTTAACATTGTTAACAGAACTGTTCTGTTTCAGTGCACAGAGTTCAGTACAATCAGGAGATGAGAATCTTGTGGATATCAGCTTAGGAAGGAAGAGAAGAGGATGAAAATTTTATGTTGTAAGGATGCGATGTCAGGGATAGTATGTAACCCTCTGTTAAATTAGGCAGGCCTTTTGTTTTATTCCAGTTCACGCTCGCTGCAGCTACATAGTAGAATTATATCAATACATGACATGAAAAGCAGAATACAGCTCTGCTGTATCCCTGGAATTTAGTATAAAAACATGAAAGTACACATGCTAAATCAAATAGCAAGTACAGTTAGCTAAGTCTTATTTGTTAAAGTAACAAATTCTGTAATTATTCTAGCTGTTTTAACGCCACGACCTTCAACAAAGACAAAAAGAGAGGGAAGAATCCTTCTTCTATTCTGAAGTCATAGTTCATATTAGTGCAATATCAAGTTTCCACCACAACATAGACTGCATATTATAAAAGGAGCATTTATATAACTTTTAGCATTTCAAAACTGTAAATTACCTTCTATGCACTCCATGTTTTTTTCAGATTGTTTCAATCATTACAATTAAACAAAGTTTTAAATTTCAAAGTTTTCAATTTCTACAATTTAGTGGAAAGTGGTTTTGTAGTTGTCAAAGTGAGTTCTTTAAACAAAAGAAGATCTAATGTCAGCAACAGCCTCATTCATTTCATGATAACATATCCTTGTACAGGCAGAGATAATTACTGTGCTTATATTTATTTTTTAATCTTCATGAGGGGGCAAAATATGTTGTGTCATTTCCAATATATTTAAACAATACAAAACCCCTTAACTCAAGTGCTACCACACACAAGGAAACATTCTTCTGCAAAAGTTGTCGGGAGACCATGTTCTTTGATTTGAGTGCTGTTGTGCATAGGAAATATGTTAACAGACTGAATTTACTGTATCAGTCTGGATGCTTACAGCAGAGGAAGTCTTCTTCCCAGTATTATTGTTACTATTTTTGCATTCAAAATGTTTCACAAGAGTACAGTTCCTCTTTTTCTGGAGCTATATTCCCAGAACATAGAAAGAACAAGAGAGATGAGCACACTGAACAGCTGATAACAATAGTTCTGCATTTGGAAAACTATTTGAGTCCAATAGTAAGATAAAGGTGGTAGAGCTTTTGTGGCTTACAAGTACGAAAATAGAATATTACATATATCATCTTCATTTTTGAAAGGAAATGTGTTTATTTGGTAGTTTCTCATGGAACAAGCACTGTTGCTTATAAATCCAATGGGAGTGTTCATATTTTACATATTTCATTAAGATTTAAACTCAGAAATGCACGTCTCACAGTAAATATTGCTGCTCCTTTTCTTTCTTAATTAGTAAAATAATGTATAGAAAAAAATACTATGAATTCTTGAACTTGAACATAGTGGAGACGGTGTTCAGTTCCCTTAGGAAAGCAAGTTTATTCCCTATTTTCCATGGGCTATCATATATTTCAACAGGATGACAGATTCTGTTACATCATAGTGGCATTCCTAGCAAAACTTCTTCAGCCTTGTAAGAGATGGCAGTATGGTGGCAACAAGAATTATATAATGTGATAACTCATAAATATGTATTTCACAGCTGTTGAGTCAGTGTTTTTTGTGAGACATCAATTAATCTCCCTCTCTCTACACTTAGTGATATTCTTCAAACCATCTTTAGCCTTATGACTGTTAAAACTATCTACGTATCCCTATAAATTTTTTGGTTTTTTTCTTTTTTTTCTTTTTTTTTTTAGTCATCTGTCAAAAAGCACCCCCATGTCCTTTTCCACCAGAGAGTTTTCAGCCACTCTTCCCCCAGGCTGTAGCACTGCATGAGGCTGTTGTGACTCAAGTGCAGGACCCAGCAACTGGGCTTGTTGAACCTCATACCACTGTCCTTGGGCCATCAATCCAGCCTGTCCAGATCCCTCTGCAGAACCCTCCTACCCTCCAGCAGATCAACACTCCCACCCAATGAGTTGTCTGTGAACTTGCTGAGGAAGGTCATTTTGCAGGTCATTGATGAAGATATTAAACAGGACTGGATCCAATACTGAGCTCTGGAGAATATCACTCGTGACAAGGTGCCAGCTGGATTTGACTCCATTCACCACCACTCTCCAGGTCTAGGCATCCAGTCAGTTTTTTGCCTGGGTAAGACTACACTGTTCCACATAATGGGAATCCAGCAGCTTCAGGCAACCCTCCATTTGAAGGTCTTGAGGGAACTGGCAGTTGAAATTGCTAAGTCACTATTTGTCATAGTTGAGGAGTTAGGCAGACGAGAATTTCCCAGCGACTGCAAAAGCAGAATCACAACCCCCATTCTGAAAAAGTTTTAAAAAAAAAAAGGTCCATGGAACACCAGACTGGACAGTTTCATCTCTGGCTGACAAGGTTGTGAAGAAGACCCATGTGGAAACTTTGCTATGACACATGGAAGACAAAAGACCTGGTTGATGGCAGCCAGTATGATTTCACTGATAGTGAATTGTTCCTGAAATATTCAGGGGCTCTCTATAGTGCAGCATTGCCAGATAAGGGAACCACCACTGATCTTACCTGCCTGAACTTGTGAAAAGGCTTTTATACTGTCCTGCACAACATCCTTGTCTCTAAAGTGGAGAGACATGGATATTATGGGTAGTCCACTAAGTGGACAAGGAATTGGCTGAATGGCCACACTCAAAGTGTTGCAGTCGATGGCTTCAGGTGGAGACCAGTGATAAGTGGTATCCCTCAGGGGTCCACACTGGGACTAGTGCTATTTAACATCTTTGTCAGGGACATGGACAGTGACATTAAGCACTTCCTCAGCAAAGTTACAGGTGACAAGCAGCTGTGTGGTGCAGCTGACACACTGGAGGGACAGGATGTCATCCAGAGGGACATTGACAGGCGTTTAGCACCAGACTTGTGCAAACCTCATGAAGTTCAACAAGGTCAAATATGCCTTGCCTATGGGTCAGGGCAGTCCCAGATATAGATACAGGCTAGGTGATGAGTGGTCTCAAGTGGGTGAAGCCCTGTGGAGAAGGATTTGAGGGCGTTGGCGGGTGAAAAATGTAATGTGAGGCGGCCATGTGCACTCACACCCCAGAAAGCCGACTGCATCCTGTGCTGCATCCAAAGCAGTGCGGCCAGCAGGGCAAGGGAGGGGATTCTCCCCTCTACTCCGCTCTGGCGAGACCCCATCGGGAGCACCTGGAATCCAGTTCTTGAGTCCCCAGCATAAGAAAGACATGGACATTCTCGAGCAAGTCTGGAGGAGGGCATGAAGGGAATCAGTGCACTGGGGCACCTCCCATATGAGGACAGCTTAGAAAAGACAAAGCCCCAGGGAGAGCTTACAGCAGCCTTCCAGTGCTTAAAGGGGGCCTAAACAAGGATGAGGAGGGACTCTCTATCACAGGAGTGCAGCATTTGGGTGAGGGATAAGAGTTTTAAACTGAAAAGAGGATAGATTTATGGTCATAATGGTGTGTCCCCTCAATAAGTTTATTTTCATCAAAAGAGATTTATGGAAAGACACAAGAAAACAATACCAACAACCAATAAAAAATCAACAGCTTGCAAATCCTAAGGCAAACAACAACCCATGCAAACATTGAATGATCACAGTGTATCCTCTAGACTTTAAAACACCAACCTCAAGCTGGCAAATGTCATACTACAATTAGAAATTTTTCACACTACATTAGAAATGTCAAAATGAAACTGAGTAATATAAACTTGAAAATAAAGTGAACTGAATATGTAGGTAACTGAAATAATTGCTCTATTTATCTTTTCTACATAATACTTTTAGAATTATTTTGAAGATTTCCTTTCCTTAAAAGGTTAACAGAAAATTTCCAGTATTTAAGAAGCAAGAATTTTATGACAAAATTCAGGTCAAATTGCAGCACGTAAAAAAATATTTTGGTTCTGCTTTTGGTTCTGCTCTCTATGTCTCAAATTCAGCAAAGTCCAAAAATTTCTGTTCAAATGCCTTTGCAACAAAATTTTAGTCTAGTTCAGCATGCATTTAGATGTTTTGCTGAATCACAGATTACAAAAGCTAGAAAAGTTATGCAAAAAAAAAAAAAAATCCCCTGTCATGATGACAGGCAAATTTTGGCAATAGAAGTACTCATTCACAGAAAGTAAAAGTAATTCATCAAGCAATTGGATTCCTCATTCCTGTTCCTATCCTCTACAATTTTCATTAGAAATTCAGGATTATTGCCAAGCATTTTTATACGAAAGTTTGTGAAAAAATAGGGCATAAGTTTTAATAATTTTTTTCAGTCTTTCAGAGGCAAATTTTGGATTAAAATTGCCTTTCAGTAAGAATGATGAAATTTTAACTTCCTCTCCTTCCAAGCAACATAATAAAGTCATACAAAATAACATGCTGTAGCTTTTTTCCCCCTCCTTCCTCATAAAAAAACACTGAAAAAGAAACTTTTATTAAAATATTAAAATATTTGGTAGGTACTTTCCACATGCCTCTACTTGTCATTGATCTTAGGAGGAGTCAATTTTTTACACAGAGGAATTACTGTTTTGATGTATTGAGCTGGCGATATGGAGGTTTTTATGTTCATTGTTCATCACTTATATTCAAAGGAACAATCTCATTTTTAAAATTAATCCAAGATTAAATCTAACCTTTAATCTGTTTAACGAAAGTTGTGATTCTGGGTAAAACATATTGAGAATGAAACAAAACAGAGTTGGCAGTGAGAGGAAGGTCATCAAGGGAAAAAAATATTCAGTTAAATGGGACCTCAGTTTAACACTAATTCCTGTGAACTTCTGATTGTTGTTTCTTTTTTTTGTCCTCCTCTCCCACACACCTTGTCCATGTTTCATGCAGTGTGGGAAGATTCCTATGTAATTGTAGACAAAATTAATTTAAAAATATCAATAGTAGTGGAGAAACTAATTTTTTTTAAAGAAATTTGAAATGTCCTAACTCAACAAAATGTTCACAAGGTGAAGATAAACTCACTGTCCTTCAGTGAAGGAACTTCAGGCAAAATAAAAAATAATAGCAATTTAAAAAAAAAATTTAAACTAAAGCACAGGTTCCATGATCTTTTTAGATCTTTTGTAACAACAGCCTCTATGAGAAATTCAGCACAAATAAAATGTGATCAGGCGTGCAAAGAGGTAGTTACAGGCTGTTACTGCCATGTGTTCAGTGCAGAAAAGTATATTGTCAGCAAGTCAGAACTTCCACTAATGTAAGTTATCTGATCACCCATGATGAATATAGCCACATAAATGCACTAATTAAAAATAAACTTAGTTTGTAAAACACTTTAGTGGACAAAAACAACTTGGCAAATGACAGGTGGGATACTTGTCCTTGTAGATCAATAATTTTCATGCTCTGACATGTCATGAAGGAAGTTACAGTGATTTACACCAGCTGAGGACCTCACCTGCAGTGTTTAATGGGAGTTGAGCTATACTTTCCAGAATCCAAGTCTTTAGGGAAAAACAATCTCTGGGAAAAATAATTCAAATATGTAAGAGGTTTAAAATTATATCTAAATTACAGGCTTTTGCTGTGATACGAGAGCTTTATGTCTGAAGGAGCTCATAAACAAGAAAAATGTTTATAACTAAGTCTCATTGTCTCAGCATGAAACACCCAGCTTGTCACCTGTTCAAGCTGCTTAAACTTACTTAAAATATTTTCCTGGCTCAGGCCAATTATAACTAATGTTATAGTTGTGTCCTTCTGTGCTATTTCTTGGGTAGTTCTTATCTTTCAGGATAAACCTCACAAATAATGTGATAATGTGCTCTCTGATTTGAATTAAATCCCATGTAAAAAGATTTAGCTTTTCTGAGATTTCTGGCCTTTATCTTTGTCTTCCTGCTAAAACTCCTGTTTATAGATTTTACCTTTGTAATTATTTTGGCCTTCTGTTCCCTATCGTACTTAAAAGGCAGTTATCCTATCCAACTGTGCTTGTCAGCCTGTGTGTGCAGGCATGAGTCTCTGTCCCTCTGTAGCCACTCTTGCTAAGACAGGCAAATCCCCCAGAGAGAATAAAGACCAGAGCTCAAGACAAAAGCACAAAGCAACAATCAGCTGTCTTTAAAATGCAGACAACCTATTGCTAGAAGTGCAGCAGATGTACCTAGCAGGTTGTGATCATTAAGTTCCATAAGCAATGAAAATCTGTTAACAGAGGTCAGTCATACACAGAAGAAACCAGCAGCACCTTTCCTTCTTATGCACACTCTTACGCTCCTCTACAGAACAGATGCGCTTCTTCATCCTTACTACTGTGACCAGCCCAGCTTTCCTCTGGAAGTGTCCTGGGAAATGTATTATGTTTAGTCTCAGCAAATCAAAGGGTTATTTTTTTTCACTGATATCTTTAAAATGTGTGCAGAATGAACAGTTGATACACAAAATAGGCAACCATTTTAGTTTTTATTTTCTTTTTAAAGAAACAGGAAGAGATTCTGTGCCATCTTTATAGCAGTGCAATGCCACAGTACACTTTAAATTCAAGGTATTGTGTCTGATAATGTGATTTTTTTCATGCAAAATAAACATATTCTGGAATCAAAGAATTGCCTTTCATGGGGAATGAAAGTAATAAAGAGATTGCTACCTATTTATCTTTTCAGTTCATTTCTAAAGGGACCACAGAAAAGGGGTACATATATGGGAACAAATATATTGATATAATTGCAAATTAATTTTCTTTGAAGAATTCAAACAATTTATTTGTAAACTGCAGGAATGACCAAATGCCTTGCTCAAAGAAAAATATATCCTCACAGCATGTACTCAGTGTGGATACTTAATACATACAAACCCTGTGCATTTAGTTATTGTCTAAGCACACATAATGTTGCTCACATTGCAGAGACTGGCTGAATCCATGCTGCCTTACAGGAGCAGTGCTGCTAATAGAGATTATCCTTCCTGCTAAGCCCTGTTGTCATTGTTACTAAAAAATTTTGAACGACCGTGGTGAACAGCAAGAGCTGAAATACAGCAAAAAATACATTATCACCCTAGCTCAAAGCTAGTAGTGCAGGGAAGATTATTGTTCCGAGATTTAACTTCATCTTTGTACAATTGCAGGACCCGAATAATTTCACTAAAGCCCTGCTATATGGAATTTCTTTTTTTTATTTGGCCTTTCGACTGGACCCTTAAAATTTCACCCATTACTACTGTAACTACATATCTGTATGGGTGCATAACTCTACTACTCTCTGAAAATCACTGCATAGAAAGACTGTGAAGAGACTATTATCATGGAAGACTCAAATTTTCAAGGGAAAACTGGGGAATTTCCATTATGCTCAGACAAATTTAACCAAATGAAAGCATTGCCCAAGTAATGTTTGAATAGTTTTTAAATTAAACCATGAAAGACTCTCGTCACTAATTTTAATTGCTAAAATATCTCAAGGGACTTACATTAGATGAAGAAGGGCCCTTGGAAGGATCATAATATCTCTCATGGGCAATACTGATAGCAAAGAATACAACAGCAATTGCTTTTACACCTCACAGAGAAACAAAGTTCCTATGGAGATACAACAAACAAACAATTTTTTTATGTTGATAAGAAGATCTTAAGCACAAACACGCACTACTTGAAATGGGGAAAATTACCTGTAATATAAATCTCAATTTTATGTTTCCTTTCAGCTGGAGCAGAAGGCTGCAGTTCAAACACAGCTCTGATGATATTCTAGGAAACAGTAGCAATACTTTTTTTTCTGTGATGTATGTCTCCAGCAGCAAAAACCAGCTGATTCTACAGCAGCGGTTGTCTTTATAGCCATCCAGTTCAAGATTAAGATAAAACATAGGAGAAAGTTACTAAAAAATGAAACAATTTCAAAAGACGCAAGTAACTTAAAATGCAAAAATGCAGTGGTGAGCATTCTAGAATTTTCTAGAAACAGCTAATGTAACACAGGACATTTATTGCACAAGGGCAAAAAGAGGATTTATAAAAAGGACATTTTTATTACTGTAAAGTCTATGCACAACACTGGATAAGGTTAATATTTATAAAAGGATCACTTTGAAAATAATCTCTATCACAAAGATCTGTGGGTCCAGCCACAAAAGAAAAACATTCAGTTATTACTGACCTATAGAGTCAGCACATGTGATTAAACCTGGATAGCAAAATATCACCTTTGGTTATGTGTTAGAAAGAGCCCCGGCTTCAATAAAAGTGTCACTCACTCATCTCAGGGCATAATACAACTAAAAAAGAATGCACAGCCAAAAGTGTGCTCTTATTCTTTTATCTGAAATTTTAATGTGGCATTCACATATAAAAATATGACTGTAGGGAGAAATGTGGAAGCAAATATACTCTCTAAAGTACTATCGTCACATTCTGTAAAATGGGTGCTGAAATCCATACAGAAACAAGATATGCTTTTTCACATTTAAATGCAGATGTTAAGATCACAAGGAAAACTTGTCTACTAACTTGTGAAGGAATTGACCCATATGCATTACAAACAAGAAAAATTGTAGATTATAAAGCTTGGATGTCTTGGATTTGCAAAGCAGTTCAATTCTATCATCGCATTTACAAAAGTAAGTCATATCAATCATGTTGTCCACATCTTCTTTATGAGTTTCAGAGGCTATTTCCTCTGATTGTTTTGCTATTGCTTGAATTGTCTGTCCTAGTAGAGATGGTTAAGAGCTCCATCACTTCGCAAGGGCTTGTCTGAATGGCTGGCCTACAATCAGAAATCTTAGTATGAATTTACCAAAAATCCCATATTAATGTATTTTTCTTCTCTGTATGCATGGTGTCATAGCATGTTCTTGCAATTTCCTTTGCTCTTACAGACACTCTGGAAGGGCACTTGCTGCTTGATTTCAGGAATTCTGTATGGATTAAACATAACAGCAAAGCCCATGAATGTCAGGACTGCCAAGATGTGTGAACTGGGTAAGTGTTTGGAAACATCATATGGTTCTGAGATGGATGTGTTACTGTGGTATTACTCAGGAGCCTGTCACAGCACACAGGAGTACCTATCAACATAAATATATGTTCACGAGACAGCTTGCAGGGTTTCTGACTAGTAAGCTTGGAGTTTATAAAATTCTCATTGTTCCTGAGCTCCATTATGGTGAAGGACAGCACTACACTAACAGATGTGGTGCTGCAAAACATTTACAGAACAAACTACAGGAACAAGACAGGAAAACAGCACAAGAGTAGAAATAGCCACATACACAGCTGCAGTGGGGTGGGACGGGGAAGTCCCAGGCAATTACTTGATCAGGCTGTCGTGTTGGTCATGTCTACTTCAAGACATGCTCTTGCCCCACAACACTTGCTAAAGATGTCTGGTCAGGGACTGGGAAACTCTGCATCTCTACCTAAATCTGCTTCAGACTCTCTGTGAAACAGCAGGAGGTACTCTCATCAAAGTGTGCACAAATTTCCTATTCACACTTTGGGGGTCAAGTTTCCATAATAAAAAAAAAAAAACATTGCAAAGACAAAGTACTTAGTATTTTTGAGACCATCAAATACTGCAGTCATGAATTTTCCAGTAATCAAAACACAAGATCTGGGTTTCCATCCACTGACTCAGTTGAGTGTAACAGCTGTGATGCACCTCATCTAGGGACATGGTGCAAAAGAAAGGTTTGCAGGCATCCAAGGCTTTGAAGAGCATATCTTTAATATTTATGTGCTTTTTGGCTTTTGCATAAAATGGTTTTCAAGCTCAATGGCAGCTAGCAACAAGCAATAACATGTTACTTACATTGGATCATATGAGATTAATTAATGCTGTTTAGACAAAGTTTTCACTGTTTCTGAGATACTACCTCTTCTCCTACCTTACCATCTCTCAGAAGAATATTTGCTTTTGTCAGGAGTCAAAACAGAAGGATGAAAAATGAGGAGACATTATACCATAGATGGTATATCAGAAGAGATTTCTTGCACAGCACAGAAGTCACTGTTGAGTTAAGACACTGGAATTGTCAGCCCCACATCAACAGAAGAACCTTCAGCAGAAGGGAAACTAGTCATCATGCATCCCAAGTGAGTTAAATTGTTTGATGCATAGACATCATGTGTGCCAAATGGGAAGGCTTAAATGTAGGATCAAAGTTAAAAGTCATAAAGTGAAAGTGACAGTGAGCAATTCAAATTCTCCTGTGAACTTTATGCTATCTTTAACTACCACAGAGATGTGGGTAATGAATTATCTGGCCCACTTAAGGTCCCACAAAAATATGGACCAAATGCAGCACCACTTTTCTAGAACACTCCTTCATCCATTTCTAGTAATTCTTTAGCTCTTGTGTTTAAGACACTATTCTAATTTTTTGCTCTATATCCAGGAGCCTGAAATGCAAGACAAGTATTGAACTTAAAAATTGCATAGTTAGATTACCTCGTAGGTAAAAGATTCTGTATCTGGAATCAATAGGGAATAGTACAGTGGAAGATGCAGTTAAATTTTGTGTTGTAAGCTTTGACAAATTTCTTTAGCACTAATAGCATTTTAAGTAGTTTCTTTCTATAGTTACTGCTTGTTTACTCAAGGTCTCCTATTTAAACACCTTTCAGATATGGTTAGTGAGCAATACTAACAAACTGGATCCCAGACTAACACCATTTGTCTAATTTGTATATTAGTTCTCTACCTTGAAATGTGGAGCTGTTCAACAGAAAAGGCATCTGATGTGATCTGTCACTGGCTTGGTTTTATGAAACAAATTTATAAGAACTTGTAAAATCAAACTTTGACACTCTCTTTTCACACCACTCTGTCTCTTTTCTTCTTTTCTACTGAATGGAAATGGGTCAGAATTGAGACTATATTTTTGACACTCCTAAATACTACATTTGAAATGCATAGAGATCTCAGAATACGTTTTCATATTAGGTCTCACCTAACTTGATGATTTTCACAGTCTTTGGTGATGCCAAATCAAGATCTATGCAATATCCTGTGGAAAGTTCCCATATAGAAAGACAAACTTTTTGCCCTTGGACATAATTTATTAAAACCCTTTCTGAAATAGAAGTATAGAAAGTTCACAGCTGCTATAGAGCTTTCTGCCTCGTTATTTAATAACACCAATAATATAGTTAATAATATATCATTGATGTGTTTCAAGATGAAAACCCACAGCATCAGAACATCCTTACATGTGGTTTAGGTATTTTTAAAAGAAAAACAAAAAAAAAGAGAGAAAAAGTAAGGAAAACAAAGAAAATATTAGAAGTCACTATCAGGGAAAAAGAGGGATTTTTTTTATTTTTCTCCTCCCTTTTTTAATTTAGATTTTTAAATCTTACTGGGGGGTTGACCCTTTCGCACTGGAAATATACCAGCCTGAAAAGATACACTGCAGTATCCTACTATTTATAGTCAGAAGGAGTTCACATGCAAGGAAAAATGCCTATGAAATCTGAACGTGTTTTCCTAGGCTTTGGGGAAATTAAAAATATATTCAAAGCAAACACATTCTGGCAGTTGAGGAACATAGTTTCCAATGACTTGCAGTCTTCTGAGATCTGGTGATTCAAGCTTGGAGCGTGGAGAAGAGGAAGGACAAAAGTGGCAAGGTTAACCACCCATAACTTAAATCTTCTTTGTTAAACTAAACTGAATGAACCAATATATTATGCAAGTATTTTATGTTTGGTTTAGTATGTGTAAACTAAAAGCACTAGAAATTAGATCTCCCTCCTAACATAGAAATCAATCACTTTCAGACAGTTCAACTCAAAGGCAAGGAAGGGACTTCAGAAGCAGTTTGAGACAAATGGCTTTATGGTAAGGAAGTACAACCTACAAAGCAACCAGACTGTGGCTTCTCTTTTGCTGTCAGACACAAACAAAATGCAAAAAGGCAAATCTCCTCAATTAACAAATCAAGACTCTTCTTCAGGATGCTCTTTCCAAACCACCCACTATACTTGTCACGTATTATGGCACCAAGGTCTGTTTCCCAGAAACAAGTAATATTTGCCTGCAGAATAGTAACCCTACATCTGCTGATAAAGATCACACTCCTCTGAGAGACAGTAATTCTTTAATAAAATTAATTTTCCCCCTCTTTACAATACTCATGAACTCTTCCTTTGTGCTAAGTAGGCATTTATTGGGCATTAAAGGCAAAACTGCAAAGAGACAGAGAACACCAGAAACGGGATGCTGCAGACTTTTGTCTATGACATTTGTAAAGTCTGATCAAAGGGCACAGAAACAGCTAAGGCAGCACATAGGTAATAATAAGTGTCTGTAGATTTTACCCTTCTTCCTGGCACCCTATACTTCTCTGTCCCCAAACAGAGTGAAATAACTTAACAGAATGGTCAGAGGAGATAGAATAGTTTTACCAATATTTTTTTAACTTTTTCATTAAGCTAAAATAAACACATAGCTTTTAAAAAAATGTTTATCTAGTACATTAAATCAAGTGTGAAATTCATTAATCTTCTGTAGCTGTTTTTAAGTGTAATAAAGGAAAATAAAACCCACAAAGTGGAAGAGGATATAGAAATTGCCCAAAATTATCCATATGCAGGTCAGAATTCAGCTCTCTTAATGTTCACTTTTAAAAGTCACAGTAACATGAAAAATATGTTATAAAAATAGTACATATTTGTAAGCAATACTGTTAACCTATCAACATATTTGAAGTCTCAGAAGACAAACAACTAGAGAACAGACAATTTTTTTCAGCTAAAAAATTTTGGATGCAATGTTTACTCTGGTATAGCATGAGATGACAAAGCAAGATTTTTCCTAATGCAAGCCTTTTTCTAAAAGAGTATGACTTTAAATTTGGAACATTTGAAAAAGAAATCTGAGTGGTATACAGAAAAAAGGGCAAGTTAAATATGCTACACATGTTTAACTGAAACTGAATGCCAAAACTTGTGTAAGCACTACTTTATAACCAGACTCCCATGACCTGATTCAAAAACTAATAATAAAGATTCTATCAGGTGTATGCAAAGCAATAAGAAAATATGGACTAAACTTTGCAGTGTCTATGGCAGAAATTTCAGCCTAGAATTTGATTAAAAGGCCATTAGATTACTGCAGGTTTTAGCAATAAGCAGAGGTTAAGGTACATTTATTTGTTGGTAAATCTGCCAGTGGATCACCTAGCTATCCTGTCTTCTTACAAAAGCAAATTTAGGGAGGATGTGATTATCAAGCTTCCATGAAAGAGATAGAAAGGAGTCAATATGCAAAAGTCGTAGTTTAAAAAAATCTTTTTTTTTTTTTTTAATCTAGGTGCAGAATATGTGAGTACTGCTATATCCCACTTTATTTCCCTTGTGCAGACATTTCCCATATAAATTCTTTTTTATCTATACAGATATTTTACTAAATAATGTTTGATACATATTTCCAGTGGATTTTAGGTCATCTTATATGTTTCAGGAAAAAAAAAATTCTCTCAGAAGTCTAAAAATATGATTGAAATAAACTCACAAACTGTATTATGGCTACCTTCATTACTGCTGAAACTGTTATCTGCAGCAGTATCCTGTGACCAGAGGAAGATGAAGGCAGTGCTCTATCTTAAATTCTTGCTAGTATTGATGTTAACAATGAAACTTCTCCAAGCTTCTGTATACTACAGACTTTGAATAAGAACTAGATCAAGAAGAGGGAAAAAAAAAAAGGAAAAAGAAAGCAACAAACAAACAAAGCCAAAGAGAATAACATTCTCACTTCTCAATAGAAGGCAGAAATTAACATGTAGCCTTAGAAATATTACCTGTTAAAGAACAGCTAAATGATAGCTGCTAGCGTACAGAGTTTGTGGAGGAACAGCACCCACATTGCTAATTTTCCTGGTGAATGGTTACATCATTATGAGTTGATTTGAGCTTTTCTGCCCGGTTGCATTCTGTAGTTGTTGCTAGTAAATGAACAGATTTTGAATTAATATCTCTGAGACTGAAAAGCACCCAAGGGAATCTTCTGACCTACAATGCTAAAACTGCAGCTGTGCAAATGTATGAGTTGCAGTACATGCATCCAGTTGGTGGCCAGTCACTGGTGGTGTCCTCCAGGGATCAGTGTTGGGGCCAGTCCTGTTTAATATCTTTATTGATGATCTGGATGAGGGGATTGAGTCAATCATTAGCCAATTTGCAGATGATACCAAGTTGGGCAGGAATATTGATCTGTTGGAAGGCAGGAGGGCTCTGCAGAGGCACCTGGACAGGCTGGATCAGTGGACTGGATCCAATGATATGAGGTTCAACAAGACCAAGTGCTGGGTCCTGCACTTTGGCCACAACCACCCCCTGCAGCACTACAGGCTGGGGACAGAGTGGCTGGACAGTGGCCAGGCAGAAAGGGACCTGGGGTTCTGGTTGACAGCCAACTGAACATGAGCCATCAGTGTGCCCACATGGCCAAGAAGGCCAATGGCACCCTGGCCTGTATCAGGAACAGTGTGGCCAGCAGTGTGCCCACATGGCCAAGAAGGCCAATGGCACCCTGGCCTGTATCAGGAACAGTGTGGCCAGCAGGACTGGGGAAGGGATTCTTGCCTTGTACTCGGGACTCACGAGGCCACACCTTGAGTGCTGTGTCCAGTTCTGGGCACCTCAACGTAGAAAGTATGTTGAGATGCTGGAGCATGTGCAGAAAAGAGGAACAAGGTTGTGAAGGATGTGGAACACAAGTCCTGTGAGGAGTGGCTGAGGAAGCTGGGGTTGTTCAGCCTGGAGAAAAGGAGGATCAGGGGTGACCTTATCACTCTCTACAACTGCCTGAAAGGAGGGTGAAGCCAGGTGGGGGTTGGTCTCTTCTCCCAGGTAACCAGTGACAGGACAAGGGGAGGCAGACTTAACCTGTGCCAGGGGAGGCTGAACATTAGGAAGAATTTCTTCACAGACAGAGTGATTGAACATTGGAATGAGCTGCTCAGGAAGGTGGTGGAGTCACCATCCCTGGAAATGTTCAAGAAAAGACTGGATGTGGCACTCAGTGCCATGGTCCACTTGACAAGGTGGTGTTAGATCACAGGTTGGACTTGATGATCTCAAAGGTCTTTTTCAACCTGGTTGATTCTGTGGTTCTGTGATATTTCATGTGTGAAGTGGCAAAGGTGCATGTGCATGGGGGAAGGGAACATGTCTCTATGGCTGTATCTTTGGAGGAGATACCAGCAGGCAAATTTGTAACCTATTAGGCTTAAAGGAGGAAAATATTCCAAGACAATGACTTACCATGTATTTTGCAGGCTATTACTAGATAAAATTAAATTGTTTTGAAAGTTTTCTAATTTGCCTTTCTCGTGTTCTGTTTGAATATATTTTTCTCTTCACTTTGCTTCAGAGACATTTTGAATTATGTTATTGTTTCAAAAGACACTTCAATAAAAAGTAAATAAAAAGTAAAACATTATCTTCCAAAATCTATTATTTCTGTAATTTGGTTTGCAATTATATAGCATCATGCTGAGAGGGAACCCTTTCCTATTCCTGTAAATGTTTGTTCCTCTTGCAAAATTGCAGTCAGTTAGATAGTTATTGTACTTTTTTTTTTTCTTTCCAACTGATGTGAAATCAAACACCTTTTCTTTTTCTCCTTTTCTTTTTTCTTTTTCTTTTTTATTTACAGGTCACTTTTTGCATAACCTTTGTAACTCATTGAACTTACAGACCACTTTAACTCTTGCTGCCTGATTATTTTCCTCCACTTCCAATGTACGTGACAATTTTCTATCATAGAGAAACACTTTGTACTTTCTTTATCAGATGTCATCCATGGATTTTTGAAGTATTTCTTCAATTAATATTATATTTTTCTGTGAATGGCACCCAAAGCCTTTGCAATTCTCTCCACTTCTGATGTAGAAGTCTACTACATCTTTTAATTAAAAGAAAATGTGCAAACTTGACACATTAAAGATCACAATTTCTTAATTTCAGGTTGATAGCAATTCATTGGTAGTTTTCTCTGACTATAGTTTTTGACCCTGTTGTTCACCAATTTTGCAGCAATTTCATTCAGATCATACATTTCCCAGTCAGCCAAACGTTTACTTGAGTAAAAAATATATACACATCTTATGAAATATTTTTCTCTTATTAGCTAAATCAGCTATCCCGTAATAGAAAAAACCAGTTTGGTTATGTGGGATTTATCTTGACAAATCCATGCTGTAGGTTTCTTGTCATCTCATTATTCTCTAGATTTTACACTTTCATAAGAAGAAATATTAGATTGCTAATATTGTCAATGTTAGATATTGGATACATTGCTTGAGTGATTATAACTATGTCTGACAGTTCTTCTTGGTCCATTTTTTTTTCAAGAGTACAAGATTACATTTCCCATGGGAGCATCTTATATGTTCTGCAGTTTACTGATTTAAATTAAATGATCTAATGATTCTGCACCTTCTAAAGAAGGGCAATATGCTTTTAAATTTCTTATTAATGTTTGATAAGATCTAAAAATAAATTATTATAATGAATTCAAGGTTGAAACTGCAAATGAAATAGTCATTCTAGAGGGTAGAATACATCACTTTAAAATGTCACTCAAAAAAGAATTTGGGGTTTTTTTGTTTGTTTGCTGTTTAACTAATAAAACAAGACCTGATATTTGCACTTAAATGATTTCTGTGAAAGAACTGAGCATCATACAACAGGAGATTTTTGACAAGGTGCAACTTGGGTGGCCAGCAGTCAAATCCTCTTGTGGTACATGGCCATTAGTTTTCTCTGTCTTACCAAGACAGCAATTCTTCCTGTGCAATCATTGGCTTAAGGTAAAAGAATTATTTAAGAACAGTGCAGAAAGTTTTATAGTTTTGCTGTGTTTTTATTCATCTTTTCCATGAGCAAAGACAAAGTGGTAGAAACAGATTCATACCAAAGCATGTACATGTTCTAAAGGTTATCTTCCTTTTTAGCATTTGTTTCCAACCCTATCCACGACTTCTTTTCTTCACTTCCTGTAATACAGTATATACATGCTTTTTAAAAAAAGCTCTTTTTTACTGTTAGAAATAAACCATATTTGCATGGATTACATATTACCCCAACTGGTCTCTCACCTGCAGTATCATTAACAGCACTTGAGAAACTCTGGACGACTGAATATAACAGAGACACTTAACTGAAGGTTGAAAATTTAAGGCCTACATTCTAAAGACCACAATTGGTGATGACGTTTGACAGTGTTTTGGTAGTTTGAATTCATTAAGTGCAACTTTCTTTTCTCTCAACATCTAACTGTCACATCACCAGAATTGGTCCTTGTTCAGGCAGGTAATATCTTCATCACGTAGACTTGAAGTGACTGTGCAAAGGTATACCATAATCAGTCACTTTGTTGTGTCACTATTATTGCCATCTTCACGTATGTAAATCATCAAGATTTACTCAGACTAAAATTCCTGCCATTCATGTTGGATCTTTTATTCTGTAAGGAATCTGAACTGCCATGAAATAACACTGGGATGGGAGTACTATTGAAGCATAGAGTATTTGTCAAGCAGGTCTTACATGCCCTCAGAATATGCTATGCATCATGGAAAAAAGTGTGTGAAATCTGAGGAGAATGGGGAGGGACAGGAGAAAATCATGTTGAATCTGGAGATCTTGACTTCCATGGTGTAAAAATTGTGTATCAAAACCCAAAATGTGTAATAAGCTGTATATAAATGGAAAGTTCCTCTTATCTTTTTTAATTTTTTTTTTCTCCTCAAGTCCTGAGACTTCATACCAGTGACAACTTCACTCAATCTGATAGGAAACAGAGGGGGGCTTCCATAACTGGCACAATTTAATAAAAAGTCTTATTCCTATATTAGTCCAGTTTTAAAAGCCATTAATATTTTATATATCAGCCCTTTGATTTTCTGATTTTTTATAACTTAAAAAGTACTTCAAACAGCCACTGAATCTCAGGGCTTTGAATTTTCCCTTTTACAACAATAATAAGATACAGAAACCATTCAGGTTATCTTAATGCATGATAGGTAGAATAAGTAAATCAATGAAGCAATAAAGTTGAACTTAGTTTTACATTGCATCTTCAGTTACTTCTGGTGCCTTAAAGAACGTAAAGCTTCATAAAATAGTGGCACAATAAGTTTAGATTCTATTATTTAAGATGATCTCTACAAAGAAGAAAAACTTGTGAAAAGTGACTTTGTGAAAAGTATGATTGGGGAAAGAATGTAATTGGGATCAGAAGATGATATTTGCTATGATAGCATATAGATAGATAACATGCTATTATATTTGGAATCTCACATTGAAGAAGCTAAAAAGCTCTACAAATGTTCCTGTCTAAGAAGAATACAAATAAATTTCACAATTTTCAATTAGTTTCAGGACATATTTTAAACCCAGACCCTCAGCAGGAAGGATTCAGAAACAAGGAGTCCACTTCAGATGTGCATTCAGAGTGATGTGAAGTAAAGTAATATGGTATCCCAAAAGTAGGGGCGGAGAATCTATTAAAAATACAATCTCAGCTGTTCATAAAAGAAAGCACCATCTCAGAGAATTCTGTAGAATTTTTAAAAGTAATTTTATAAATTAATATTATATTCAAATTAGCAAAATTAAAAAATTTGAAATGTGACAAAATATTAAACTTAATATTCAAAACCATTTTAATATATTCACAAATGAAAAAAAGTTTAAAGCAGGAATTCACTTGCAAAAACTGCTGGTATATTATTTTTACCAGAAAACTAGAAGTGATTACTATCCCTCAAAATCTTGTCAACTCAGAATGAATAGTGGAATATAAACAAAACCAAACTTCTGCTACTTTTAAGACAAGCTGAAACCTGCTCTAATACACACTTCCAAGGAAGAACTGAGCAATGATAAGAAGAAAAGAGATTTGATCTGCTTTGTGACTCATCAGTGCATAAACATCACAGCAAGATTACTGAAAGGTTACCACATGCTGATGGCCACAGATTTGAGTGTCTAAAATAAAGGTTGACATGAAAGGACTTTCTCTCCTTTCTCTCTTTCAGCCTCACAGATGCAAAAATGAAACCTTTAAGTGCAGGTTTTACAGTCAATAAGCAAGATAATTACCAAGTTGTCTCATGTTGCCCTTCAAATGCAGCTCCCCTAGTGTTTGCATCTGCCTTTGCTCGATGCATAGAATCCAAGTAGGAGAAGAGGCCGACCTGACACCACTTGTTATGACTGATAGCTGCCTGCTGACATCTATTAACAGGTTCCAGTTTTCATTTTGAAACAGGGAAACCATGTTATTTTATATGCCCATAGATTAATTAGTGTTTCCTATTGGTCTTGCAGGAACAGAGGGCACAAGAGCCACAATATCAGAGTAGTGGACCCACACCTGTTTGAGACCACTTTGTCCAATAGTTGTGAGTACTTCTAACCCCTAACTTTTCAGCCCCCAAGCTAGAGTGATTGCATCCCTTCCAAAGACATTTATTTGTCTTAGGTATTTATTTTATCAGCTCCTAGTAGTCTCATTACCCATATAAAATGCTAAGCTTTTGAAAAATACCCTGACAAATTCTTAAAATTACAACAGTCATAACACTAATCATGTCTAAACTACTCCTTAATACAGGCTATTGAGTTTTAGCCAAAAATTTCCATATTACACACAGAATTTCTTGTTGTATTTCACAGAGGAGGATTTTTCTTTCTTCATCACATTCTTGCTAATTAAAAAAATGAAAAAAACTTTTGAACTGCTGTTAATATGAGATCAACCTATTTCAATTCATGGTTTGCAAGCATTTTGACTAGTTTTGTTGTAGAATGCAGCTGAGTGAATAAATTTTAAGCTTTTTAAAAGCAGTGTGTTATGCAACTCCATTAGAGCTGCATATTTTTTAAGGGATTACAATGCACATGCAAAGAATCAAGTTATGGCTGTATTTCAAATTAGAGTATAAATTCTGTGAAGACATACATGAATAGGTACTATGTCACGTACTTTACCCTGTAATTTCTGTACTGTTATAACTTCTGTTAGGATGCGAATGTAACTTCCTAGTTTCCTCTAATTATATCCCCAACCATCTTTCCACATAATCCACCCTGTGACCATAGTCACTCAAGATTCAACATATACAAATAGATCTTGATAATATATTACGCTTTTATACTGAATGGATTGTCTAGTGTATTTGTAGCTTGTGGGTTGTCTAGTGGCTTGCATTAGTGGGAGTAATGAGTAGGATAATTATTTTACAACTATTAAAACTTTAACACACAATACAACCTTTAAAACGAGAAGCAAAAGCATTAACAAAATGGCAAGAGGGTGAAGCAGTCTGTTGAGAATTCGAGTAGCTGCTGGTGACCATCCAAAAGAGTGTCCCAACATCCGTGTTCTCCATCTTTCTTCACCCGCTCCATCAAGCAGAGTATTTCTCCCACGTTGTGATGGACAGAAATTAAAGTCTTTACTCGATTTTCTTGGGCTTGTCTCAGCAACCATCTCAGGTCTTAATATCATAAGTTTCTTTGCCAGTGTGAGATTCACACCACTGGGAGCAGACTGAAAATTTTGAATCAGCATATAGTTAGATTGTAAAAATTGACAAGATATAACAGGAGCAGAATAACTAAAATCGCATCCTGTAATTTTGGCAAAATGGCAAGCACAGATATTAGAGTGATTACTTGTATTTACAGTAACACTTTCAACAAATAGAATCACAAGTGTTTCTCACTCAAATGCACCCTTTACCAATATACACAAGTATCATTTCCAGGTTTTCATTAGGATGAATCTCAAAATAACAAACATTTTTCTCAGTGTCAAGATGAATATCTTGGTCTCAGGTAGTGTTACTTCCACAAATGAATCCTTGTTGCTTTTGTGCAATGCACACTTTAACATCAATATTCTGTTATTTATTTCCATCTTTTTGGGCCCATACCCTATGTTCCAGAGGAGCATTGGGGATCCATTGTGATTTAATAGAGTGTATTTCATTTACCAAAGCAGTGTGTATTGGTAACACAAAATACGTGGCTGTGATGCTGATGGGATTTACTAAGTACCACCAGGATGGAGATTTCTTTTTCAATTCAATCATATTATCCCAAACTACCTTCTGACTTTTAATGGGTGTCTAGTTGAAGGTCTTTTTCATATTACCCACTGAGGTAGTATGTTTGTTAAAAGCCATTGATTACTTTCCAAAGCCGAAAGGGAAGACTGTAGAACATGATACAGTTTATTTAGGTCACTAGGTATCATGACTAGTTTGTTCATTGAAAGGTCACAGTGTATGCCATTTAGAACTCCCAATCCTGTTCCTAGGATGCCTGTCATATCCCTTCTGATTTGCCGGCAGTAAGTGAGGACTCATTTATGCAACCATGCTATCAAACCCTTAAGAGGTTTTCAGGAATGATAAGCAAGTTGGTTGAATTGTGGAAACATTGCTCTGCATTAACAGATTAACTCTCTTGAGAGACCTTGTTGGGTTAAATAACATTTGTTGTTGACCTGTATTTTTTATTAAATAAGGAACAAAGTTACAGATGTGAGGAGATGAGTTGTTGGAGTCTGAGTTGTTAAATATGGCTCCTCAACAACAATCTTGAATTGAAGGCCCAAGCTCAGTCGAGGGTTGGGGTCTATCCAAAGGAATGTTACAAGTGTTGAATGGGATATTTTAAAGGTATGTCAGCAGTCATGCTTAAAATGTCAAGCAAGTACTTTGTTTTTCCCTTTGGTATAATTTACAACACTTTTTTCTTCGACATAGTTTACAACAATGGATAAGACTGTTGTCATGTATTTAAGGTTATTTTGAATTGAGTATCCTATCAAAATGATGTTTCCTTCAATTCCCTTTAGAGATGGTGTGTGTTGATTTCCATTCTCATCTGTGATGATCCACTCTTGCCCATAAAAGGTGATGTTGTGCAATGTCACTGTAAAAATATTAGGTTAGACATACGTATGTCTAGAAGTGACTGTTGCACACAAATTTCACAACTTACATTCTACAATTAGGAAAATCCAACAATATTTCTACATCTTGTTTTTCTCATGGACAAAATGCAAACACAGATTGTGTAAAAGTGAAATTGTACTAACAATTTCATTCTCATATCTGATAAAATAATGTTTTGTTGTTGGTTTAATAAAATCAGTATGATATATTTTAATTGCATTAGGGTTTTCGTGAGTAGATCCACTGATTGCTTGGCACCCTATTTCTTACTTTTTCCCTGGACATTGCTTGGAGTGCCAATATTTCAAAAATGTCATGGTTGTTATGAGGGATTTTGATGTGTTTTTCATCAATTTTCTTCCATTCCCACTCACTTTTGATATATAATCCATCTTCATGTAAAACCATAACAGCAAGGTTCAAACTGGCCTGGGGTGAAATCCCAGCACTTCTGGCATATTTAACATAAGCTTGGGACCATGGCCATTCTGGGTCTTGATTATGAGACAAAGGAACTTACATTGTCCATGCAAAAAATAATATAAATTTAACCTGCTGATTTGCTATCCCTAAAATTTAGGCTTCCAGATAATTATGAAAAAATATTATTACAGCCAAAACTAATGACTATTTCTTGTATATGTTCGAGGTTGGTGTAGCCTAACCCATCCATCCATGTGCAGTTCATTCAAAATTACTGTGAAACAGAAAGGAAAGAAAATATGCTCAGTTGAAATTAATATGCTCAGCAATTAATTAAAAAGAAGGTTTGGGGATTCAGGCGGAATCTCAACTTCCACTTCACAAAGAGGTTGCCACATGATGGATGCAACTTCCCCCCTTCAGAGGGGTTTCCTCCAATCAGAATATTCAGAGAAAGAGTGACCACTGGCACAATTGTGTCACTGGTAGGTGAATGTTTATACTCCTGCAGGAGTCTGCTAAAGGGGTGTGGCACTCCCTTCCAGGCAAGCACAAATTACACTTTGTTGTGTCCCAGAATTGAAAATCTTGGATGTAAAAGAGATGCCCCTTCCATAAAAACCAAATCTCTCACATCCGGGGCTGCCATCCATGACTGGGACGCTTTCTGAATTTGAGTTACCAGTTCTGAAATATTTAGAACAGCAGAAGCTAAAGGCACAGTATTGCCATGCAATTGTCTGCAACAAACTGTGAACCATGATTGCTTACTCAGCTTTTTTTCTGGCCAGACAGGATAATTAGGAGGAGAGTGTGAGTGAGTGAAAACACCTCTTTCCTCCAAATCTGTTACCACCCTGTCAATGCCCAAACATGCAATTTCTTGTGTTGTAGCTATCAGGTTTGTAATATTGGGTACCACAGCTGTTAGTGGGGGCATGTTGGCATTTGAGTGCTGGAAATCAGCAATTAATACTGATTGCCTTTCCAAGCCAGTATTAACTACAGAAGTTTCATTACGTGCCACAGCCGGAATTTTTGTATCAGGGAGTGCAGATGTTGCACGAAATAACTGCACTAGAGCCTCCCAGTTTTGGTGGGGGCTAAGGTCAACATTTGAACTGAAAGACTACAGGTTGCTCTCTGACAGATGCCAGGTTTGACCATGCAGAACATCAAAACCCAAAATGTTTTCTTTATGATCTTTCATTGCAAAGTGAGCAGCTAACATCCTTGTCTCGGAGCCATAAATTAACCTTAGCAGCTTGGCAGGTACCACTTCATTTACTCCATTGATTTTAACTCTTTGCCATCAGGATCGCAAACCCAGATTCTCGGGATCCTGCTGTGTTGATACTGAATGTTGTGCTCCTGTATCTATTAGAAATTTTATTAATTGCTGATGAGAACCAACTGGAATCAAAATGTATGGGTCATTATTATGTGTGTAATTATAGGATTCCATTTATGAGTTTTTCATCTCATCTGACTTATGGCCATAATGCTTTTGCAAATCAGTCACTTGAATTGACATAGGTTGGTTTTTGGGTTCCTCTGTCCACACCAAGGTTTCTTAGTGGATCCAGTTTCTTGCACAGAAGAATCTGAGAAAGCTGAACAATCACCTACCCTTAGTTTCTTACCCAAGGATCACCCAATATATTTTCATTAGTGTTAGGGGAATCAGGAGTTTGTATAAGTTCATTTCAACTTCAGAGTCTCTTAGTTTATTTGTTTTTCCTGCAATTTTGCCAACTCTGTCAGAGACCAGCGAACAGTGTGCACAGGAGTAAAGATCTCACTGTTGCCCTCATCAGATTTGAAATCAGGGTTTTCTAAAATTTTATCATGATCACAACCACAGCAAATATTCCCGTCCCAAGTCTCGGCGTCTGTATAATGTACTGACTTGTGAAAATGTGTATCTAAAGAAAGAGGCAGTTTTTCCAGCAAAGTTTCTCTCTTCACTCTGCTGTAGTTGTGGTCAGCCTCAGTTTTAAGATGATCATTTTAAATCCTAAGTTTATCAAGTTGGAGTTCCAATTTTTCTCCTGTTTCCCTCCAAAAGGCTAACATCTTTAACATTTCAAATTCTGATTTCAAAGCAGTATACTTTGCATCAAAAATCCATTCAGAAGCAAAGGAATTTTTGGTTTTCCACTGCACACAGGAGAAACAGACTCTTGAAACTGCACAAATGCTACTTTTACCTTTTCCCTTTTTAGACTTCTGCTCAGTCTGACATTTCTCAATGAATTCCACAACTTAATCTTTCCAAAACCTTTGAGCCCAATCTTTTCCAACCTGAGAATGGGCACAGTTATAATTTTGCAGCAGACCATCCAGGACTATTCTGTCTGTGATGCCAAGTTTCTGTCACATGAAAAGGGTAGATTTCCTCCACCCTTACTGTGAGGAGATTTACTTCTCCCTTAGTATTTAACTTTCTGTCAGCACTTCAGAAAAGCTGAGACTCTTGAGCCTGACCAGTCTGTCGAAGTCCCTTTAAGAGGACCCTACACTGAGTTGTCCTGCTGGATTGGAGGATGGTTCAACTGACTTACTCAGGGACACCCACCAAGAGTGTAAGGGAGACCCCCTCAGTGAGTCACCCACTTTTTAACCCTTTAGTGGGTCTTACTCTTTATTTGAGTATGTTCCCCCCTGTAGGCGACTGACAGTGCCTGTGAAGGACTCACACCAACAGTTTACAGAATAACCTAATTTATTTGTATAAAATTGTGACTGGTTAAGGTTTGAAGATCACAGGTGATAGTATCTGACAGAAGAAATGTATTCAAAGCAATACACAAGACACAGTTCTAATACAGTTCTACATTTCCAATACACAGTTCTAATCCCCAATATAAATATTCAGCATGCATAGAGTATTATCCTTACCCAATAGGTGTCTCCGTGTAGGAGAAGACAGGTTCAGCCCATCCACTGTGACAATGTGAGTCTTTCCTAACTTTTCTCCCATTCTCAACCAACTTTTATATTATTTCTTTGTGTTTAGATGGAGCTTGAGTGACTCTGGTCTTACAGATCTTTGTTACTGATTGGTGTAAAATTCTCTCGCTTTGCTTTCAAAGATACAGTTAAAAAGAATGTAGAGCACAAGCCCAGTGAGGGGTGGTCGTAGCTTGGAGATGGGTAACTTTGGGATGGATGTGTGCATTATTACTATGAGGCCTTAATGAAGTAAGTTTATCTAAAGAGAGTGATGTCATTACAGTTGGCTCAGCAGCAGGACGGTTGACAGATACTATGAAGTTTATCAGCTGCTAAGTACCATTGCGTTCCCCTTGAGTTCTGCAATTGAAAAATTCCTTCTCTATAGCGAAAAATTTAGATCACTTTTTCTATGATACCTTACAGTCCCTTTATGTTGAGAAACCTATTTATCACTCCAAAGAGCAAAATTCCTGTTTATGGTTTCATGACAGGTTGGTGAACCACCAATCGGTGTTTCAGTTCTTTCTTTATCAATCAGTACCTGAGATATTGGAGAGACATTTAGAATAACAATGTTATGAAAGTACAATAAAGACAAAATAAGTCAGTATGAAGAATGAGAATTGTTCATTTCCACTAAGGGCTTGAGAAATACAGAGACAAGGATTGCTTTCTGGGGATTGAAAAGGTAATCATATTCTTTTCTTATAATTGAAGTTCTTCATGATTAATCATATGTATTATTTATATATTCTACTGCAAAAAGGAGTTATATGCTACATGGAAGCATGGAAGTTAAAGTGAATTTTGTATTATATATCTATTTCTGACACAGATGATTCCTTTTACTGGCTTCAGTTACCATCTCTCCTCCCGATCCTGACAGTTTTTCCCAAGCAATGTTCACATCCATGGTTAAAATTGTACTATTATTACTCATTAGAATAGCATTTAGCAGCTAGGTCAGAAGCTCATGCATCAAACATGATGCAAGCCCAATCTTACATACATGACTGCACATGACAGTGGCCAGCTTCAGCAAGGACAGGAATGACATGGCTTGATTCTCTTACCATTGTTCTGGGTAATGTTATTAGTTTTAGCTTTTCACTTTCTGTAGATACACATTGAATCTTAGATGCTTAATCAGCATTAAGCACATCTGTTAGTAAGAAGTTATTTTTCTGCAGAGCACCACTTACCATTTGTTATCATCTTCATTTTCATCAACTGGCTGAATTTCATTCATTTTAACTTGGAGGACAGAAGAGTTGAAGCTGAACATATAAATGCTATCAGTCAGTGCTTCACCAGGTTTAGAACATAAGCAGTAACACAAGTCTGTTTTATTTTTGTCAGATTTGAGTAAAAGTAACAAATGTTCTTTATTGATTGCATTGCTTTAGTCTTCCTCAGCTGTTAACAAAAGCAAAAAACTAAATGGATCCACTACCAGGATTCAGAAAACAGCAGACTGGATAAATGTTTGAAAAAACTGTCATATTAGGCTAAAGGCCAGAGGAACCTCAGCAAATCACTTTACACCTTTTCAACTCGATGTTCCAAAAACATAATTCTTTCTAATAAACACTTTCATATCTAACTGTAGTTGTATTATTTATTGTAAAAAGTTGATCTGTTTCACTATTTTTAAGTGAAGACAGATACTATTTTAGACTCCTTCTATTCACATAAAAGAATTCCTTTCTAATACGATTTTTCCATAACTAATGTGGTTATCAAGTATTAAAACAGCACTGAATCAAAAATACTTTCTGCTTGTTGGAAGAATGAGAGAATACATTAAAGGAACAGCTAAATAGCCTTATTAATAGGAAGCATCTGTTAAAATAATGTCTATGCACAGTGTTATCGCCCACTGTGTGCCTTTTCTTATTTGTTCCATGTTGTTCTTCACTACACAGCTTGGAAGCAATTTACTGACAAGGACTTACTGATTTTTTAAATCTTAATGTGTTTGGTAGAGCAGAGACAGCATTTTGCTAATTTTGGGCCTTGATTTTTGTTTGCACATAAAAAGAACAACATTAAAAGAACATATTAAGGCTATAAAATCAACTGCTTGAAGCCTGGGAAATAAAAAAAAAAAAAGGAAAGCTGTATCCCCACAGAAGCTTTTGTATCTTGTAGTAGCAGCAGCAGTGACAGTAGTGTTAGCACTACTGAACAACACAAGGTAGTCTTCCTAACTCTGTGCTAAGAACTTCTGAACTGCTTTTCTGCAGGTTTTGGTTTTTAAGGGAGGGTTTAGGCTCTTTTCTCTGGAGTACCAAACTGAATATTTCAATCAAAATGCCTGAGGTATTATTGCAAAATGAAAGCATTGGAAAGAGTGTCTTGTAATCGGTCAAGCAATCTTAATACTAATCACTTTTTCAGTAAATGGTTGTTAAAAGCCTAATGTGCTTTGAAAGTTAAGTAAAATGACAAATAATAGCACTTTACAATCATCTAGTAATCTCATCACAGTCATCAGTGAAGTATACTTCACCTAATGCCTGGAATTGAGAAAATTGTTTCCTCGTCTTAATGCTAGGGCACTGGGAGACAAAAGATTGCAAAGAAATTTCCTGACAGACGAGGAAACAGGGTTCCAGATAACATTGCTCAGTCCTTGAACCACAAGAGACCATTCCCTTAATAAAAGCACAAGGCTAGATAATCATATAAAAGATCAGAAAAGTCAATCTGAGAAACTAAAAAATAAATCTGAAGTGATGAAAACTAGTAAGAGCTTTGCAACTGGTGTGAGACATAAATGTATCTTGAAAAGAAAAATTGAAATAATGGAGACTTGTAGGAAAACGAAGTATGTGGGATTGCTGACAATTCCTACAGGTAAGAAGGGAATAGTCCTAGAGGGAGTCAGAGAAAAATATTACTTGTTGGTGAAGAAAATTGTTCTTGCTGCAAAAAAATACTGCCATAGGAACTCCCACCAGAGACTGAGGGAGCAGAAATGAGGTATGTCTAACAACTGAACTCACAGCAGCTGCATACAGATTCTGCTCTCATGGTGGGATAGATCATCACCAAATGCATATACAGACAGATCCAGGTAGTCCTTTTCAGGGAACCTTTTTCATCAGACTGTTAATCTTCATTCTGCACAACTGTTCCATGACAAGTCAGTGAGGTGTCTGAACCATGGTGCTGTAGCTCCAAAAGGAAATGCTGTTTCTTGGCAAACAGTGCTGGCAGCAGTAACACAAATCACCGTCTGTAAGTTAGACATCACCTAAAGAGTTTCCCCCTTCAATGGACAAATGGCAAAATTAGGGATGTGCCCATAATTTGCATATATCACACAGCTCCCCTGCAATCAGTGGGAATTCAGGGGTGAAAGAAAAGTGTGCAAGATTTGTGCTTAGTTTAGGGTAATCCATGAATGACCTGGCTGAAATGACCCTTTTTGAGATGAGTGGAAAGTTTAACACCTGAGGTTAAGTTCTTTTGCACCATTGCAGTAGAATAATAGCAATTATTTTAAAACCAGGAGTCTCTAACCACTGACAAAACAGACCAAGAAACATGACCTTTAAGCTCCAAATGATGTGGCTTTACAAGAATTGCTACAAAGAACTTTCCTTCACAGTTCACCAAACAAAATCTATAGAAAATAATATGTGATTAAACATATTTTTAAAACATTTTTCATCCAAAGCAAAAATATTTTTTTCTCCTTTTGCAGTAATCAAATGATTCGTTACTATGAGAGCACTCTTAGTCCCTTTCACATAGAAGGGCTTCAGTTAATCATGCACAACAGCTTTAAAATAAAACCCTGGGTAGGAAAGCTTTAAAAAATATGCTGCAGACTAAGTTTGATCCATGAGCAGAAGGATCCTTTGCATTTCAAAGGATTAGAGTACACCTCTTTGCGGCTTGCTTCAGAAAAGCGTCACACCCACTCAGTCCCACAGTTCCCTAAACAACCTCTTCTCTCTGCAGTTTACAGACCTTCTTACCTATTTATATACCTCCACCACATGTTTTTTGAGCAGTCACCTTCCATTCATACTCTCATGGCTGTGACTGTCTCTGCTCATTCCGTGGGTGAGCTACCAGGTGGGCCAATGGGTCCCATTATGGCCTTTGCTTCACTGGAGAAAGGTTTATGTCTCTAACCTTCAACAGAGTACAAATCTTGGTGGAGCTTGGTCTTCCTGAGGTTTATTTACTCAGCAACTCCAAAAACCTAATTTTCTTTAGTAACTAGACTAGTCAACTTTTTGTTGGGCTGCAGCAGGCACACTGCTTGACTGAGAAAAGGTAAAGATCCATCTTTGGAAACATCTTAGATATATGAGAATCACGTCAGTCAGCTGATTTCCTAGTGGAGAAGAGGGCCACATCAAAGAAAGCACTTCTGACAAATGTCTCTGTGTACCCTCTATGCAGGTCTGCTATGAGAAGCCCCAGGTTGCTGCTACCCACACAAAGCGACTGACATATCTTTGCCAGTAAAGATTCTCAGTACTCATTTTGGAACTCATGGGAAGGATGGAGTCAGACTTCTACTGAATATCTGTAGTTGTAAGAGCAGCCCTGCCAGCAGAGATTAACATGACCTGTGCAAGTAAATGGGAACACTGTTTAATTTTTGCGTACAGATGTCTGTGTTTATGTCCTTACTCTGTCTCCCATCTCTATTCTGTCACTGATAAAGCTGCATTATCTGCCGTGATTTGTCATCACTTAGGACTGTTTAAAACGTCACCCTGCCTTGCTGCTGATTAACCATACAGACAGAGATAAGAATTTTATTAAAGGATGCAAGAAGGAAGATGTATGCAACATTTCTATATCTCTGCATTCAGTGGAAAAAAACAGTAATACTGATATGCAAATACCTATATAATATCTGGCATAATGTGCACAGATAGACAACAGAAATTAAAATCACTGGGGAATTTGATAGTCAATGCATCCCAAAGGCTATTATATAGAACACAAGAAAGAAAAAAATCATAAACATTACTTTATGTAAAGAAAAATAATATATTGTGGTGATTTAGCAGATATGGTCCTGTGTTTTCTTTAAGAAATTTTCAGAGATTCATATTATTTCTACCAGAATATTTAAAAACACCTTTAAACAACACATGATGGCTGATTTTGCAAACTGAAAAAATGAAATCTAATTTCATTTGCTAAATAAGTTATTTTATAGCCTACTTGGTAAAGAAGCCAAGTTTCTGATTGTTTTACATAATGGACACAAGCTGCTGACTGTTCTCCAAATGAGGCAGTGAAATTGCCTATTGTTCTGGAGAAGTAATTTTTCAAAATCGTTCTAACTTACATATTTGCTGGCTGAGCCTATCAAATTTACTAATAGAACAGCTTTCAGAAAGCTGTAGACAGTAAACTTATTTACCCACAGCTTCTGTGTAATGATCCATACAAAATTTAAACAATTTTTCATATCCCATATCTTATAAACATATTAAGAGATACTATATTTTGTGCCTTATCTTGCTGAAATTTTCATATAGAATAAGCAGCTTTTAAAAATATGACAGACCTGGCCTAAAGCTCTAAAGAAAGCCCTTTTTTCTTTTCCCAGTTTCATTGTTTATAAAAAACTAAAATTTTATATTCACAAAATTTAAGTTAAAATAGAAGAATGCATTAAGTTATGAATCTGGCTTTTCACAGCAAAATCTTTAAAAGATTTCAGTATTGTGAACACCAGCCTGGGCTTTAGTCTTAAAGATATTTTTTCTCAGATCAATTCGGAATCTTAGTCTAAGGTCACAATTCAAATAATATAAACATCTAAACATACCAACATGTAAGGCATACGTGTGTTTTTCAACTAATGTTCAAACCAGACGTTCTTGGCACCACCCATCTGCAAAGGTAGGTAGTGCTCTAATGGAGGGATATGTGAGTTCTGGTAGGAGAGTCTGGCAAGGTGAGGAGGGTGAGTGTCTCTGTCTGTAACTTACCACTGGAAATGCACAGAGCTCTGCCTTGGGATGGGTCAGGAGTCAAGAGCTTATGGATCAAGATCAGCTGGCAGTCCCCATGGAGAGAGAAGCCCATGCTGGCGCCAGTTTGCCAGCAGGATTTGGGACCCTGCGGAGGACCTACACTGCAATGGGCCTGTGCCTGAGGAGTGGCACCCCATGGAAGCAACCCACACTGGAGAAGTTTGTGAAGAACTGCAGCCTACGGGAGGGACCCATGCTGGAGAAATTCATGGAGGACTGTATCCCATGGGAGGGATCTCCTGTTGTAGCAGGGGAACAGTGTGAGGAGTCCCCACCATGAGGATGAAGAAGCAGTAGAGACATGTGATGACAGACTGCAGACCCCAGTCTCCAACCCCTGGCACCAGTGGGAAGGAGGAGTTAGAGTAAATTTGGAGTAAAGTCAAGCCTGAGAAGAATGGAATGGGTTTACCTTTCATTACTACACTCTTATTTGATTAATAATAAATTAAAATAATTTCCCCAAGTTGAGTCTGTTTTGTCCATAACAGTACCTGGTAAGTGGTCTTCCCATCTTTACCTTGATCCACAAGTTTTTTTATACAGTCTTTCCCCTGCCCAGGTGAGGAGTGGTAGACCGTCTTTGTCACGCAACTGGCTTCCAACAAAGCTCAAACCACCACATATATGAAGTAGTAATTCCATATTTCTATGGAAAACAGCTTCTCCCCTTTGGATACCAAAGTATTCAAACTATATGCTATCCCCATTCTCTCTGTAGTGTTTTTGTGGTTTATATGCACTGAAATTTTAGTGGTAGCTACTCTGCCATATTCTGCATTGGTATATTGCTAAAAAAATTTGAATGCCGGCTGGATGTAAGTGCAACTTAGAAGAAAGACATAATAAATCTGTATAGGATATTCTAATAAAAGTATAAATCAGTATTAATTATGTTAACTGAGGACAAAAATGAAACAATTAGGTGTTTATATAGTTTTATCTGCTGACATATTGGAAAAAACCCATTCTAACAGCCTGAAAGTAAAGAAAAAAAATCTTATAGCCTGATCACGAAAAAAGGTGTAGCAGCAACTGAACAATCAAACAACGTACAGTTAGTTTGAGTACAATGTGCAGTAATTAGAAAATGAAAAAAACAGCACACAATACTTGGCACTGTAGATATACAAAGTATATTATGTGATCAATCCCTTAGTAACAAGGTTTCATTGCTTTATTTTATCCTGGGATATATTTACAGATATAATGCTCTGAATTTTGAAGGTCTCACTCCAAGAAATGTGAATATGAGCCATTTTTTTAAAAGAATGAGGTATACTTTCTAATATATAATCCTTGTTCATATATATTGCTGTGTGTACTTACTTGTATGATTACACTTCAACTTGAAAAACATTCCTGACATGTCACTTCATCATTTCCATAAACTAATGAGAAATAACTATCATACTAATAGCACTCATTAAACATGTGCAGATAAATTCATGATGTTCAGCATTCGTGCCCTAATGCTTTGAATTAGAATAATCCACCCACCTATTAGGACTAAGCCAGAGTTATAAAGAAACTTTTTTATCTTATATTTTTAACACATTATGTGCAGGTGCCATAAGCATAAAAGTCTGGCCTTCCTTAGAGAGACAAGTTCAAATAACATTCCGCAGTTCATGTAAGCTTTATTCCACCTGACCTGCAAAAGTCGACTTTTAAAAGTGACTTTTGCCTGTCATCTTTCTGTGACCACAAGGTTAACTCACTCCATGTTTTAGGCTGTGATTCCGAGTATGTGTTCTCGAATTACCATCTACCACTAGGTTTGCCTCAGGTCCAACAGGCCATATGAAACTTTTGTATTCATTCATAAAAACAGATTGGCTTGCAGGCTTGGTCCCAGTAACAGGAGCCCTTGAAGCTCCAGGGTCCCGGTTTGCTGTCTCTTTATTTGTCGAACCTAATATTTGTATTTGTTCTGTATCTAGGGAGAGAAATCGCAGTACTACAGGACCAGCTGAGAAGAGAAGAGCATTTCTGATACCACATTGTAAGTAGCTTGATGGAAGGATATGGCTTACAAGGGTATCACTTGTGAGTTGTATAGTTCCAAGAAGTGATAGCAAAGCAACTAAAGAAATTGTTGTGTTTACATACTGCTATTACATAATTCTTCTTCAATAAATTTATGCTGTTTAGAGACACCCATTCAGAAGGAAGCATCAAGTTTGTGCAGAAATCAGTTCACAGCACAAATGAATCCAGACTCAAGGCTATAAGGACAAATGACTCAAGTCAGTTGCAGAGATAATTTGTGTTACCAAAAAAACTGTCCTGTCACGGAGTGTAACCTAAAAACAAACACCATGCATGTGAATCCGACTTGGCTATAAAAGCCGTCCTCCAGTTGATCCGGCTGGTCTAGTATCAGCGGGAGGTCCTGGAGATATGGATGGAAATATGATCTCTCTCTTCTTTTGTTATTAACCTGCAATGTACCACTTTCCCTTAGCCACCAGAAAATCAAAAATATAATAAAAAAAGAAAAGGGGGTGGGGATAGAAAGAAATAATATTTATAATAAATTTTCAAAATTAAACTACTGACAAAGCACCTTTGGGGATATTTGGGATTCACCTGTCAGCCTGACACAAAACTATAGTACTTGAACACAAGCTATTCAATGTATTTATTTAGGCACAGCTTAAAAATGCTTGGCTTCCCCTCTTTGAAAACAAGACCAAACCACTCTGTGACTGAAAAAGCAATATCTTTATAAAGCAATCAGAGGCCAGGTGACAAGTGATGACCAAACGTTTACATAAAGCACATACATCAAAAGCAAAACAGAATCCAACACAGGAATCAGAGGTATGCAAAATCAAATGGGTTGTGGGTATACGATGAGATAATATTATTTTTCAGTGCTAGCCTTCTCTAGGCTCATCTCTCCTGAGGTATGCTTAGAATTTGATATTAACCAGTTACCAGAGAACCCCCATGCGTTAACAAAAATGTAGCTGCTGGCCCAGTCCCCTGATTGGAAACAAGGTGATTCTCAGTGGAAGAAGCTTGGAAAAGAAAATTTGTGGCAACTGACTCATCTATAACAGAAACAATTACTATATTTCTGAGGGGGAAAAAAAAAATCAAGCAAGAGAGAAAATGAAACATCAGGTGTCAAAATATGAGAGAGCACTTAAAGCACCATTAAGTTGCACATATTTTACCAAAAAAAAACCCCCAAACACGCTATCATCAAGAAATCTCTGAGGGCTAATAAAGGATATATTTTACATATATTATAATAAGATTATATAGAAAAAGCAAAGGATTGAGTAAAACAGAGAAAGAGAATTTGTTTAATGTAGTAATTATGAAGTGGGGAGAAGATGATCATCACAGAACTCCCAAGTTATTGATCTGACTACACTGCTAAAAAATGTTTGATTGAATGTGAGACTCAGTAGTTTGTCTCATAATACTCATAAGTTTTAATGGCAATAAACTTAGTATTTGGCAAAATTTGAGAAAATGCTGTGCAGGCAGATAATAAATATGTGCCTAAAGTCTATCCCAAAGCTGCAAATACCACCTTCTGCTCCTGTAATTATCTGGTTTTTACTCATTGTTACTGTTTAGACCCACGGATCAAATTTTTACTAGAGAGCAGTTTAACACCTAGAATTCATTTATGGGGTTTTCTTTCTTTATTGAGATCAGACTGATTTGCAGCATTGGGCCCAGTGCCTTGATGGCAGTGGAGAGCACCATGAGGCAGCTCAGGAGCCACTCACAGAGTAAAAATCACTCCACTCCTCCAGAATTTGATTGATTACGTGCCAGGTTGGAGTCTGAAAAGCAGTTTAAAGATATACGGTAACATACATGTTAATGTTAATGTGTCCTTGCTTTAGCACGTAGAAGCTTGTAATACAAAACACAGCATTGCAGATCCACATTCCTAGCAAAGCTTAGTCTGCTCATTAGTTTGTATTTTGTATATATGGTTGTATTTATATTTGCCTGAGAGTTTCTCTGCTTCTTGATGCAGTTATTACCTTACTATTTGAATAATTCCTACAGCGATTGGTGGGTGTTGACTGGTGGAGTACAGGCTGAAGGGTAATACGAGGGCATTGGATGGCTATTAGAAAAGTATAAATGCAAGGTAGATTCTACATATTATTGGTAGATTGCCTAACAAGAAGCACCTACCTGTCTAAATATTTCAAAAGTGAGGATCATCACCAAATTGAGCACATACTGCAGCAGCGTGGTTCAGGTTACACCAAAAAACAGAATGAAACAAAATGAAACAAAAACCAAAACAAAACAATTAAGAATACCATGAGCTGTTCTCATTAGCTTTTTTTCACCTTGGTATGTTGCATTTTGGGTTGGGATATAAGTAATATGTGGTCTACAGAGGATAACAAAAAGGTATTCCAAGACCAGGTCACTTTATGGAAAAAATTTAAAAGCAAGGCTCATGAATTCAGATAATACATGTTATCTGTCAAGTATGTATTCAGAATACACATTTATGTAACAGCCCTAAGAAATATATACGTATGACAGAGCCCTGCTCTTAAAAAGTGCTCTTCTATTTTGTATTAGTAAAATTATTCACATCTATATTTACATGAGCAGCCCTTAAAACTAGATATAAATAACCAGTTACCCCCTGTAATTGATTATCAAAAGAAATCAGAATACTATGAAGGTTTCAGCTTATAAAAGTAAGAAAATACTAATGAAATTTCCATTTTCATATTTTTAAAAAGCTATCTTTGTGGTACACATAAAAAATATAAGTGTGTTTTCAAAAAGAAAAAAAAAAGCTTTCTATGGGATCTATTGGTATTTTTCTCTGCCTTTTCTTCCTTTCCCTTTCCCAACAAAATTGGTGTATTTTCTGTTTTCTCAAATAAACTGTAACTATATTTTTAAATTCAATACTGTTAAAATGGAAATATAAATTTAAAATGAAATGTCTGTCAGGATACAGTGCAATACAGCAGGAGAAGCAGACACAAGAAATAGCAGTCAGAGGAGATAAAAACATCATCAGCATCTATCATAATTTTTATGTGGCATTCTGTAGTCATAGATTTCATGTTAAAGTATGAACACTTTCCTCTGAATGAATACAGAGACACACTTAATAGACTTTTTTTGGGTAATGTACCATTGTCTCTCACAGTCAACAAGATAGTAATTTAATCCAATCCACAATTTAATTATGCCCATAGACTCAGACGTTTAAAATTGAGTCTTTGTGTAAAAGCCAAGACAATGATAAATCTGTGAGAGATGTCTCTGTCATTTTTGCCGGCTGATGCAACAAGACAACTGCAACAGCAACAGAAGTAACAAGAACTAAGAACAGTAATTGGAATGGTAATCAGCAATCTAGTCATGTACATTGTAGGGTAAGAAGCTATGTCACAACCTTTTTGTATGGCAGTTCTCATGACTATACTGTAAAGACCATATTTTGCAGTACAGGCCCCCTGAAACTCACATCAAAGCTTGACCACTGACTTTTCATTTTAAAGCAGCACAGAAATTTGTTCTCTTCTAGCACATGACCAGTGTGATCCAAAGAAGCACAAGAAAGTGTCTAGTGCAGTCAGTACTGCTGTACAACTGTTCAGTTTCCATATGTGGGCAGAAAAACCCTCTCCACCCATCCAGAAAAGTCATAATTATGTGGGAAAATCTGAAAACTAACATTATTGGTAGGAGGTCAAATTACCACTGTTTTTTGCTACAGGAAGCAGTTTTCCTTCACAATTTACTCAGCTTTCCCTTGTCCTTCCTTTTCTTTACTAGTATTTTTTAAGAGAAAATGATTTTTGTCAAGAAGTGCCAAAATAACTGTGCAGAAAGCTGATACTTTCTGGAAAATCTTCTATATGCTTCTGAGAGGTAGACAGAGAGGGATTCATGTACACTGAGACATATTTTAGCAGAAGGGTACAAATAGCAATTTCTGACAACCTATGTGACCAACACTTCATGACCTTATTCCTACTTTTTTCCCAATTTTTATCTTTACATCCAGCCAACTCTTCTCATTCCTGGAGTTCATAAATTGAAACTGAGCAGACCTGTGACACTTTCTCTTCCCTTAAGTTTGACTCAAACACTGATGACGACCTTTAGGAGAATATTCATCAGTGGGGAGGATTTTTGGGTTTTTTTGTTTATTTGTTTTTTTTGTTTTCACTTGTGTATAACTAATTCAGTTCAAGGCAAGATATTTCGTAGCCTGTTTCTCTTGTTAAGCAGCTGAGATTCAGACTTCTATATGTCAATAATTTCTCAGCTACCATGTTCTGTTACCCCACTGAAATTCTTTCCTGCAACTGAAAAATATTATCCAATTTTAAACGCGTCAGGTAGCAGAAACAGTGATTTATTATTAGGTGTTCATAAAAAGTATATAAAGAATACAATATTCTTGATGTTTTTATCTGTTTTACAAACTAAATCCATCCTCACTGGGCCAGAATCTGTACATATCTTCACAGATAATATCTCTTTTTTTTAAGAGTGGTTCCTTCTGACATATAGGGAGAAAAGGGAAAGGCAGAGGATGCATGGCTTGAGTATGAATAACTGTTTAATGACAACAGAGAAACAGCTTTGTGGGATCTCTAGACCTACTCTACCAGTCGCTGTGAGCATACATCTTTTTTCTTGATCTTTATTCTATTTGGAAATGTTTTTGTATGCTACTTTCCATATTACACTATCAATGTCCTTCACCTAAGGCATAATCCAGCTCCTGTAGTTTATCTTGTTTCATTGACAAAGTGTCTCACATTTTGACTGTTTATCTGCTCAATTCCTTGAGAAATGATTGTATCCCTGGCACATGTGTCCTTTCTATAGGAAGTCAATTCTTCTTAAGGTGGCTGTCATGCAATGGTGTGCAATATTGTAAGCAGAATACAGAAGCTCAGCCCATGAAGGTCATGCCTCTGAAAGGGCAGTTTTCTTTACTGACATATATAGTTGAAAAGCTGTATTTTCTAACTACATTTGCCATAACAGTGTGGGTTGGAGTGTTTTTTCACATGTGAATCCTTTTTCATTGCAGTTAGCAATGCATTTCTATGATGTTTTATGACCTGGTTTTTTGTAGTGCTTCTGAAAAGTCCTAGGTTTAGCTCATTGAAATCACATTTCACTCATAGAGTCCCTACGAAATGAGTGGGACACCTGTCAGTAACACAGTTTTAGACAGAGAATACAGGAAGCTTTACATTAGTTATTGGGACTTAGGATGGGGTCTTTCTCTTTTCGTCAGTAAAATGGTGAACTGCAACAGAGGGATGAAAAAAAAAATTTTTCTCGGCCAACTATAGTGATCTAATTTTGTAGTGTGTATGGCTTTAAACTTCTTCGCATGCATTGAAAGGAAACTGGAAAACTGGATAAAAGTGACATGTGGGTCCTTTTAAAAATGCCAGGATATCTCTCATAATTTACCAAAAAAAGAGTTAGCTTATATATTAATACCCATTTTCTTACCATTCAAGCATTCAATTAGAGCCGATCTTAGCACAGCCTTTGCTAGTGTGGCTTGGAATTTGTTAGTCACAGAATCATTAAGGTTGGAAAAAACCTCTGAGATCATAAAGTCCAACATTTGACCTATCACGCACCTTGTCAAGTAGACCACGGCACTAAGTCCCATGTTCAGTCATTCCTTGAACACCTCCAGGAATGATGACTCCACTACTTCCCTGGGCAGCCTGTTCCGATGCTGGACAACTCTTTCCACCAAGAAATTCTTCCTGATGTCCAACCTGAACGTCCCCTGGGGCAGCTTGGACATGTGTCCTCTCCTCCTGCCACTGACTGCCTGGGATAAGACACCAACAGTCACCTGGCTACACCCTCCTTTCAGGCAGTTGTAGAAAGTGATAAGGTCACCCCTGAGCCTACTTTTCTCCAGACTAATCAACCCCAGCTCCCTCAGCCACTCCACATAACACTTGTGTTCCAGACTCTGCACCAGCTCCATTGCTCTTCTCTGGAATTGCTCCAGCACCTCAGTGTCTTTTCTGAATTGAGGGACCCAAACTGGACACAGGACTCGAGGTGTGGCCTCACCAGTCTGGACTACAGGAGGACAAATCCTGCCCTAGTCCTGCAGGCCACACTATTGCTGATACAGGCCAGGATGCCATTGGCCCTCTTGGCACACACTGGCTAATGTTCAGCTGGGTGCTGACCAGCAACCCCACATCCCTTTTTCACTGGGCCACTTTTCAGCCACTTTTCCACCAGTTTGCAGCACAGCACAGGGTTGTTGTGACCCAAGGGCAGGACCTGGCACTTGGTCTTTGCTGAACCTCATACATTTGGCCTCAGACCATGGACCTAGCCTGTACAGATCCCTCTGCAGTCCCTCCAGACCCTCTAGCAGATCAACACTCCCATCTGCAAAACTGACTGAGGGTGCACACAATCTCCTCATCCAGGTCATTGAGAAAGATTTTACACAGGGTTGAATGCAACACTGATCCCTGGGAAACTCCTGCTCATGACCAGACACCAAGTGGATGTTGCTCCATTCCCCATCACTCTCTGGGTTGGACCATCCTGCCAGTTTTCTACCCAGTGAAGAGAGTACCACAAGAGCTACTAGTTTCTCCAGGAGAATGTTGTAGAAAGAAGCATTAAAGGCTTTAAAGTCTAGGTAAAGTATATCCACAGCCTTTCCATCATTCTCCAAGCAGGTCATCTTGTTGCAGAAGCAGATCAGGTATGTAGTGTTCTAAAACCTTAAATGCATATAATTCAGTGCTTACTCCAAGGTACTGAAGGGTACTGAAAACAGCCATGTCTACTGGCTGAATCAGTGATCCAGAAGGAAACAAAAGGTTCATTATCATTTGACAATAGAATATTAATCTTTTGGAGTCGCTTCACATACTAAAGCTTATATTTCATATATACTCTAAAACTGATGACACTATTTCACACAAATAGATAAAGGGAACTAGTATTTCTGGCTCATTAGTGACTTTTGATTGAATCAAGACATGTCAGTAACCAATTACTTCAGGGTGAATTTCCAATTACTTTAGGGTTTTGGGTGAACTGACCCTAGCCCTGTCACTGATGGATTCAGTGATGCTTAACTTCTCATTTAGCTCCCAATTACATTACACCTTTTCCCCATAATATTTCAGTATATCATTACTGAATTTTTGTACAAACTGTTCTCTCTCCAAGGCATGTATTTCAACAATCTTCTAATCACCAGAATTCCAACCACTTAATGAGTTACTGTGGTTTTCCTTTTGAGATAGATACATAGTCACCCACAAGAAGAGAATTTTAGGATTCTGAATGCTATATCAGCATTTTTGAAGTGTTATTATCATTAGCAACTCATTTCACTGCTTTTCAGTGGGAGAGAACTCTAGTTCCCATAAACTCCTTCAGGCACATGTATTTGTTTTATGATCAGGCTACTTTTCATACAGTGTAATAATGTAGTTATTTCTTTCTGAACCGCCCTTCAAACACTTAAAACTTCCTTAAGGATTACATTTTTATACATATACATATTAATATATCCTTGTTCTTCTGGATTGTAAGGGATCATTAGTTTCCAAAGCACAGTTAACAAAAGAACCTTTTTCACCAGAAAAAAATATGACTGAACTTTGAGCTAAATATATAAATGTTCTCCCCAGAGCCTGTGAGTTACAGAGATCATTCGTAACAAATAACACTCTTAGACCAGAGAAAATACTTGATATAAATGTTTTCAAGGATCCTCTGGAACAGTGATCTGCCTAATTTTCATTACCTACTGCATATAAAGATAAAATTCTAAGCAACAGAATTTCAAGTCGAAGGAGAAATGAAAACTGAAAATAATTGAAACCAGCAAAAATTTGTTTCACGAATTTCAGAAACAGACTTCAACTAACAGAACATTGTGAAGGTTGTTGACTCACTTAAATCTGAAAGAAATTGTTGTCTTCTAAACTCTCATTTCCACTAAAAAGTTAATATTCCAGCAACAAAAACACTGATACCATTCAAATACTAGCAGAAACATTTCTGTTTGCTGTGACTATATACGATCAATATAAAGACCTTGTGTTCAACGTTTACTTAAATCTTTTTGAACTGTAGTCACATATCTGTTTACTTAAAACAATGGGACTGAATCATCTGTTGTAATAACAGAAAAGAAAAGTGGGAGAATTAAAAATAAAATAGAAAAGGAATTCTCTTAGGGAATTTAAATGAAGTTGCAAATGAACTACTTCATTGTTAAGTAACTTAATAGTAAGTAGCTGCAGAGAGCTAGATTTTGGTTTAATTTCTTTCTTTTCTTAATCAGCTGAAACAACCACCTGCAATTATTTAGTATAAGGATAGTTAGAAGAGTAGTAGATTATTTTCACTTACTTGTTCATTTATATTCCTTTACAGATTCCTTATTTAGTTCCATGCCAAAGATGGAATTAAACAAAATTCACATTAGTCTTACTTGCACATAAATTTTAGCATGTTTCGTTAGTCTAACCCATAATTAGAAGGGTTTAGTGCTAGCGGTAAGATTTATAGCACTATATGCGAGGGTTTCTTCCTATTAGTCATAAAGGCATTTTAATGGAGAGATTAATTTTTAATAACTATCTGTTTGCAACTTGTGTATTATTGCAAATGTCAAACCTGACTGTCCTAGAGAGGAAAGAAAGACCAGTCATTTATTTTCATGTAGGGCATATTTTTTCAGTTACCCTGTGCATTTTAAGGTTGGTCTTATGTCTTAATCACTAATGTTAGTCACTTAATTATAAGTCAAGACCACTGACTCAGGCATCCGAACCTTACTAGGCTCTAAAAGCAGAAACATGGGAGAACGTAGAAACCAGATAAGAAACCAGATTTTTCAATGTTGTCTTCTGTTTCTATCCAACACTGCCTTTAGCAAAGAAAAGTACTGAGATAGTAGAATGCTGTGCTCCAAACCTACGTTTAAATATATCATTACCATTATATCATAGATAGATGAAAGATCTAAATAAAAGCTAAAAGCACAAAAGAAAGGAGAAAAAAGAGTATATGGTTTGGATATCCTATGTAATCTGTGGTAGATAATATGATCTTCTTGAATTCCCACTACAACCCTTATTTCATTAAACAGCGTAAGTGTTATGGCACAGAACATGTGGTGCATTAACAGTTTTGATCATACTATAAACCCATATCTTTGTTCCCTAGCAGACCATTGAAACTGTAATATAAACATAATGAAGGCAAAGTTTTCACTTACCAACTGGGAGCACGTAGCACAGCTAATTGGACAGTATTGTAAAATTTTGTAAGATAAACCACTAAGTTTTTAGTTGTAAGAAACACATTTTATTTCCAGACATGAAGAAGCACCTGAGGTATGATGAATATTTAAACTATCTAAACCAAAAGTTTCACCTTACATAGCTCTCATGAATAAATTTTAGAGCTATTATTGGAAAAATAATTAATTCAACCTTTTCTGTATGCTGCTTGAGACATGCTGTTAGGCTTTCATGATCTTTCATGCTCACCTAATTGGTGCATATCAACTACAGGTCATCAAACTAGGAAACAAATAAACCAGTAAGTTCAACAACAGTTGCTTCTTATATTGTGTTTCACTGTTGAGAAGCTGTGTGCTTCAGCAAGGATTAAAATCAAAACTACTGAAAGAAATCTTCACTGATGTCATCATTGTGATCACCAGGAGAAGGAAATTTGAATTCATTATTTTTAGATGCTTAAAAGGTCATGGCTTTGGTAGTGCATTTTTAAAACTATTATTCACTTCTGTGAGCATATTCTAACCTCTTGTGACTAGTAACTAATCTTCAGAAGTACAAATGGTCCAATAAATATCAAAACCCATTGGGAATAAAAAAAGTCTTTAATCAAGTATTAATAAAAGTGCCATATTTTTTTTAAAAGAAATTCAAAGGGCAAAACGTAGTGAAATGGTTTGAACATTTTCTCAAATCTGATAAGAAAGGAAATTTACAGTTGTAAACAAATGCTAACAGCCCTGGGTTGAATTGCTTAAAATCTGAGTAGTTAGAAAACAAAACTAACATTCATTAGGAAGAAACTATAAGAGATATTCTTCCATTAAGAAAATTTGGGTTATAATAGAGATAGAGAAATAAATCTATAGTATAGTTTATTTGTATTAAAAATTGCAATAGACTTTTCATAAACACACTAACAAATATTATCTTGAAATAAAGTATCTTGACCATGATTTTATATTAACATTTGTATATTTATCGTGGTTTTACTACAATATGTGTGATCAAAATATAATTTTATGAAGAGCAAAAAATAAGGGTATTGTGAACAATACATGCAAACAGGGACATTTGTTTTATTTTTGGAGGAGCATTGTGCCACTTCGTGGCTCCATCTATTGAAAGATAAATACTGTAAAATTATTTTAAAGGCTTTTACCTTTGTTGAAATTACAATTAAATGCACTGATTTCATGAAAATTATTTAGGTTTTACCAAAGCAAACAAGTTCCAAACTTGTTATTATCTAAATAAGTTGCTTTTCACTAAACAATGTCAGGTACTGTATTAACTCAAATGACATATTCATATCCACATAAACAAATGTGCTGTTTCTGGTTTTGGATTTTACACAGATATTTATCATCTTGTCCGTATTCTGTAGGATAAAACCCCAAGGAGATTAAAAGTTTATTGTCTCTGTGGGTTCCCCTGACTTTCAAATGCTCTAAATTAGGCCTGTGGGTGAGAACTACCTTGAGTTTTCAACACCCTCTTGTTTTTGCCTCAGTATCACTTTTTATCTGATTTAGACTTTCAAACTTCTAAAACTTCTGCAGAGTACATTTTTCTCCTACAAATGTAAAGTACAGCAACACTTTTCACTCCCTGGTTGAGGGGTTCATATCCCCCTTTGCCAGCTGAGCAGCACAGCAGGTACTGTGCTCTCCCATCCCTGTGCATTCTCCTGGATCTCTGGTAAAGCACAGCAGGGGAAAAGCTGCCAGAGACTGTTCTGTGGCTGCAAGGAGGCATTGTGTGCCTACTTGTCTGCAAGTACATGGAAAATATGGAGAAAATAAAGGAGACAATGCTCATAACCTTCAAGCTCTGTGGGAGAGGGGAATGTTCCATGGAACATTTTCTATGTTCACATTTCCCAGAAAGCACTTCAAACACAACCATAGAGTTCCTGGGCCAAAATTTGAACTTGACAAAATAATGTCTTTTCAGCCCAACATTATAAAGTCATCCGAGGCCTCTAGAAGGAATATCTTGAGAATCACCAATAGGATGCTGCTCAATAGAGATTTTCACTCCTTGAGTATCACTGGTTTTCCTTTTACCAATATATTTACAGCAGCTGTCTCTTTCTCACTTTTTTTAATGGGATTGTCTTTCAGATATAAGGCGTGTCATAAGAGCATAGCTGGATATTTATAAAAAAGAAGGAAATCTTCCCACTGACTGCATCATGAAAGCCAATGTATTCTTAGTACTCTGAGTGTTAAAACATCACCTGTAAATAAGAAAAAACCTGTAATATTTTAGTAAAAATTCAGCACATAAGAAAGGTTAAAACATGAGAAAAGATGGAATCTTTCAATGAAATCCATTTCATTCTGCTGTTAGGTGTCTGCTGTCTTCTTGCAAAATGTCTACAAAATATTTTGTCAGTGGAAGCCCTTTGCAGCAGGATCAATATTTTCAATATCAGGTGAAATTTTCAAAACAAGTTGGCTAATTAATGACTATGTAGAAAATACATTCATGCCTTCACAGAAAAGATTTTGAAATTAATTTTCATGCACATTTATAAAAGTTACAAAGTTACAAATCAACCGACTGTGATGTCAAAAACGTGCCGTCATCAAATGAAACTGAGAGAGTAAAGTCTGGCTAGTAGAAAACACTTGTCAATATTGAGTATTTCAGATATTATGTAAAATATTGCATAAAATAAAGATCAAGTTTACTCCAATGTAGTATGCCATGGGGGTTTTTAGATTGCGGGGGCTCGATGGGGCAGTCGGAGGTAGCTGCTGTGTACCCCAACCTGTCTCGAGAGAGGGACAGATCGGGTGCAGTTTCGCCTGCTAGCACGCCCCTCTTTCTGCCCTGCGCTGCTGGTCGGCGCTGGTGGCACGCACCCCACACCCTATGGCGGATAGCTCAAATTACCAGAGACAAAGAGTCAGGAGGGCCCTCCGCTCACCGAGTTCCACGGAGCGATGGTTTATTCCTGGAAGCATGGACGGGCGAAGAGGACGAGGCACGTGGGGACCCTGCTTTTCTGGCGGGGTCTGAGGGCACAGGGGCGGTACAAAGGCGGAGCCGGGGAAGGGGGCCTGTGAGCAGGGGGAAGGGGCAGGGCAGAGGACCGGGGCAGGAAGCAGCCACACAGGCTGCTGGGAGAGGTAGTTTTAATCTTATCTGAGGGGCTGGGGGTAAGGTTACATTCCAACTGCAAGGACTTGTGGGAGAGGCCTTTCCTTTAAACAGATATACTTTTCTAATGCCTGAGTTTTTCCACCAGCCGGTCTCAGCCACTTTCCCTGGTTCACCGGCTGGTGGAGTGACCTCAACATTCCAAAGTAAAAACTTCTCTGCAAAGAAAGATTTGAATTATTTTAAATGTCACAATTTAAAGATGTTGGTATCATGAATTTAGGAAATGATATCATCTGTTTCTGTGTTTCTTAAGCTAAAAAGTGGAAGAAGAGAGAATAAAGATGACTTTCCGCCATTTCTGTGCTCTCATGCTCTTCGTTTGAAACTCCAAGTTATAAGATCACTCTTTGATCTGTTGCTCCTCTTTTGGCACTCTAGAAGACAAGAATATGAGGAATTACAGCTTTGTTTACTACAAAAGTCAGAAAAATCCTTCACTGGAGGTGGAATTAAGTGCATCAAAAAGTCAGGACACCAGGTGTCCAAGAAGAAATCTGTTCTGAATCTAGCACAAATGGCAGTATTTCATAATTTTTCATTGTGGACCAGTAGCATCTAACCATCTCTTTCAATTAGCCTAAGAAAGAATATTTTATTAGAAATGATCTGGAAAGAAAAATATTACTGACTTCAGAATATCCTGTCATTCTTCTTAGGGAATAAAAGAAAACACATTTTTAATGGTGGGAAGGGGTAGAGATGGATAGGTTATAATGTGAGAAATGTAGAAAGAAAGCAAAGTCAAAAGAGGGGCAGGAACCAGTAAAGCAAAGTTTATTAGTTAGTTCCTCCTTGTATCATCAAATGTGCCAAGTAAAATCAGTCATTTTTGGTGCTTTAAATGAGTGTAGAGCTTCCAGCCATACCTGTGTTGACACTACATAATAGTAGAACTAGGTGTGAAACCTATTCCAAAAATTTCTTTAATGACTCAGTTATGTGTAAAGGTGCACAAGAGTATGGCTTTCTTATCCTAGGTTACTCCAGGATATGGATTCTTACCCTAGGCTGCATCTGAAAGAAAAGTTTGTCAGTTATATCTGATTAGGAAGCCCTCAGAAGCTGTGTCTTTGCAGTTAGCCAAGCCTTGGACTGCAGAATGACTCATCAATACCTAATACATCCACTGACTTAACACTGTACCGTATCCATAGTTTTAATCTGACAGTGCCCCTTTAATTGGCTTATCACTAATTTGAATTGGTCTTTAAACTATCACATTGTGTCTCCTCTACATTGTCGGAGCTTTACTTGTTTATGTAGCACATTTTCCAGCAATTCATTAGATTTTGCTGCACTGCATAAATCACTTTTATTTGAACACTGATTTTCAGCATTGACTGGAAAAATTTCGTGAAGAAAAAAATCATTTTGACACTGCAGTAAATGGGTGACTTCTCAGGTATTTATTATCTTTGGTCAGGCCTTTGACACTTACCATCAGTGGAGCCGCAAAGCAATCCCAGTCCCTTAGGTAATTAGCTCATACTGGTGAATCAAAGCCCCCTAATTATTTCTATTCCCAGAATCAACAAGAGGAACGTGAGTGAGGGGGTGTGCATGTGCGTGTGTGTTTTTTCTGGGGAATATGTGCCTGTGCATGCATGAGAGAGAGAGGGGAAAATCCTGGCAACCCCAACTCTGTTCATATTTTCATGTTATTGGTCCCATTTTGCTCTATCCGTCTTGCCTTATTGGAAGCTCCTTAATTGATGAATGAGGACTTTATCAAGCTTGGCAGGAGTCATTATGTCTGTGATTTTCCTTGAAATGTATCTGTCATGCAACTCAAAATTAAATTGCCAGTTTTGGGCCTAAGCAGAGAAAGGGCAGTGACTCAAAGCACTCAGAAGGAAATGAATGATTAATGCAGTTTGTAGACAGAATAGCGCTTTTTCTGCCTTATGTGCTTTTTGTATGTAATCTCCAGTGGTTCAGCTTCAGATGGATCTAATGAAAAAGGACTGGATGTTTTCCACCTTTTCTTCAGAGCACGCTGTACGATTTATCCACTGACAAAATGCACTAATGAAATGTCACCTTGGACAGCTTGCTAAAGGATTGATGGGCTGAAAGTTTTGTACTTTATTTAACTTTTGCAGGAAAAATGAATAAGTCCTCCAAACTCTGTATGATATAGAGATTCATTATGATTTCGTGCTCTGGAGGAGTAGCTGCACTGGGATGGAAAAGGCAGCTGTGGCAAGGAGATGAGAATAACATAAAACAAATAATTACTTAAAAAGCTAGCTGTATGGCTTCACTGGACTCAAAGATATAAATTATAGTTGAGCTGCATAACTTTTTAAAACTTCTTACTTCAGTATTATCTCTATCCATTATGAAGAAGCATCAGCCTCACAAATCTAGTTCTTCTCTTTGATTGAAGTATCATTTTAAAAAATCAAACAGTGATTTCAATTTTCTCCCTACACACCATTGTTTTAGATACCTTCGCCTTGGGGCTACATCCAGTGTTTGTAAACTTCCATAAGACCAATGAATGAGTTAATAACACTCTGACTTAATAATAGGTTATTTTTCAGACTTCCTGAGAATGGAAAAAAAAAAACCCAACAGATGAGGAGCACTACACAAATACTAAATGCTTGCTATTGACAGCTAAGAGTCGCAGCTGCTTACTAAATCCTAGCTCATCAGGACAGGAATATGAGAATTGGAAGGGTGAAAGTGAGAAAACTTGCAGGTTGAGATAAGAACAATTGAAATAAATAAAATTAAATAAAATTAAATAATAATAAAATTGTAATGAAAAGAAAAATAACAATAGCAACAACAACAACAAAAGAGATAGAAGGAAATAAAGTCCAGGAAAGACAAGCCATGCAAATGAAAACCAATTGCTCATGCCCAACCTGGCAGTTCCCAAGCTGTGACTCCCAGCCAGCTTTTTGCCTGGTTTAAGTGCTGAACATAATGCCATATGGTATGGGCTACTTCTTTGGTCAGCTGCAGTCAGCTGACCTGGTTGTGTTCCCTCCCAGCTTCTTGTGCACCCCCAATCTTCTTGCTGGTGTGATGTGGTGAGGGGCAGCAAAGACCATATTTCTGTGTGAACGCTGCTCAGCAGTAGTAAAAACATTCCTGTGTTACCAACTCTTTCCAGAATAAATGCAGGACACCACTCCATACCAGACACTACGCAGGAAATTAACTCTGCTGGCACAACCAGTCACTTGAGTTTTATTCCTAATGAGGGAGGTGGATGCAAACAAAGATCTTTACACAGAGCAAACTATTTTCATGCCTTGCTTCCCCTTGCTACTCTTATGCCATGCAAGCGTATTTCCAGACTCTCCAGATTTTATTCTTTTTAATTCATAATTGCATAAAAATATCGTTGTCATTAAAAATACATCCATATGCAGAGTACAGGGCCTTGAAACAAAGGTGATATATTCCTTGCCACAGTTGTAGTTGCTTATTACCTGAATCATAGAGGATTTTTTAACACAGTAAGCTTCCTAGCTCTCAATTTCCTGCCTCCTTTTGCTGCTGCTCTGATTATAGGCTCTCCGGGGCAGGCAATAACTCTACTTCTGATGTGTACATATCAAGAACAAGAGGAACCATGGACAGGTTCCCTCGGAACTATCACAGTAGAAGAGTACAATAATTAGAGTAATAAGAATAAGTTCAGGTTTTACAATTGCAACTGTCAACAGTTGGTTTGGAAGTGAAACTATTTGCCTTTGATTTGAAAATTATCTACAATTAGCTTTCCCACACCATTAACTGCATGTGCAGCAACACCATTCAGATTTTCTTTAATATTTTATGACATATATGTGTTTCAAAAGTAAAATAAGGCTCTGAAGCACTACCTATTCTCTTAAGAGTGTTATATATATTTGTTCTGTTTTTCTGCACATAACACAACATGAGGTCCTTGAGTACAGTGAGCCAAGGATCATGATTCATACAGTTCCATGGATGTGAAAGCAGTGAAAATGTGGTGCATTGAACATATGCTGCTATGGACAATTATTTTTCCACAACAGAAGAAAAAATTCTGTGTTGAGCTGTTCAGCTGGCTACTTGAAAGACAAAGGTAAGGATAAGAATAGCTCATCTCGTGCTGCTATACCCATGGTACTGCAAAGCTTTTAGAAGACAGTGTTATCTTACATATAAGTAATGTATAGAGTCTTCGAACATTCATGCACAACTGAGTGAGTTGAGGACTAAATTAAAGAGCATCTCCTCTGAAGGCTCTTGCACGACAAGTGAAATAGAATCTTTCTTTTTATATCAAAGCAATTTTTACAGAGGTTTGGGGGTTTTTCTGTAATCTGTATTGTGGTTAAAAAAAAGAGTTAGATTATAAAATATTCGCCAAAAAGTATCTTATGTAATGCATGCAGCTATGTAGTCACCATTTGACCATACATACAAGGGAAAGTTTAATAAATAAATCTGCAGCTACAGACTACATCCAGTGCAAACACACACAGTCAAGATTAAGGTTGCTGCAAGTATAGTTTTATTATTACTGAAGTAAATCAAAGTATTGATTTACTAAGCACTAAGACAGATATTAGCAATATCAAAAGGAATGTGAAATTCACATACTTTAAACACTGTTTGCAACTTATAAACTTTAGGAGAAACAATGTGTGTCATATCAGCCTTGGTTTTAACCCTGCAGTCCCAACTTGTTCCTTTGCTGGCAGAGAAAGTTATTGTGTGGCATGGTCTGCTCCAGCACGTCATGCAGACTACTGAGGTGATTCCACAGAAATTTAATAGAAACATTAATTGCAGTCCCAAAGAGAGAAAAGAAGATGTAGAGAAACAAAAGGTCTCTCCGTCAAGGGCTGAATACTTCTCTGAACATGATTCTTTCTGATTTATGTGGTGTAAAAACTCTTTCGATATCAGATTAATTTAGCCAGCTGGAGTCACCCAGTGCCTTATTACTAGCACTGTCAATATATAAGAAAGTCTCTGTAATTTCCCATGAAGATATTTAATGGAAGAAAAGTAAATAAATAGCAAGTGTTGTTATGGATGACCCTTTAGCAGGATGGTTTATTACCTTTTCAGAGAGAACTATTCTATTCACAAGCCAATCATCCTACAGCATAACACAGCAAAATCTATGTTCCACGTCAATGGATTAATTATAGGTTTGTAGAGTCAAACACCCAAGAATATTAAAATCTAAAATTAAAATTAACTATACAACTTTGATTCACACCAGTGGACACACGTTTCAATTTCAACACAGTTTTTATGTTGAAGATTACATCCTTTTTTTTCTTTTTAAAAGAATTAATTCACTGAAATATTGGTATGCATTTACATACATATAGGTTCAGTGTTTATTTTCTCCCTGTTGTTTTGTCTGTTTTTTACTTAGGGTTCAGTACTAAAACACTATCCTATTACTTAATATTGCATGCATATAATGAGATTTCTGTTACTGCATGTAAGCACACCATATTCATGTTTAATTCTTGTGAGAACAGAATAAGGATCTCAAAAATTTGATGTTGAAGTTTAGCAAGAAAAGTCAAAGCTACCCATAAACTCTAACTGTCCAGGTCAAAACACCTGTAACTTCAGGGTTTTTAGAGAATTCAACAGCATATAGAACTTAACACATTTAAAAGGTAGCTTGCTTTGTTTTCCATTTTAACTGCAAGCAGGCAGCACTTCTGCAAATGAGATTTCAGGACTCCTGACAGGTATTCAAAAAATTAGTTTCGTTTAATTTTTGGATAGGAATGGAACCCAAATTCTTGTTGCACATTTCAGTAGCCTGGACTATTGGCTATCTCCCTATTGTCTCTTTCCCATTCAGCTTCTGTCTCTCCAATAACTGAAGAAGTCTCCTTCACTACTGCAGAGTAAAGATGTAGACACCACACAGATCTTAATCTGACAAATTATATAGAGATTTTACTCCTTCAAAGACGATGATTTCAAGGACTCCTTAGCAGGTCTCCACCTGCACTTCTGTGGTAGAAATCCTGGATAAAACTAAAATGTCTCATTTTTAAGCTGACATTGACATTGGCTTTCAAGGAAGAATTAAAAAAAACACCTGAACAATAAGGCATTAGTACTAAAGTACTGAAACAGAACAAGATAATATTATTTCCCATAATTACCCATATGCATTAAAAAAGGCAGATACAGAACCTGCTATGAAGTCTGAATCAATGCCTGCCTGATTCTTACTCTCTTGCTGACATTTTTTCAGATGGCATCACAGCCCTTCAAACTTGGTAAGATGAATTCTTTTTCCAATGTTATAACTTGAAGGCAATGCAAATGAAGACTTGCGTGCAGGTGCTAAATTATCAAACTTTAAAATAATTACTTCATTTTGGGCTATTCATACTGGGTGTTGTAATATCTAATGCATATATTATCAAGCTCACCTTGGTGAATATTAATAGCATTATTAAAACACAATTACAAAACACCATACATAGTTGTTAATAGCTACTAGCACGTTGGTTTATGGGATCTGTTCAAGGTCTTGAAATAATTTAGTAAGCAAATTATCAATTTCAAGAGTCAAATGCTGTTGTGTCTTTCACATGTACTACAACTGGTGAAAAACCTCTTCTGGGATGAAAAAACTGTAACCATGCTGTTAGACAATAACCTAAGCATGATCTAGGAGATGAGCATTTCACTGTATGTAGGAAGTTTTTTACAGTAGTATCTAACCTCACCCAAAAGATTTCCTTGTAGTGCTTTGTATAAACTATGGGAAGAAAAAGAAGACTAAGCAGAAGTCAGTAGTTTGTTTAAATGCTAGCCACACTCAACCTAATGTCAGAAAAGAGACAGCAGGAAACTTAAATCACCACATATAACTGAGGAAATAGAGTTGCCCAAACACTGCTATAACACATATTTCCATGTTTGAAATTTTAAGAGGCAAGTTTGTCACCGAAGTGACCAGAATTGCCTAAAAGGCACAATAAAATGCAAAGGATGGCAGAATACAGTCTTGGCAAGAGATAAGCCACACCAACTTCTCACTCTTGAAACTCTCAAAACAGCAGAGGAAAATGCATTTCAAATGTTAGCAGAGGGAGGCTGTCAACTTCTGGATAAAAAACAGCACATCTAAACACGCTGAAAATATTACACCATACTCTCACATAAATGCAGGCTTACAACAAGATTTATTCTCTCTGGTAAGACTTCTGGGGAGATGTACGGCTATAAGGAACATCCAGTATCAATACATCCAACTTCCAACTAATACAAGAGTCAGTATTATCCAGTACATTTCAATTACCAACCTTTAGCTTTAACTCCACTGGATTTTCATCTTCCTTATTTTGGTGATCTTAAGCTTCGAATCATCTTTTTAGTCATCTAGATAGTTTGTGAAAAAGCCTGCTCTGAAAAATGAACTGTTGACCATTTTTACAGGGGGAAATAATCTAATATTTTACAAGATGTCCAGTAAGAATTAGGATCAGTTACTGGGATGTTGTTTGAAAGGTTCAGAAGTAGTATGGGCAGAGTGTAGGAAGATGCCTTCTGTAGAAGGAGCTGTGAGGATGCTACCTACCAATGTCATGGAGGAGCAAAAGAATTATAAGCATGTACAGAAGTGACGGAAAATTTGGGAAGTGAGAAAATTAGAATCTTAAATATGTGGGATATTACCAATACAAACCAGCCAACAGTGTCAGTAAGAATAGATTATAGGTGCTTGATCCAGGTTAAAAGTAGGAAAATTTTAGAAAGCCTTAATATTTTTCAGAGCAGGTCAAGTACTTACATTTATTTTGTAAGTTTGTGTCTAGAAATTGGCCTTAGCTCTCCAGAGTCTCAATTCTGCCATTCCTAGTTGCCATATGGATGAAATGTGACAAACAGCTTTTCATGTAGTCTTCACTCTTTCTTTCATGCTAGAGAGTAAAATGCAAACAAGGAGTGTTTGATGTACACCCCTGGGTTGTTTAAAGCTACCTCCTGTGAATAGCTTCCAAAACTCAGCTATAATCCCTGTTTTCAGCTACATATCAGACACCAGGAACAAAGCCTCATCCATCCCAACTCTGATTTTTCTGATTGCCTTCTGTCTTACCATAAAAAATGCTGGACTCTCCCAGTGTCATCAGGAAGTACATAGAGAAATTTAGTGTGTGAACAGGTGAAAAGAAAATTCCTGCCTTTTTATTTCTTTGATGAGTTTTTACCTTTTTTTAATATATTTCACAATCTCCCAAGGTTTTGTGTTATGCTGTCACTGAACCATAACTCTTACATTTGCTTTGACAGTAGTTTATATGACCTTTGCAAATTACTGTGTGAAAGAACTCAGCTTTAGCTAAGGTGCATCCTTTCTCATTAAAAATCCTAAAAGGAAATATAAAATAGTTTGGGTTGGAAGAGACTGTAAAGATAACTTCATTCTCATTCTCCTGCCATGGGTAGGGATACCTTCCACTGGACCAGGTTGCTCAGAGCCCTGCCAAATCTTGAGAAGGTCTTGAGCACTTCCATGGATGGGGCATCCACAGCTTCTCTGGGTAACCTGTTCAGGGCCTCACAGACACCACAGAAAAGAATTTCCTCATAATATCTAATCTAACCCTACTCTACGTCAGTTTAAAACTATTACCACTACATGTGTTATCACCACATGCCCTGGCCAAACGCTCCTCTCCAGTTTTCTTGTAGCCCTCTTGAGGTACTGGAAGGCCACAGGAAGGTCTCCCTGAAGCCTTCTCTTCTCCAGGCGGAATAGCCCCAGCTGTGTCAGCCTGTCTTCACAGGACAGGTGCTCCAGGCCTCTGGTCGTCCTCACAGCCCTCCTCTGGACCTATTCTAACAGGTCTGTGGTCTTCCCGCTGAGGCCTGCAGAGATGAATGAAATACTCCAGGTGGAGTCTCACCTGAGCAGAGCAGAAAATATTAATTAAATACTAAATTAAGATGTTTGCTCTTTGGACATTGAGCTAATGATCAATTGTTTGCAAAGGTGAGATATGTGTATTTCTAAAAGAAGATATTCTAAAAAATCGATAAAGCATTCATTAAAGGAAAGCAAAGTACGGACTTTCACGAAAGACAGAACAAATTTGGCACCAATTTTAATGGTAGTAGTAGTAAATTCTTTATCTTTAAAAAATTGAGATCTCCCTGTGCGAAAACAAATTATTGGAGAATTAAAAAACAAGAATACTTGTCATAGCTGAGAACAAGGGATGGGGAGGAAGGAGTCAAATTTTCAAAGCACGTATTCTGCAAAGCAATTTTATCCCCTACACTCAGACATTCTAAATCACAAATATATCACAAGCCTGAGTGAAAATGCACACTTAGAGCAGAATTCAGTATGTACAATTTCTAGATGCACATATAGAACAGATGTAAGTTGCTTTTTGAATCACTGCAATTTCTTATAGAAAAATATAACCTCTGCAAAGACCAGTGCTGACACACGTTTTCATGACCATCAGAAAAGCTTCTGCAAACATATTTTGAGGGCAGATGTTACAGTCACACCAGTTTGTATTTCCAGTCATTGAGATCATGTACAGAAAAACAGACACGCAAACACACCAAACAGGGGCTATATGAACAAAGGAGTTCCCAGATTTTTTATTTTTTATACATATCAGTTACTGAAGATTCTCTGAGTACATTCATGGCACTTAGGCTGGGACATGATTGGTACCAGCTGTGTCAATATACTATGTCTAATAACATATTTCTTCTATTTTACTCTTTTCTCAGATTCATTCTCTTTGTTTCCAGCATAAGATTTTACTTGGCTAATGTAAATTGTTATGCACATACATTAAAGGGCTCTTGACACCTTATATTTACATTTTAACTTTGCACCTTTTTTTTTGCTGCTTTTAATTCCCCTATTTTCTCCATGCAAGTTTTCTCTCTGAGCTTTACATGCTCTGTTTTGCAGACATTATACACTGCAGGTCTCCCAGTGCAATGCTCAGGCTCTTCCACTGCATGGCAGCTCTTCTTATATAGTCTCCACTTTATTGTTAAATACTGCAGTGGACAAAATAAAATCCCACTTTGTGAATATGAAACCCGTGGAGAGCTCAGACATAACCCTACCATCTGCGACAAATTATCTGCTTATGAGATAGAAGGCAAGAGAGTTTTCTGAGTTCAAATGGAAGGAGAGGAAACCAAAGCTGACTCTCTGTGCAGTCAGAAGACAAGTAAAGAATATGTTCTGGAGAAGTGCTTTTGGATAAGTACATCTTCCTTAAAGGTTCTAGAGGTTTACAATTTTCTGTCTGCAGTATTTTAGCATATGAAAAGTCAGTGGGAGCCCTTTTATTTATTTCAGTGGGTATAAAAGATATATTTTAGCCCTCAAACTATACTAAAGTACTTTTTAAAATACCCTTCACACAATACCCTTCAAAAATGGAACATTAGTAGAGCTCAATATTTCTCCTAAACATAAGGAGACTGCACATTTCTACGTACTTTTGAAGGTAAGACATTTTTCACTTTAAACAAGTGTCCACAAAGAGTGTATTTTCACTCATTATCCTCTTCCACAGTAATTCAAATCAAGTATCACTCATTTTAATAAAAATTAATTTTTTCAGCATTTTCCCTTGTAATATCTCACTGAGAGTTGTACATAATTTCTGATTAAGTGTCATACAGATTATTTAAGAAGTTTAACACTCCATGTCAGAGTCTTTGGGGAGACAAAAAGGTGTCCCTGTATTTTCTTATCCTGGTTGGATAATTATTCAGAAAAACAATGTTTGAACATTGAAAAGTTGATTAAATTTTAAAGATGATACTTTTCTTTTTAATGTTGAATCTCATTGCAGAATGTTGAAACTTGTAAAAAGCCTGTGATGGAATATTCTAGCGGCATCAACATCATCTCTCAGCAAGAGGGACCTCACAAATTGGTAGCATTTAAATGACAATTAGGATTATCACAGACAACACTCATGTACATCAGTTTCTGTTGTACAGAACAATATTTCTTTGCATATGCTTTCCTGCCCTGTAAACTGCTCTTGTTTAACCAAGAATTGTGGTGAATAAATCTTTCCTTTGCAAAACATATTAGATCAATCCCATTCTAAGAAGACAAATTAAAATGCATCATGTGCTATGTACTTTTCAGAAGACACAAGGACCAGTGTTTGTAACATGAGAAAACACAGTGTTGAATATAAATGTTACAGAAAATGATTGTAAAAACGGCAATGAAGGAATCTGAACACTTTTCATGCAATTCACATCTATGTAAATATACCTCTGCTGCTGGTAGCAGAATCTTTCACGGGTAGATCACAAACAACTTCACAAAGGAGGTGTCACCTCTCCTGTGAAGACAGCCTGAGAGAGTTGGGGTGGTTCTGCCTAGAAAAAAGAAGGCTCCAGGGACACTTCATAGCATCTTCCAGTACTAAAGGAGGCTACAAGAAAGCTGAAGACAGACTTGCACCTTCTAGCACATAAAGGGGGTTACAGGAGATGTGCAGAGGGACTTTTGACAAGGGCATGTAGGGACAGGACAAGGGAGAATGGTTTTAAACTGAAAGAAAGTACATTAGATGAGGTATAAGGAAGAAATTTTTCTTTGTGAGAGTGATGAGGCACTGGAAAAAGTTGCCCAGAGAAGTTGTGGATGCCCCATCCCTGGAAATGTTCAAGGCCAGGTTGGATGGGGCTTTGAGCAGCCTGGTCCAGTGTCTCTTCCCATGGCAGGGAGGTGGGAACTAGGTGATCTTTAAAGCCCCTTTAAACCCAACCTACTCAGTGATTCCATTGGATGGATATCCAGATATTGGAACAGATGCAGTGGAAAGTAAAAAGGTTCTCTCAACTGCACCTAGCTAGTCAGTGGCAGAAATAAAAGATTTTGGAGCCTCAGACTTCTGCTGTGTTCAAGAACTAGTCTCTCTGCTACTCTTTTCAGCAGGGCAGAATTTCCTGACCAAGTGTGCGAATTGTCTCAATCAAGCACCATTCTACAAATTTAAATTAAGAGCCCCGATTTAAAATGTCTTCTGCCTTATAACAATAAGGTGGATCCTGACGCAACAGGACAACAGCTGACAAATTAATCAGAGAGTCCTACTCTGCTAAGGCAACAGTGTGACTCTGCAGCTTGTCTTAGCCCTTGGGAGGTTGGATCCTGTTCCCTGCTTTGACCCTGGCTGCTTTGTCAATCAGGCAAGCTATAAAGCCTTGTTTTACCTTCTGCGTGTGAAACAGAGATAAGAGCCATCTCTTGCTTTGAAAAGGTGTTGTGAAGAGAAGCCTTGTTGATTGCTACAAGGCACACAGTGCCTCAGAGTGTGCACATGCATTCACACCTGCTCTAGACAATTCCAGCAACAAGTTTCTAATAGACAACCCTTGCTATTTGCCAAGCTGGTAACCACAATTTTGAAAGGAACTTGTAGAAATACTCTAAATGACAAAACTTGAACATCAGGTATATAAAACTATATTGGCAAACCATTGATAACACTTTAACATAAAGTGGGAGAATAAGAAGATGAAGTTTTGCTGTTTATATGTGTGTGCATGTGTATGTATACATATATGAGAGAGAGTGGGCTGAAGGGGAAGGAACACTTTTATCCAAATCTATTCTACAAGGGAAAACCAAGCCAAAACAAATGAAAACCTTTCAGTAAATGACAAATAATATCTTCAGAAACAGCACAGCAGAAGTGAGGAAATTCATTCCAACTCTGCGTTATTCCCTTTGCATCCAGTGATTTTCTCTAGAAAGGAACATTTTTCTTATGATCTTTATATGAATATTTTGAATTATTTCAATACTTCTTCAATTCATGAAGACAATGAAAAAATTAAATTATTGTTCTTGCTACCATTAGAACAAAGATTTTTTTACCAAAGAATTCAACAATAATTTTCTTTACAACTGAGTTTTTTACTCAAGCACATAAAATCGTTAAAAAAATCACCAAAAAGTCATTAAAATTCTACAACAGCAACCACTGATCCATATAAACTACGGCCCACTGGTATATTACACACGGAATTACCTCTAACTATGACCTTTACTGTGCTTCTACATGAGTAACAGATGAATAAAACACGATTTGTATGATTGCTTAATGTAGTAATGACCTGAGTGTATTAAACAGTATCATGGACTGTATGGGGTAGTGGATATGTTCCTTTGTTCTCTGAAAACAATTCCTCACCAGGATCTGAACTAAGATCATATAGGAGTCATAAATTTCATGAGCCATAAGCACAAATCTGGAGAGAAAGGAGTCCATGCCATTTCATTGCATTCTCTGATGGCTGAATTGGTCTGTACTGGACTGCTGACCAACACATTACCTGTCAGTTTGGGAAAGACAATTCTCCAATCTTTACTCATAAGAGATGTACCAAGTCACTCTGATAACAATTACAGAAGATAAACTGCTGTACTAGCTGTCCCATGAATAGATCACTGATATTTTGGCAGAGAATACTGGATTAATCTGTGGTTTTTTAATTCAAATATAGTGTTGTCTTGCTATTAATTTCCCCAGTCTAATATATATATTAAGAAGATGAATAATCCTGGAAGTCTCGATACTATAACATTAGACTGTAATACACTGACCACATTCTTAGAACTAGGAAAAGGAAATAAAAACAAAGAAAAAAATGTTGCTTAAACTTAGCATAACTGATCTTTACTCATCTGCTCTATCAGCTGCCATTACAGGCCCTGTTAACCAGGTGAGTAATATTAACATACTATGACTGTGTGAGTACTTCTGATTTTATAGTTCCCCAGCGTGTGCTGACAGCTTTGCCTTGGAGAGCTGAAACTAAATAGATCATCATTCAAAAAAATGAAAAAAAATGTTTTAAGACCATCCTTCACCCTTATTAACAGATTTCTTAATTTAATTTTAAAAATTTCTGAGGGTTTTTCCTCCAACATTTTGGCCTTCTCCTCTGCACAATTTTTCCCAATTTTCAATATCTTGCTACTTCCTAGACAGATAAAGAAGCAGAATTCCTTACATGAGAATTACCTTTCGTGGTCATGTTTGAAATCCTCTTCTAGTCTCATTTATTTGTAGTGTTTTTGGAAGAGATAGAAACTGTTGCTTTTTACTCTTATTGAACTTCATAAACTTGCAGAGGAATTTAGCATAATTTTTGACATTTGGCAAGTACACTCTTGACTTGTTTAGAAGATTTGTTGCGAAAAGATGTGTTTTGAAATGGGTTCGTATATATTCATATATGCAGGAGAAGGAAAAAATTAAGGATACTGACTTCTATGATCTCTTGCACGGTTATTTTGCATGCACATGCACCATATTGTACCTTGACCTGTTCATACTGGTCTGTTACTAACAGAAAGTTGTGCTGACAGATTCAGGGCAAGTGTCCTTTTGGCTGTGATTTTAAATTAAACAAATAACATCAATTTCCGAGATTATTTGGAGCAGAGAGTGCTATTCTGATTTGCAAAAGAGTCTCACAGAACAAGGTAATCTGAAAGTATTTATTTATAATTCAGACTTTGAGTCTTTTCTACATTCCTATTAATGTCTTTTTAACACTGAAATTTTCAGTCTCTACCAAATCATATTTGCTGTTAGTGGAGATATATGTTACCGGATAAGGTAAAGGTTCAGTGTACTGACTAAAGGATTTGAAATCAAACACAGTCAAATGCTCCCACAAATTTTCTTTCGGGGAAACATTTGACATGGATCTGAGGAAAGCATACAATGTTGCCGGTTCCCTTAAGTAGACCATTTGCTAAAATATACCCCAACGATCTCTTCAATTATTTCCAGTAGTAGTAAACCTACAACTCCATAATTAAAAAGTATGCTCTAAAATTCAAGCCATACAATTAAAAGTCAAGTTTACTGTAGAATCTACTTAGTCCTCTGAAGTGTTATAGTTCTCTTGAGAATTACTTGTGACAACTCTGTGGGGCTAATTTCCTAGATCACCAATACTGAATTTTGTATTTTGCTACTGAAATGTATCTTGCTTCCTATCAGAACATGGATTATATGCATTTCTCAATTTTTCGTTATGGTACATATACTCCAGGTTTGTTCTTTTATCTCAACAAAACTGTTTTCATGGCCTATACTCATCTGTGCAGGTCTACTGTTCAACTTCCTGAAGGAAGTTCAAGAATGAACTGCAGCCCATGCAGAAGGGAGACACAGAAGTCATTGGCACCAGGGTTTGATTTGATGCAGACTTTTGCTGATCAGCTGCATACTTTCTGATTTTGTCCTTAAGTGCAAGTATTTCTCACTAAAATTCACAAAGCATCTCTGCAGCTTGGTCAACAGAATAACCTTTTAAACACCAACTAAAAAAAAAAGAAAACAAGTGTGCATTTTAAAATAGGATGAATACAGGTTTCCACACTTAAACAAGACTTAACTGCTACACAAATAGAGACAGGAAAAAAAGCTTCTAGACAAATATTTGCAGAAAAGAATCTAAAAGTTATGATACATCGAAAATGTAATAGCAATTAAAAATATTTGATGTAATGAAAAAAACCCAGTAACCAATGTGATTCACATAAACTGGAATATAGCTTACCATTTCCTCAGTTATTGGGACATATATTTGGAAGACTTGAACTGCTGTATAAAATTTTGGGCATAGAATAACTGGAGAACATCCTGAGGAGGGAAAGTATACAAGTCTAGAAGATAGAAGTTTGGCAAAGGTTTAAAACCAGATTTGCTTAGATAACTAGATGAAGGAAAAGCAGGATTATAACTTCTAAGTATATATACAGTAGCTGTGTAAATAGAAGGGAATAGCAATCTGCTCTCTGCATTGAGAGAACAGAAAGTATCATCCAACATGATCCTAGCAATTTCTAGATGAGTCCAGTTTGTGGGGCTAGGTGAGTCATCAGTAAGACAAGAATCTGTGCATCAAGATCCCTTGCATAACTTTGTCTCTTCCCTGAGGCCAGTTTTCTAAAAAGAGCTAGTATGAGAACCTGGACATTCTGAAGAACTGATCTCAGATTAAGAAAACGAAACACATTATGCAATTGGCACACTATTACCATATACAGATAGCCCTATGGGTCTGCTTTCAACACCAAAAAATACTTTCATCCCAAAATGCAATCCTCCCCAAACAATATTTAAGTTCAAAAAGGAAAAAAAAAAAGCAAAAAATCATGGGGCTATTTTCACACTTGACAGAATTTGAAGCTGCGGTGTTCACTGTTTGGCCTTTTTCTAAGTGCAGCAGTTCATTTGCATAAAAATTACAAAGTTTAACTATAACATTAATGGCTGAAAGACATATATTCCAGTTAAGCTAATGACAGAATTGCCTTCCTCATTTTTAATGCAATTTAAAAATGAAAGTTCCTCAATCCTAAAATATCATACAGATCCCCAAAGCTCAGCAATATTTGTGTTTTAAGAAGGTGAAATCTCTTCCCCAGTCCACTGTGAAAGCTCTGCTCTTTAGTGACTTTCAAAACCCTATTCATAAATACTGATTAGGTACTATTTCACCATAGGGTGCAGCATTACTAGCAGAGCTGCCTACCCAGGGTGAAAATGGAAATGTTAGTGTAGTAAATCAGGCCAAATGTCCTGGTAATTCTATACATGAAAGACCATCTTTAATAAACAGATGTTAACTAGGGACTCAGCTCATTTTATTTTTAGTATGCAAGTGTCAAATGCCATGGACTGATTTAAGGTGGAAAAGCTATGGGCAAGGAGTGCATAATATGATTGCATTTAAAGGGAAAAAAGGTTGGAGGCACAGACTGTTTGCAGTGCAGCTGGCTGGCAAAACTGCAAAGGTACCGGATCCGAGAGACAATTTATTCTGCTAAATAATGGGTCATGTATGTTACCTGCCACTTTCCTGAAATTGCCACAAATTAACCACTTTGGCAGCTTGTTATGAAAGGCTTCTGTACACCTGCAGAGTTCTTTGGCTGCTCTTTGGACTAGGGACTCATAATACCTGGTTGAGCATAAAGTGTATTAAAGGCATTAGGACTTCTTTTTCAATTGTAGAATCATTACAGAAACAGTGTAGCAATTAGGGACCTAATTAGCCTCCAGCCATATTTTATTCTTATAATCATTAAATGCACAAGTAACTATTCTGTCAATTTTATTCTTAAAAGCAGTATTTCATTAAAAAGCCCCAAACCCCCAAAAAACAACACAAACCCGCATTTCACCCATGGTATTTTGGAGCAATTATACTATCGGAGCAACGTCCCTTCCTCTGCCTCAGGCAAACACCTTGGCTTCCCTTTATTCCTTGAAGTATAACCGATCCTTGAATGTTTGGCTATGCTGGAGCCTACAGTGTCCTTAGAGGTCACTATAGGGAGGATGACTTCACTTTGATGCAGGTTGCTTTTTGCCCTGCTGGTAAACAGGAGTTCCAACATTGTTTCAAAAATATGAATTAAACCTGCAGGAAACACAACACGAACCTGGAAAATTGGTTATTACTTCACTTGCAGATGCATACTACACGATATAATTTAACCCTCCCTGAGTTCAGGAAGATACCTTATATTAGCAGTGGGAAAATAATGCAAATCTTCAGTGTGGCTGAGTGCACTTTTCCACTGCTGGACTTCATAAAACTTTGTCTACTTTATTTGTAATCATTATGCCTCATGCAATAGGATTGGGACAATGAGATAGTGTTGCTCGCCCTGAAAACTCTTTCCTTTGACTAAACTCATCTTTGATTTAAAGGGAGAAAATAATCTGCCTGTACTTCATCATGCTCAAGTTCCCCGGCTCTACTTTAGGTCTTACACAATTTCTTGACAGAAATCAACACTTTGCTACATTAGAGATTGCACTAAAGAAGAAAACCTCCCTTTTCTAGTGACAGCTCTGCCCATGTGTGATCCCAAATGAGAATCCTTGGACCATGGAGTACTGCAACTGTTGCTTCACACACGAAGCCCCTTCAGTAATAATACCTGTTCTGGCAGAGCTGTGTATATCCATGAAGTTAAGCATGAAAACATTGATGCCAGACCTGTGACCAACACGCCTAACACCAAAAACAGCACAAAAGAAAAAAGTCTTGACTAAGATTTGTTCTTAGCTTGGCAAAGAGAGTGCTTTTGTAGCCTACGGTGTTTTCAATGCTAAGAGGTGTCTCATTACAACTCACTAGAGAAATGGAGGAGGAAAGCAGCCTTCAAGAGAATCAAGAAATCAAATTGGTGTGGCAGGATCTCACTAAACATTAGCAATCCTGACAGATCATTCAATTTCTTCCAGGAGTTTCATAGCACTGTGCTGTCGAGAAAATTAAATACATTTCATTTAACCACACTGGGACTTTTAGGATTTCCAGGGCAAAATGAAGAAATTTCTACAGAGTGGTAAATAGAGAATGTCTTCTATGGAACGATTTTTTCCCCTGTGCATTCTCTACATTCCTGACCTCAGTAGTCTCAATTTATCAGAATAAGCTTTGCTCCCTTTCTGAATGACACAAAAGATAAAAAGATTTTTAGCTCTAAATATGAGCTTTTTTTCTGTGTCATCATGTGAAATTCCATAATATTTTAACAAAACGAGTCTTACAGCATTTTGACGGGAAGAAGACAACTGTATTTGCTCAAATGATTTCAGTTCAATTATGTTATATATATTCATGGTTCAAAATATGCTATGATGATGCAGAAAGGAAAAATCCTCCTTCTTCCTTACAGATCTTCTCTCCAAATCACAATATATAACCCCAATGTTTTTATTTATACCAGTTCTGTTTTCAAGAATTTTCTCCTCTCCTGCTATGTATAATATGCACACCATATAAATCATATAAATCAGGAAAGAGGATGGGGAGAGAATGGGAAATGATAGTTAATATCAGGAAAGAACTGGAATGCTTTGACTGAGTTTACCAGTGTATTGCTCAAAATATATGTCTTACCACTGGAGTCAGCATCTTGTTCTTTTTGCACCACCTTGAGAAATCTCAGCTAAATGATCGGCTTATTGAAACCATATTGCAATGTCACAAGATAGAGAAATACCACTGCAAAACAATAGTCAGAGCACAAAAACTACTGTATTTAACTAGAATATATTGAGTAATCCCTGGCCCTTCACAAATTTATATTGAAGTGTCTTCTCTCTACCTGTGGAGGAGCACAGATTAACTAGTGACTTAGGAACCACCCACAGCTGTATCTCTATTTCTCCTGTTTTCTAGGGTCTAAACTAGCTAAGTGAGGTGGAAATCACTTTCAAGATTGCAGTCATATTCCCTGATGGTGTGTATAACAAATGCACATGTACACAACCATATGTATGACAGGGAGTTACAGTTTACTGACAAAATCTCTTGACAGAACTTAATCCTGCTAATGTGGCAGTCTAGGAAGGCTATAAAAGTTACCCAAGCCCCTTAGAATAGTTTAGAACACTTAGAAAACCAAAGTACACACATATTTTTCATAATACTGAAATGCAGCTTGTCTCATTTCAGCACAAAGTTATTTTGCTTAACATTATTTGCACTGTAACATAATGATCTTCCATAATTATTTTTAATATAATTTCTTCCCAGGCTTCATAATAAAGCATAAATTCTTGGATGCTTGATACCACTTCAAATTCCATAGGGCAGACAGCAACAACCTTGGCATTGCTTTTACTGGCATTTGGGTAAATTAACTGTATAATGAGTCCTTGGTTGTCCTTAACCAAAACTTTGCTGGACAGGTTCATTTACAATGCTCAAACAGAATGACCTTCCAATCTGGCTTAGAGGCCCCTAGATTGCTGTAAATGTGACCTGACATTTCCTTATGGGTGAAAAATTAGATTATAACAAAGAATACAATAACATAATTCCATTTCAGGGTCTAAGTGAAAGTGATGGTCGAACAGATTAAGATGTAAAATTCCTTTGTAAAATTAAGTTATTTATAATATGATGCATACTCCTTGTTTTATCTGTCATATAATACAATTATTTCTTACAGTATAGCAGATGTATTCATTGGTGCTGCTGACAAAACAAAAATAGTATCATTGCCAAGAAGGCGGTCAAGAATTTTGGAAGGCAGTTATTCTGACTTATAAAGTTTCATCTTTAAAATAAGAACATTTGCAGATTTTGCTGGTTTTTATAATGGTATTTGGCCATTAAGCTGATTTTTTCACCTATAATGTTAATCAGAACCATCAACTTTTTCATAGTTTTTTAATGGTTCTGGTGTTTTAAATTACACATTTTCACGCTCTCCTCAGATTTTCAGCTGCCTTACCTCAGCCTCTAATAGCTTACAATTTTTTGCCCACAACCAAATAGAGGTCCCAAAGGGATTAGGTGCAATTGTTTAAAAGTCTAAACATTTCATAAGTAGCTGTCATCCAGTAGTTAAATACCTAAATGTCACAAATCAAGTCAATGAATCTCTAGGATCAAAAGCAGAATTAGCCACAGATACAGTTTTAAAATTCATAGCTTTTTCTGTATAACTCTTAGGAGCCTTATCATATGAGAACTTTTAGGTAATTTCTTCAACTGCTCACTTCTCCTAAAAAGTTCTACTGATCGGATCAAATACTTGAAATGTTTGACGAGATTATAACAATTAATTCATGAAAATGAATGATATTTATAATGAAAACTTTCAATTTCTACCTTCAGTTATATAGTGCTTAGTGTTCCACTTTCTCTTTGTGATGTTTGAACTTATGCAAAGCTTCTTTACAGGCAAGTAGAAGTGAAAAAAAAAAGTTAATCAAGAGGAAATTACATGGATTTCTAGAAATTCACATTTTATTCTGCCAATTCAATATGAAAACCAAAAAAAGTCTGAAGACTGTACTCTTCTTAATGGCTGTGCTCTGTACTTCTCTTAGTGAAGTAATGCACACACACAAACAAAACCAAACAAGAACAAGAAACATAAATCTTGGAAATGTTGTGAAATAAGGCACTAAAACAGGCCATCTTTTATCAGCTCAGCAGTGCTTAGTAATTAAAGTACTACTCACAACAAATTCCTGCAAATCCAACAATAAACTCAACCAAGAAAAGGGAAAAAAAGTTTCTCTCTTTTATATCCTGGAATATTTTGAACTTAAAATTATTTATTTCATGGAGCACCTCCATGTTGTAATTTTGGCCCAGACTCTGCCTTTATGCAATTAAATCGGCAAATGGCTTACAGTGAGAAACTTTGAAAAAAAGAATTCTGGCCAGTGTTTGTTTAATCTGAGCTAGGCATATAAAATTCTGTGTTCTAATCTAAAATGTTACATCTGGGTTTGATCAACACTTCTGACAAGACCTTGTAGTAACTCTAAATATTATCTGTCTTTATGTAATGATTTAAAAAAAAAATTTTTCTAATGTTAGAAAATTTCATGCCCTTCTACTGCCAATTAATTTTTTTCCATCAGTCTTTGGATTTGATAAATCTATTATAAGATTGTACTTAGTAAATTATCTAGGGTGGCAGATTATCTTACTAGGGGTTCAGAATTTTCAAATCCATTAAAAGATGTTCCTGTCCATATCATGATCAAATGACGTTTCTGTTAATTCCCAGTTCATATTGTAGTTGCATGAGACTGAATCTTCCTGCAGATACCAAACACTGAGTTGCAAAAGCTCTGCATTTTATGGGAGTTGCTCAGCAAACTTGCCATAACATACCAGAGATTCTCAAGGCCAGATGTGGAGTATACTGTTACAAGCAAAACACCAAAGGACCATTTGAAAAATGGGAAATTGTATTCTTTATCAGCATGACTCAGAATCTTAGACATTTGAGATTAGGCCCTTAGTCCACCTAGACAAGTTAATACAGTTGTAGGTTAGTAGCTAACCTGTGTACATAAAACATGTTTGTGAGGTCACAGAGCACTAAACATTTTTCTCTTCTTTTATTCTAGCTGTAAAACACTGCCTGTAACATGCCTTCAGTGTCACGTTGCTCAGAAAGGTGAAGGCAACAGTGAATCATACAGATCCTTCACTTCTTGCCCCACAAAAAAAAAAAAAAAAAAAGGCATAGAAATAGTACTGAACCTTCTAGGAGCAGAATGACATTGTTATTTTCTGGTCAACAAGCTCTGCATCTCAGGGAATGTCTTTCACAAGGCAGTCTGTCATCCTGAGTTCAGACTTGAAATTCCTTCTGTGGATATCAGACCTCATTTTCTATGTAGCAGTAGCCCGATCTCAACATAGCACAGGTATGATTTTGGGAAGAGCTTTAGGAATATTGTTAAGTACATAAAAATCATTCAGTAGCTTAGACTAAGTTTATGTAAGTAAATCGGTATCATTTGTCTCCAAAGTAACAACATTTAGCCATCTGTGTTACTAGAAGGTTTCTTAACCACTTCATAAAACCCTAAAACAGGTTCTTTTTTTTTTTCCAAGGAAAATCAGGTCAAAAATATAAAAATAAAAATAAAAATGAAGAAGAAACACCCTCTCATCACCTTTAGAAATTAAAACCCAAAACAAACCAACCAACCCCCAAATCTCCTAAACAAACAAAAACAACCCAGGAACTACTTGTATTTCTATCACAACTCTATTATTCCAGTATATTCTTCCCATGGAAAAGATTTGGTCAAGTGGAAAAGAAAGGGGAAAAATCTTTGACTTTCATTTCAATATTTTCAAATCAATAGCATATCTCAGTCAGTTATAGCACATCTAAATTACGTTTTTAAGGAGAACCTGAATTAGCTGAAAGTAATTTAATTAAAACTGGGCTTTTTTTTATAGTGAACAAAAATGCAAGATGTGCAAGCCCTGTAGCAAATGATCACATTACCCTATCTCAATTAGAGCTGCATATTCAAAGACAACATAAGACTAGAAAATTAATAAGGCACTAGAACATTTAAGGAGTCCTGGTAGAATATGGAGTCCTTGGATCAGTATTGTTTTTCTTTATTCTCCTTTTCACTCAATTTACAGGAAACTGTAGCAGTTTTCCAGTTATACTGGTCTCTGGTCTCCTGCTTCATCCAGACCTCTATCTAGTTTCTTTATAACAACACATAACCTGCTTTGGGAGGGTAATTACTTCTGAAATGAGAAAAAAAAATTCTGTCAAAGCGGGTTAATCTTCAGCAGATTTATATGAATACCCAGTTTTTGGAAACACACCCACACTCGCTTATGAAAATTGTTGCTCCTGTTGGAAAGACAACTGAACTTCTGAATCAAACCCTCAGGCACTGCACTATTTAAAATTAAATCCAGCATTGATTTTAGCTCACTTTGCAAAGATAAGCCCAATATCATGTACACATTTATGTTATGGTCCAACCACCACTGCTGCTCTAAGTGACAACCATTTCCAGAAGGGACCCAGAGCACTAATCCTTGTCGCTGTCAGCACTCATTCAGAACCAGCAGGGGACAAATAGTCCCCTCAAAGACCTCAAGGAGCCCAAATGGCACTGTTAGAGTCATGATGCCCAAGTTATGCTAAGGCAGTGCTAGATAAGAGTAGAAAGGCATTAATCACTCCCGTGGATATAAAGGTGCACAGGCACCGTCAGTGCGGAGCAGGGGAGAGGCTGTAACAAACCACATTCATGCTGAGGGAATGCAGTTGTGTTTTCACAGACCCAACAAAAAGGAGAACCAGGAGATTGTGGCATTTCCATGCGTAAGTTTTTCTTGTATGCAGGTGAAAGTATTTGCAATGGGACTGTGTCCTCTGATACTGGTTGGAGTTCTGCTGCAAGGATTCAGTGCTTTAGCTTCAGTGATTTGGCATGATGGAACACAGTGTACGTAGATTTTTTGCTTAACCTTCTGTTTTTAAAATGTATCTTAAAACCTTGCTCTTGAAACTACTAAATGAAACCTATCCAATCTCTTAAAATATCCCATTTCAAAGCTATAACGTATTAAAATGTCAAAGGTTTTTATGTATGTCTGTAATCAATCTAAGTAATGACACAATTGCACACAATTTTCCCTTCTGATTGAAATTAGTACAAAATTTAAAAAATGAGTTTAGTATTAAAGCTGTGGTCCAGTTCTATATTTTAGTGTAGGCTGTCATTTGTAAAGGCTAAATAGTCATTTGCACAGTGACAGAATAATAAGTAAATTAAATTGCCTTTTTATGTTATAACAGAAGAAAAAAAACGCCAGAGCATAATTTTTGCTTCATCTCTTTATGTTAGCAAAGGTCAATTTCAACTCATTTTCATGGTTTTCTTTTTTCTTTAGGTCAACAATTTCACAGATATAAAACAAACCCAGAGCAGATAATTTATATTTGCTGATTGAATAAAGTTACTAAAAAACTCCCTTGAGCAATAACCAGTACAATTCTGCAGAATTTGGCCCTTATGAGTATGGGACTCATATCAAGGAAATAAGAATTCTTTCTAGAAACGTGAAATTATACCATAATCAGTATAGTGGTAAACACAAGATATTTAAAATGTTAATGATTTTAATCAGAGCAATTTTTAAAGGGGAAACTTGAAAATAAGTAGAGTCTGTCCTACAAATGCATCTTGATGACATGCAAAAAACATAGCTTAGATTACACATGGTAGTTGAACTCTGATGCCAAGAGATAGAATGAACACAAAAAAGTGTTTTTGGAAAATAATAAACATAGACACCTGAAAAATTTTATATATGCTAATAAAGATAGAAAAATAAAAAACAATACAATGGTTTTGCGTTGCTGCCTCAGACCAATGTGTACAGTTTAGATAATGCTGTTGTGAAAGGAAAATTCAAAAGTTCAAGATATTATAGCTATTTTACATAAGCAATTGTGCATGTAATCAGAAATCTGTGAAATTCATCGTATTTTTTAGTTACCTGCTTTCCTAACTTTTTGAAAATATTTACTTAAATTACTACAAAAAAATTAAAAGTTTTAAGACATGTAATAAATATTTATAAAGTATTAGAAATAGACCAAGTTTTAACCCATTGGGAAGATATTCAATTCTAAACTTAACAGTGAGGGAAATTTATTTCTGTCTTGTTTTGTGTCAGGAAAAGCTTTTGCCTAGTCTCAGACATTTATCCTTCAGCTCTGATCTGGTACCAAGGTAAGGTGAAAATGCTAAGAACATTTTACCTCCTTAGGCCAACATTCCCACGAGTCTCCTTGCCAACAGGTACATCTGTATTTGTAGTTTTACTAACTCCTTTTATTTTCATTGCACCAGTTCCATGGAAAGTTACTGCTGCTGTGACAAACAGCCTGCTGTTGTGAGTGGCTGCATGGTACTGAGCTGCTGGCAGGGGTTAAAGCACAACAGATTCAAAGTCTCTCCAGAAATTAACACCAAGTCGATGAATCATTGCTCAAGGGTAGCACCCTGTTGTGCTTTAACTCAGTTTCCTGACAGGAAGAGTTGAACTGAAACTTTATTGCAAAACAGGGAAAGAACACCCAGTAAGCATTCTGGTAAATTCCTATGACATGATAAATATTCGGGGGGCCCGTCTTCTGACATATGTAACATTCTTATCAAAAGCAAAGTATCTTTACATGACTGAAATGACATGCAAGTGATTGGCAGTGGCAAGCATTGCAAGGAGGGAAAGAATGTGTAAATCAAGCTGAACTACCTTTGAAATAGATTTGTAAAAGTAAACTAACAATGGGCTGAGAAAAGGATAACAGGTACAGTGACGGCACTTTTTTAAAAACCTGCCTTTTTTTTAAATCTGCTGTGTAATAATAATAATAGAAAAATAATGTCCTTCTTTTAAATTGAGCAACTTACATAATAAGGAGAAGTAATATTAAGGGAAGAAAACAGTGAGTTTTACCTGACACTGGCTGAGTGTGAGGAAAACAAGCTGCATGTAGACAAATCTTTTCTCAAAACTGAGTGCTATTAAAACCAGGAAAGGGAGGCTGCAGTTCAGGCTCTATGTGAATTTGGCTTGAAGATCTGAACACCCACCTACATTTTAAGCCTGCTTTCCTTTCCGCATTTGAAGCTCAGTGCTTCCCAGCTCTTATACACCTCTCCTGCCACTTCCCTCTCCAGCAGCATTTTGCTCCTGCTGAATACCCTGCCTTTCTGTTTGACATCTGTCCCTGGCTGTATTGCAAGCTACAAAACAGCAGCAGCGTTTAAATAATTTTTCATCCTGCTCTGTTGCTTTGGATCTTTAGTAAAAGTCTCTGTGGACACACTGTTTAGAACAAGTGCTTCAGCAACATATTTTCAAGATGCTTACATTTTTTTCAGCTAAAACTGTTTCCACTGCTCTCTTTCCTGCCTCAAAGGAACTATTACTCACACAATAGTTCATCTTTTGCATACAAATTATTGACGAGATGTAGTGGCATTAGCAGACCATTTGCCAAGTAATTAAATAAGCTACCTCAGAAAACATGGGTAAAATAAAGAAAGAGTTTCCAGATGGTACAAATTTTTAATTTAGTCATTAAACTTAAAAGGCAAATTAGGAATACGTGTGCAGGTGAAGTCAGAATATTAGTTTAAGTTACTAGTAAGCTGTAATTTAGCTAGGATATACTGAAAATCTCATTTTGTATTTCTTTTTCCACCAAGTGTCACTAGCACTAAAACCTCTTTCTCAAAAGAGGTGCTCTGTATAAAGTCTCTAACTAAGACAGTCAGAAAAAATGTCTCACTGGACAACACAAAGTCAGAGCAAATTTTCTTTCTTTCTGAAATCCAAGCCACTTTTACAGGTTTCAAATCACATACCTCATAAGTCTCAGATGTCAAAACCACTAGCCACTTTGGAAATCTAGATAAGGGAAAGAAATAAATAAGGATTACTTTAATATTGCTTGCTGTGATTGTCTTTACCTCTGACTCTTCTGTGAAGCTGAGAAACAAGTATGTTCTCTTTACAAAAAGACTGTAACAGACCCCAGCAGAGTGTATTTTCCCATGTGCTTGACTGTATTCTTACCTAATGGACGAACCTCAAACATGAGAAATTGTGTTACGCCTCTGTCTGATTGGTGAATTTTTTTTCAGAGGGATTTATCTTCCATATAAGCTCTTAAATAAAGAGGCCAGACCTTCAAAAGCATTCAAGCGCCTACCTTCTCTGTGACTCCATAGGTACTGCTGTGCTGGAAATGCCATGATATTACAGCTGAAATTGGCTCCTGCTATGTAACAACAGGGAGACTTGGGAAGTACATCCAGGGCAACCTCACTGGTTATCCTGTAAATTAATTCTTGGGCACATCCTGTTTATCAGGGTATGGCTGTGAGTGTGCATAGAGCAGCTTATTCTCACACAGCACAGCTTCACGGCAGTATCCTGCACATCCTGTCCAGGAGCTCTTCTGTGGCCACTACAAGGCAAGCACATGGCTGTGAAGGTTTCCCACAAAAGAGGAACAGAATGTGCTTAGAGGAACAGTGTGTGCCACATGGCTGAGCAGATAATGCAGGCGGGATGTCCTGAGGCTGAGATCCTCAAAGGCAACATGACCATTAATTCCCAGGTGTCATGAGAGCACCAAGGTTCCTGCAATCCCTGAAGAAGTAAATGTAAATATCGACAATTCTCGTGTGACACTGAGGAACTTGCTTTTTCCCTGCTGAGCAAAGGCACTCTCCTGATCTCCATAAAATATTCTGTATGTTTCATTTTCTAATCTCTAAATCTGTCAGCACTGTAACCCCTGACACTAGGCAACAGCATATTCAGCAATAGTTATGGAAAGCTTATTACTGCTTTGTTTATTTCTTAGTATTTAAAACTGAAACACAATTTCCAAAGTCCCCTCTTGCACCTTTTGTGTCTGAAAATACTGCTAGAAATGTATTTATTGTGAAATTCCTCTCAAAAAGCACAACTTGCTTTAGTGACAGGGATATTTTCTGTGGATTTTCTGTGCTCGCAGATCTGAAAACCAAACTACTCTGTCAGTATTCATACTAGGGTTTACTTTCTAGAGTCCTGTTTATGCTGATTTAAATGCCCCTTGGATTTAGTTTAAGTCAATAACATCAAAATGTCTAGTGCATACTTTTTCAGAAAGTACTGCATGTTCATGCTATGCATTGAGGAGCAGCATAACCAGTAGGTGTGACTAGTGACACAGAACCAAGAAATCTAGGTATTCTCCTAGCTCTGCTGTGATTTACTATGTGATTATTGAACTAGCCCTTCATCTTCCCAAACTTCTGTTTCCTTCCCTTTTTTTTCTTTTCTTTTTGTTGTATTTATTTAGAATACAGTATCTTCCACGGCAAGCACCCTCTCTCTCATGCCCTTAGCAAATGGAGATATGACTTGAAAGGTAACATCCGAATACAGATTGTTTAAACTGTACTGATACTGAAGTAAACAAGAAACATTAACACAAATATTTCCTTTTCACTACAAAAAAGTGTAGAGTTTCTTGCTTATTCCAATAATGTTAATTGTGGCTGAATGTAGTCAGGAGTGCAAGGAGAATATGCTTGTCATCTGCATATCATGCAAAGCATATCTTTGGTTTGAAGACATTTGTTTTTGCATTCCCGAAGTGATTCCCCAGAGCAGGTCACAAATAACTCCAATTCAACCCACAAACAAAAAACAGATTACAAGCCTGGGAAAACAAGTATGGACTGTTGCTATTGTAGGTATTTTTTCCAAGTTCATTGTTTTAGTTTAGATTTGGGATGTTTTTTACTCACTGCTTATACTGCAAAAATGTTCTAGAACATCTTTCCTCTGGTAATTTAGTCACAACATATGCTTATTAATGGAAATTTGACTTTTATTAAAAAAAAATAAAAGTTCCAAGCCAAAAATAAAAACATGCCTTTTCCCCCCTGCAGACAAACAGCATTCTACTTTTGACTTCCAAAATAGCGATGGCATCTAAAAAATTCCTTTGAGAAAACTGAACTAGTCTGACTTCAAAAAGGAGGGGCTGAGGGGTAGCACGGACCCACACCACCTGTCCTTGCTGCTCACAGCAGCTGAGGCACCAACACCAACTGGAAGTCAAACCAACTAACACTGGCCTGTCCTTTGGACAGCTCAGCTCTATCTGCAGTAAAACCCAGGCATCACAGCGCAGATATAACCTTGTTTATAACACTTTAATATCTCCATTGAATGCTTCACTTACGCTTTAAATATAACTCTTGCACAAACTGAATAAAGCATTCAGACTTCGTCTGTTATAGAAAACCTACCTGCTTTACTGACATATTTAGAAAGGAATTATTGTCTTAGTGTGGACATTTTATACCACTACAAATGTGCTTCACCTGCCTGTACAGGAAGGATAATAAACTATACAAATATAAATCAGTTTTAAATGGCTATAAATGCCCTTATTTCCCAAGCTGTGGAAACTTTATAGTTTTCAGAAAATGATTTCCTATTTGCTTAAAGCTGTAACAAAAAGACCAGATTTACTGATTTTAACTACATCAGAAAAAAACCCCAAAACATAAAAAACCTCCAACAAAACCCAAAACAAAAAAAGCCCCAAGCCTGCATCCTTCCATAATATTGTTAAGAGAAGAATCACTATAAGGATTTGCATTAGTTCTACTCAATGTACATTTTCACAAGATTGAACATAAACTGATACAAAATTTCTCTCACATAAAAAGGTTTACCTCCTGGGCTAAGAAATTAATTCTTCTTTTACCTTATTAGCTACCACTATTACCATCTTCCTTAGAAGAATAAGATGAAAAATAAAACCGTGTAAGTCTCTTTCACTCTACTCAAGTATTTCTCCAGAAAACATCACTAAAAAAGATATTGTATGCAAGTTTATTTTTTTTCTCTGTATTTTCAGCTAGTGGGCAGTCCTTGTTCTGAATGATTTCAAGCAAGAGTGCTTATATTCAGCATCATCCTAACCACCAAATACTTGTTTTACACTCTTTGACCTTAGTGTCCAGGTAAGCGCAGTGCAAACTCACATACACAGGAATCTGAGTAAATCCCAGTTAGTACAGATTAAATCTAGCAAATGGATTTGACAAGCAATCAGGGATACTGATCCTGACCCTGCTTACTACTGTAGTTTATTCCTTCTTTAGCAACTCACCCAGGTTCTGCTCTGTTCCATGCCCTTCATGACTGACATGACCAAGGAGTGCTGGAAAGTGTTGGGTTTCACTGCAGCCTGATTAGCACATGGTAGTGTTTATTTTACCAGCTACACAAAGGCTGCACAAAAGCCGCACAAAAGCCTAAAGCCGCGGGAATCAACACAGTCTGTAGCAATGCTCAGGCTCACACGGCTTTTACTTCCCTAAGACCCTGGCCCCAGACGTGAGCTGGCAGTGGCCCCTGCACACCTGGGGTTCTGCAGGGCTCACCCGTATTTCTCATCCCTCCCAAGCAGCTCTGCAGCACGCTTCATTAGCGATGATGGATAAACTGCCCTGGTCATTAGTATGCCAAAGTGATGCTGACCCCTGCACGCCTTCATCCTCGCTGCAGCTGCAGCACACTTGAGGGGTTTGTGAACAGTGTGATGGAACACAGCTCCTGTCTTGCTCCAGCTCTTCCCTCTCGCTTTTTTGTTCATATTGGCCCTGCCTAAAGCTTTGCTTAAGTGCTAATGTTTGTGTAATACACTGCTTCTCCTGCTGATTTGTGATGAAAATGCAGGTTCCCACACTCCATCTCAAGCAAGGCACTGACTGAGTCATTGGTCCCAATATACCAATTCTGGTATCTATCCTTGACAAAAGCATTTGTGTCATTAGCCTCACACAAGGTTATAAAATGTAAAAATATCTATAGCCTTGTGACTTAGCTGTTCTGCAGTTTAAAAGCAAAGATCAGAAATATCAAAGTCTTGAGCTTACAGAAAACAGAGCACGCTGTTACACCTTTATTCAGGATGATATTGACATTGCTGTAATATCTCAAGCTGGAACCAATCTACAGATTTACAAAGCAAATCAGGATTAGAAAGTCCTGTGCATATGTAGAGCTGTTCATTTAACACTGCAGCAGAAAACAAAGGTCAGATCTTTAGAAATGTAAAAAAACATTATTTTCTTCCAGGAAAACAAAATTGCATACTTCTGAAGATTTTATCTTGTCTTCTCTCTTAAACTCATTCATTTCAATGTATGCTATTAAACAATGTAATCTTAGAAGTTAATATTTTTTTATTATGCATTTATTATTTTATTCCTTGCTTACACTTTTATTTTTAGAGTATGAAGAGTATCCATCTGACAGAGAATCTAAATGTGAAGTCTGTATTTCTACCTAATCTATGCTTGTAGAGGTAAATTGCATCTCTCAACATATGATGGCAGTGTCATGTTGACGCTTCAGTCCCAGAAAAATGTCCTTCAGTTTCGCCAGGAGCAGTCTTGCCAGAATAAAGACTGGAGTAAAAGTGGAGAAAAATATCCGCTCCATAAAAATTATTTGTAGATCTGCCAATGTCACTAGGACTGGTGAATCAGGCAGTGATTCCAGATCATTTGTTTTCTTTGAAATCCTGGAACATTTAATGCTTTCATTAAATCCTTTTGAAAGAAAAGATATGATCTAATTCCCAGTTAATATAGAAAAGAACACAAAATATCAACACCTAATAGGTGGATAAAAAGAAATCCTTTCCTTTTGAGTCTTATTTCTGAAGGTTCTGGATACTAGTGATGACACACGAGCGTGGAGTCACACAGACAAAGTTGGAAGTGGGACTTTCAGTACAGTTTTCTTGCATGTAGGCAATGAAGAGTGGTCACTTTTCCTGTATTCCTTGCCCATCCTGGGCTATCTTAGCAGTAGGAGCATCTACTCACAGCCCAGACTTAGCTGTATTCCCGCAGGCTCGGATAACTATCAGCTGGATATTGCTCTGAGAGTTGCAGCCAGTGTGCACAAGGGCAGATGGACCAGGGCAGGGGGAGGGAGGAGCCCGCAGGTCCGTGTGTGCTTGGGGTCAGCGCCTTGTGCTGCCCTGCCCCGGGCAGGCACAGCCCCGCAGCGACGCCACTGCGGCTGGGGACAGCCTGGGCAGTAGGTTCTGTGAATTTAGCAGGATTAGGATTGTGCCTCAATGAATAAGAAAACTCTCCATTAAGGTTGCAAAACCAAGTACACTTCCAGAGCTCTCATTCCCCCCTTACAAGTTTTAATGGAACCAAACCAATAAAGCTGTTGAGAAGGTAAGGTGGGAAATAAGAAGCTTGTGACCTATGTCTTCTACTTATTAATCTTTCTTTTTCTGAAAATATTTACTACAGTGTATTAAAGCTAAGTTAAATATGGTGAATGGATCTCTCCTAAGGGGATAAACTAAATTAAACTAGGAAGAAACCAAATCTAATTGTACAGCATTTTGTATAATCAGAGGGAATTCCTTATTCTGAGTCAGTTCTTTATTTTTGGTAAGACTTACCATCAATAATATTTTCAATTTAAACCAAAGATGCATATGAGGAAAATAATAAAAATATTTTTCAAATCTTTCTGCATTGTATTTGTGAGGGATATATAGCAAGTTAACAAAAAGGCCTGATGTTCCTGCTGGAAGATTATACCATACTTTATACACATTCTGCATGTCCTTGTTTAAATTATAGGAGAAAAATATATGATCTAGGTAACAAGATTACATTTTAGTTTTAAAAAAATCCATTAAGTATAAAGCATGACTCTCCTTATATCAGACAGATATAAAATACTAGAGTCCTTATAGTCTACCTACACTGCAGAAATAAATAGATTAAAACACAGCAGAAGAGGGTGTGATAAAGAGCAAAAGCTACATACATCACATAGGAAAATTAAGTGATATAAGAAGAAGGTTATTTATTAAAAGAAATGTATGTTTAAAAAATATAACCCTGACCCATTCACAGATTAAAAGGCACACACCAGATATAGTACCCAAATATCTTTGGCTCTTTCTGACCCATGTGTTTTGGGCAGGGTCAGTGGAACAGCACGAGAGGGTTTCCATATTGGTCTGAAGTGCCCAGAACCAGGCTCACCCGAAGCCCATCACCCCGAAATGGCTCCACGGCCAGCACTACACCTCCATGGTTGGAGTCTCCGTAACAACATATTTGTCCTGACTTGGCACATGTTTCTGAGATGCTCTCTTGGAACTACTCAGTAAAGGATAGGTTATTTTTGGTGACATTTGAAGTATTCAGAACACTGAACAGTAATCAATATTAAAAATTAATTATAGTAACAGTCAAGTATTCCGTGCTAGCATGTTGACAGATAACATCAGTCCACAAGTGTACCTGCTGTACACGTACTTCTCCAAGAATAAGTAAACCTTCATTCAAACAGATTCAAGATAGAAATTGTAAGATTAGAAGAATACAAAGCTTTCCATGAAAATACCTTATGTGTGATTGCTTTTGTCAGTGCTGGATCAGTTTACAAGGAGTGCAAAGAGCAAAATAAATTTGCTTATTCCTGCATATATTAGCAATGGACTGTCCATATATAGGTACAGAATACATGAGTGGACAATAAAGATTTTTGCACCATTTCAGATTACTAGAATTAGAGGAGCTTGATTGTTGACTGGAATGAGAAAGGAGATACAACTATTCTCCTATTAGCTCTTGCAGAAAGAGATGTAAACAACTTTAGGCTTCCTTCCTGCTGAGATGAGTGGAGCAGATTCAATACAAGAGCAAGTAAGGGAATGGTTCAATGAATTCATGCATTGTGTTAGGAGCCTGGGAAGCAACATATATAATCTAGATCTCCTAATGTGTATTAATTGACAAATTATGTGTTCTGCGTCTGTGTCTGTAATAATGCTACACATGTTCTGCCATAACTGCAATGTTCTGTTAATTTAATTTCAAAGCACTTGCAGAAAATTAATATTGCCCACTAATTTTGGTATACTTTGTAGTGGAAATATCATAACTGAGAATCATGCTCTTGTTGGGACTGACTATTTTGCTTGCAGCACATCAGTCTAAAATACTTATATCAGACCATTTTATTTTCAGCAACATAAGAAAGTGACACCTAGGTGACAGCAAGCCCATTAAAATATTATTTTTAAATTTACATATAAGGGTAACTTCTTACTACTGTGGGCTAGAGGTATCAGTTCTCAATCTCAGTTTATGTTTCATGAACACCAAAAGTCAGACCAGCAAAGCATATTCATGGTCTGTCAGATGCCAAGGTTGTATTGCAGAATCTAGAATAGCTCAGCTCGGAGGTCCATTGAGAGGAGGAGCTCTAACACTCATATGAAACTCCAGTAAACCTTACTTCAAAGTGACGTGACACAACACTTTTTGCTGAAGGGCATGTACTTCCCAGTCCCTGGGTGGACAAAACTTCTGGTTCCTTTTCTTTGTAGCACAAAGGTAATAAGAGTCCTTTATCAGGCTGAAGAACCTTTCCCAAAGCTTGTCTGATTTGTCTCATGAAGGGCTGCAGGGCAGGAAATAGCACGTAAGAGATATATTTTGTGGTGGCTTCATGCATTTTGGGACGCTTCAATATGCAGCACTGGTTTTCAGCAGCACTGAAACTGCACAGATGACGCAGGGTTCAGATTTGGGCTCGCAATGCATAGCAGGTCCAGATGCATAGTAATGAATCCAGTGCAGTGTCCCTAGGATGGTCAGGGCTATGGCAAAGGATGGACAAGGGAAATAGAAGCTGCTGGAGTGATTTGGCCTGGGGAAGAGAAGGGGAAGGGGAGAACTCAGTGCTGTCATAATGAAGGTGGAGGGACAGGAAGCAACAAGCACAATTCTGAACACAGGAAATTCTGGTTTAACATTAAGAACATATTTTCTCCATGACAGTTGACAATCAATTGGAGGTGGCTCACAGAGGCTCAGGTCTCCATCTCTAGAGATGTTTGAGCCTCAAATTAACAGGATTCTGAGCAACCTGTTCTCATTAGCCCTGCTTTAGCCAGGGACTAGATAACTCTTTCAGCTCTTTTAATATCATGGAAAGCTTCTGTCCTTGTGTGATTATAGGACACTTAGCATATATTATCAGTTTACTGCATGCTTTTCCTGCTTCTGAGACTGCCCCAATCATGAAGAGAGTAGTGCAGTGCTGTCACCACATATTTAAATAAAGTCAGGATATTAAAATATTTTGCCTATCAGGTCTTGCAAAGAGGCTTTCCAAGGAGCCCCACAGATAAAAGGAAGAGAGCAGGATTCCCAGTTCTACTCACAAAATCATTTGATGCCCCATAGAAAAGAGTGATAAAACCCCAATGCTAGACTGATATTATGGCTTGCAATATTGCAGTTTTAAATACACCACAATAAAGCATACTGGGTGTGAATGTTCAGTGCACACTGTCAGCCCAGCTCCACTGGTCACTTAGCAGCTTATGACATACCATAAGTGTAGAGCAGGGCAAGGAGGGACAAAGGAATAAATGGAAGCTCTTATCAACTGCATTGATTTTAGCAGAAGAATCAAATCTCCATTAAAATGTCTTATCATAGTTCGGGATACGAACCTACAATTCACATCTCTCCTTTAGGCTGATAAAGCTAATGCAGTGCCCAGAGATGTTGTTACAGCCCTGCTGCAAGGCTGCCATAGACAAATAACCCTGTTCATGCAGAACCACAAGAGTAATAACATTTACCTGCCCAGACCGTTTCAGAAATCCTACAGGACTGAATCTGTGGGTTGATTTTTCTCTTAACATACAATACTGCATATTATATTCACCCCTTTTCTGCTGACTGCTTCTTACTACCTTCCTTGAGAGACATGTAAGAGAGCATTACATGTAAACATCACATGAAATGTAATCCAGCAATAAGTCTCCAACCCCAAGAATAGATCAGATTTATAGCCTCAAGATACAGAAATTTATCACTTCATTTGGCTGTGACTTACTTGCTGATTTATTTAGATAACTTCTTTTACTGCGTTATTAGGATACCTTACATTTCTTGTTTTCATAGAAATAAAAGTCAGGATGGACTACTAAGTTATGTTTCATAACTTCCTTGGTCTGCTGCTGCTGTAAAGCCTCACATAGGGTTGTGCACTGTAATTGATGAGAATAATTTAGTATATTATAAATATATTTGAAGGATGATTACTATTGAGGACAGTTCTGAATTTTCCCCCGTGGGACCCAGCTGTTGAAATGCAAGGAAATGAGTTGGAGGACAACCATCTGTCAAACTTCTGGCTGCATCTCCAAGAGGATGTCATCAGCAGTGTATTAATTCAGAAAAAAACCCTGATACTTGCTTCCTTCAGGAACATGAAAGACAAGAACTTGACTGGGAACAGCCAGTGTAGATCTATCAGGGACAAATTCTGCCTGACCAAGCTGATTGCTTTTTTGTGATGACATGACTGGTGCTGTGGACAAGGGATGGTGTACACCTTGGTTTTAGCAAGATGGCATGATTTCTGATAGCAGCCTTGTAGACAAATTGGCAGGACATGACCTGATAAGCAAATGATAAATTGGGTGGAAAATAGACTGGACTTTGGGGCTCAAAGCGATGTTTCAGTGCTATTGGTGATTAGGAACCAGTGACATCCAGCAAGGGACTAGTAGCACAATGTAGATAGTAGGGCAGAGTTTACCTTTAATAAGTTGGCAACTGATGTCAAACTGATATCAAAGGATGGGGTGGGGGGAAGCAGCCAATACGAGGCTGGAGATCTCAGAAAGGCTGAGAAATTGTCTGAGGGAAATCAGCCACTATAAATTCAGTGAGGGCAAATGCAATGACCTGCATGTACAGAATACTGTTACGGGTCAACACAAGCAGTGATGAAGTGCCAAAGGAACCTCCTATAGAAAACTGGGGAATTCTGGTGGGCAGAAAGAATCTGCAGGGATTCTTTGCAGCAAAGTATGCCAAAGGTGGGTTCTTTTTTTTCAGCCACAGCAGCAACAAAAATGACCCTATATCTTGACCAGCTGCTCAGCATCAGTGAGACCATATAGGGAGCTCAGGTTCAAGGCTTGGGATCCTGGCACAAGACAAAGTCTGACATACAGGATACAGTCTTCTGGAAGGTCCCCATAATGGCTGGAGCTGGAGCAGAGGATGTAGAAGAGAAGGTAGAGGCTGCTGGACTGGTTCAGCCTGGGGATTGGTAGGTGAAGAGGATGAGAACAAGGACAGAGATGGGGGATGTTACTCTACCTCATGAGCAGGCTGCCGTGGATAGAGAGCATTAAGGCAGACTCCAGAGAGTCTGTGGAGTCTCCATCCTCAAGAGAAGTTCAAACCTCAATGGCATGACATTCAAGATCCCTGTCCATTTCAATTGCTCTGTGAAGCCATGACTCTGCAAAAGGCAGAAGGCTCCACAGCTGAGGGATTTCCTGCTGTTTGACACGCTGCCTTACATAATACCCAGTCTTGGGTGATGAACCTCCTGCTCCAACCCCAGGACACATTGTACTGCTGGGGGACTTCAACCACCCAGACACCTGCTGGAAAAGTAGCATGGCAAGCTGTAGGGAATTCAGGAGACTCCTGGAACAGGTTGTCCAGAGAAGTTGTGGGTATCCCATTCCTGGAAATGTTCACGGTCACGTTGAACGGGGCTCTGAACAACCTGGTCTAGTTGGAGATGTCCCTGTCCACAGCAGGGGGTTTGGAACTATTTGGTTGGAACCATATAATCTTTAATGTTCCTTCCAACCCAAAGCATTCTACCATTCTATGACTTCATGAACTCACACAAGGTTATTAGAAGTCAAAAGCCAAGGAAAATTGATATAGCCAGTCATCATTTTTATATTAAATGAATTATATGGAATTATATGACATAAATACATACTTTAAACAAAACCATGTATGATTTCTGCAACCAGTATTTTGGGAAGAAAAACATTTACAGTCATTCAAGTACTACCCAGTCTTCTCTTAAAGACTCTTATAAATCACTTTCCTTTTTGAGAATCTAGCATTTGAAAACTTCACTTCCATAGAGAAAGGCTGAACTTGGAGTTGTATTTCTGCTGTTTTCTTAACACACACTATTGAAATGTTTTGGGGAGTAAATGACAGAAATAGTTGTATGTAACAAATTTCATCTTACATACAGTTATTTTTATCATACTTAAAATAAATCAGAATATATTGTGTAATTTGAATATTTGTGGAATTTGAAATTTCTAGCTAAAAGTCTGTCAATAATTTATTGAGCAGATTGCTTTGCCCAAAAATATGTTTCTCCTCTAATTGTACATATTTTATGAATGTTTTGAAATATACTCTTTGGGAGAAAAGAGGAAAATGAGACAGAAATAAAAAAAATGTTTATATCTGATTTTTTATGACTTAAAGTTTAACACTGTGAGACACTCAGACTGCTAGGCATAAACCTACTCCTTCAGTGAGAACAAGGCAGATTCTTCCTTCCCAGCCTGCCCAGTCTAGGGCCCTGTATTGCCATGACAAAGGGCAGTGTCTGGCCTTTCACTGTGCCCGTAGTCACAGCTAGGTGCTTGCTCCCGGGCCACAAATAGGGATGGGAATGAAGCCTCACAACTTTCAGCTGAGGGATTAAATGACAGCAGGCAACAGCGAGCACCAATATAAATTAAATACATCAATTCATATTGCAGCTGAAAAGGGTGCCAAGGGACCAGGGTGTCCCTACTCCCAGGCATTTCTCCTTTGAGAAAATAAATCACAGTAGGAGACAGTGCAGAGACAATGGTGGCCTTGCTGTTCAGACCACAAGTAGGACAAGCAGGGAGAGGATTTCTGCAGCAGTTTTTGTCTGAGTATTTTCGCCTCTCTATTCCTTCCTTGTTCCTCCACCCAGCCAGACTCTTTCCAGCTTTGTCTTGTTGAAAGGACATGCTCACTCTGAAGCCTCAGAGCTGCCTGGATGCTTGGGACATCTCTTAAGCATGTGCCAAGGCAGGCACCAAGCGAAGCAGGCTGGTGAGCAAAGACTCCACCACACCGAGTCTGTTGTCAGGTCCCAGAAGGTCTGGTAGTGCTGTCACTGTCAGTCAGCAACACCATTTCTCAAGGGCATTCATTCTGTTCTCTTCTACTCATTAAGACATTCTTTGGTAGACAAAAGATATTTTGTGACAAAATTCAAATATTTTAAACTGCTATCAAGCATGTAATGCCCTGATTGATCTAATTTCTCTCATCAGAAAGTCAATGGCAATGCCAACAGGATATGAAAAAATGCACCTATTTATGTAATGCCAGTTGTTTTCATGTGCATCTATTATTTCAAGCCAAATGTACCTTAACTGTTTGTGTTCTACCCTGACACAAGCCCTGATGAAATCAATTATTTATGCAGCATGCCATATGTCTGAAAGTTATTCTAGGATGTGATGGATGCAGACTTGTTTTTGTTAAACCTGAACAACCTATTTCCTCAATATGCAGAGTAAAAAGACAGAAAGTACATTCTTAACCAAACAAGCAAATTCTGGTAAGAAATTAACTATAATATTTTGCTTTAAAGTATTGCTATGAGCAAAAAATGTTGCTTTTTTACTTTTATTCAGAAGTGAATGAAATAAGGATATCAATAAAATTTAAATTAAACAATTTAATAAGGCATCTGATCATTAAAGGTGACATTCATCCCTCACCGTAAAAACCCAAATAATTGGGTAATATGGATAGGGTTAATTAGATAGTTTTTATAGACCTCCATAAAGTGATACATGCTCTCAGTTAAATAAAATAAGGAAATATTACTGTAAACGTATTAGCGTAATGCTGTGACAGGGATTTTTGAATGTGCAAGGGTTGGAAAATACTAAATTACACCTCCCAAAGCAACTGTATCTCAGCAATAATGCATATATAAAAACGTCAAATCTAATGCTACATTGTGTACAGTGTTAAGAATTGTCTTTGTGACTGGGTAGATTTATTTAGAGCTACTCTGGGATTCAGAAGCTCTGCAGAATGTCTTCAGGACACTCATTCCCCAATTCAGCAAAGTATTTAAGCAAACATCTAATACTGAGCATGAAGCCAGTCCTTTTGACATCACCTTCAATCACAGAGTTATAGCCAAAAATAAAGTTGGTGTTTCACTGAAATAGAGCCATGAAAAACCTGTAAGATATGTTCTTTGTATCCAAAGTCTGATTTTGATTCTCAAGTGGGAGAAGTTGTATCCTGCAAGACATGTTATTTATGTTGATATAATTTCTTTCCAATGGCATTTATTTAAGTCTGTATTTGTTGCTGGCCCATGGAGAAATGTTACATTCAAGCTGCAGCTTGAATAATATAAAACCTGACCCTTTAAAATAATCAGCCACTCCTGCCTCCAGGGCCAAGTGCAGATAGTTTTAATCCACACCACATGTGGCAAAAGGCAGAGATGTCAACCTACAGACTTCTGAGAAATGCATAATTAGTGCGAGAAAAAGTGGCACTGATAATAGAAAAACATATTTAAGTAGGCACTGTGAGACACTTACAAATATCTTTTATTTACATTCTATGAGATGGCCCACCTAGCTACACTTCAGGTACATCAGAAACTCCAAATTAGAGAGAGGCAGATAAAACCATAACTTGGATTCATCTTAATGACTACCAGCAACTTCAGTTACAGCATGAAAATAGTCTGGTGGGAGTGTGGTGTGACTAGAACCATTTTGGGCAAAACAGGCATAAACAGAAAGTTAAATGTGAGCCTGTAACTAAACCAATCTTTCTGTAAAGACTGCCCTGCAGAAATAGTTTGCACCAACTATGTTCCTTACCATCTTGATGGGCAAGTATCCGAATATCCTGGAGGCTGAGAAACACAGACAGAAGGAAAAAAACCTCCAAAAAACCCACAACAAAACTAAAGTTTTGGTACAGGTCTAAGAGTAGTCACATATCTGTGATATCTTATTTTTTTCCTCATACGCATATCTCTAACAGCCTTTGAAATAATTCTGAAAATATTTAGAACATTTATATAAAACTGTATTTTTTTTTCCAGAGATAAATATGATAAGTTATGCCTTAGGGTAGTTGCATATTGATGAGCACTCATTTTTAGAGGAAAGTAGTGCCTTACCATCTATCTTTAACACTTCACCATTTTCACAAGACCTCATCTCCCTCATTTCATCATTCTCAATGACACCCAAAAATATAAGAGTCAACCCCTTCAGAGTCTGAACAGTGGGGTAATAAAGGAGGAGCTCAGTGCAGAAGAAAAGCTCCGTGTTGGACAGATTTAGTGAGGAGGTCTTTCCCATGAGGTTTCCAGCACTGCTGGTGACACATAGTGTAGGCAGGCCTTGGTTTCCAGCTGCCAGGCCTGCCTCCAGACCTGTTTGCTGCCCACCACAGACTGCTCACCTGCCTGCCCAAAACTAATTGCAGCTGCATTCAGCTAAGGTGCTCTGAATTAAATTCTGCAAATCTCAATCCCAGCCATATTCCCATGAGACTAAATGTTTCTATACGTTAGCTCTCAAATTTTACACTGCAGCAAACATGTAGAGTAAAACCTTTTGTTTAAAAGATTTCAATTTTCTTTGTGGCATATCCGTGTGCTTTGCCTCCCCTGATGTACACTGATGGTCCGAAGAGGAGGTACTGAAGTGATCGGAGTACTCACTGAGAGGTGTGGAGCATCCTCTCTGCCCTTTGAGGGTCTGGTGGGGTGTTTGGGGCATATTACACAATACAAATTTTCAACAACCACAGAAAGCCTGAGGGCTGTAGCACTCCTGCTCGTTGAACTATGTTTGCAGCTATGGTTTTGAGTTTGCAACAAAGGCTGAAGCATTTCTGGGGGCAGAGGAAGGGGATATTTTCTTCAGCTGGATGATCAGTTTCAAGGTAAAGAATTCAAACAATTAATGACTACAAGACAATTAGAAAAAGTTTGGGGATTTTTTTGTATTGTTTTAAATCACAGACAGACAAAGCCTAGGCTGCACTTTTTTGATATTTCTAGGAGGAGATTGTTGGCAGAAATCGCAGCAGCAATGTACAGCTCATCATACAGTGCTGTGGGCTCCCAGCCTTACAGGATAGAGACAAGTTAAAAAGGCAGCGGAAGGAAGGGAGGGTTTCTTCTCCACAGTCCTTGACAGAAAAACCATTTAGCAAAACAAATATAAAATAATTGGATTCTTTTTCTTTGTTTTCTTTGCTTATTTTCTAGTTAAGTGTTTGATTCAGCAGCTTTCTTTACTATTTCCAAGCCTTACATGTGTTGTTTAGCAATAGAGGCTTTGCCTCTCTTCTGAGGCAACTACAGAAGCACATTGGGAGTTATTTCAGTGTTATTTATGGTGCAGTGAACGCCCGTGACATTTTTGGTGATATAGATTAAGGGGACAAATTAGTCAGATTGGTCTGGATTTCCTTTTTAAGAAATCCATTAAACCATACAGTATTCTTTGTCCCCAGATTCTCGTGCTTTGATTTTCCCAGAATAAGGGCTTTTTATCAAAACACTCTAGAGCACCTTTTTTGTTTTTTCAGGAAAAAAAAAAATCTCCTGTAGTGAATTTGCATTAGAATATAGAATTTTAAGTGCTAAATGTACAGTCTTCCAATATAGTTTTTCATTATTTTGAAAATAGGTTTGATTTCCCTAGATGCCTAAAGGATAGCTGAGCAAAAATTTATTTTTCACATAGCCAATTTTTGGAAATATTTTGCTCCCTATGTTGCCTATTGATTTCCAAGTAATTCTTATTTTTGTCCCACAGATCTCAATCAGCAGCACTTTTAAATATGAAAATATCACAGAAAGGCAGCACCTGCAGTATCATTTATGTAAAACATGCTGATTTATTGGTCAGTCTCACCTAGATTTGTACAAGAGATTTGTATTAAACTAATTTCTAAGAACTCGTTGTTATTAATTCAACAAAAAGCACTACTACCGATGTAAAAATCCTGCAGAAAGAAAGGTAAACAGTCTTCTTTTGGTAATGATTGCATTTTAGGGTCCTATAGGCACAAAAATAGGCCCCCCTAGCCCTCAGCTGCCACATCATAAATTATAGCCATGCCTCTACACTGCTCCAGGTCAAAGTTCCTATTTCATTAAAAAGTGGAACTAGAAACTTTAGAATTATATTTGTATATCCACTTCTCATGTACAAAAAAAATGTTACAGATTTTAGTCTTTCACAATAGTAAAGGAAGCAAAAAAATGCTACTATTAATATGTTTCCTATGCTGTTAAAACAGCAATTCTGAAAAAAATGTGGGACTTCCCAGATTATACCCAAGAAATAAAGAAACATCTGTGGCTCAGAGTAAGCGGGACAAGAAGATTAAAAAGAAGTAAAACTATAAGTTTTCATGGTGTGTAGCAGTGCTGTAATGAGCACTGCAACTTCCACAGGTATGCTGCCTAGAATGAAAGTATTTCCCCAGTTTATTAGCACTGGCACATGGTTTCTCACTGTTCACTGGAGTCCTGCTTTTTGAAGTTATATTAAGATACTTACATCTAAATAACTACTTTTTTTTAAAGTCCAGGGCACCTCCTGGTTCAATTATCCGGTATACATGTAAATTTGGTGTTTATGCACTCACAATTCTCTATATTATTCGTTGTATTTGACAGATTTTTAATCCATATTTATTAGTTGCTATTGTCATTGCACCTGATGGAAAAAAGGTAGGGTGCTGAAGGATCTTTAGTGACTCAGGTACAGCAAAAGCAGATGGAAAATGTGCTCCAAAGTGACTTAGCCTTACCCACAAAGAGTCCATAAAAGGCTTTTACTGATTCACTGCAAGCTTTGAGGGTAGGCAAAACACAAGAAAGAGAAATTAATGCTAGACTAAGGCAGAAAAGTTGTGTGAAAACTGCAAAGTATAGAAAACTGAAATCTGAACTCTACCATGTTTTATGCATAAGTGGTACATATATATCATTGTGATATATCATTGTATGTGCATGATGTATCACATTTAGTACAGTTGGCTTTAAATGTAATTTATTGTTTTGTTTTTACAAATCATACTACAGAACACTTATGAATCTACTGCTAAATGCAGTAGTACCATAAATAATTTAAATCAAATTACATTTGTCAACTAAATCAATAAAGTACCTTTAATTATACATTATCCTTGATTTTTTTATTGTGTTTTTCCCCTTGCTTGTGGACTGCTTAAAATCAGTATTCTGCAATTGATCTCCCTGTTATTAGAATGAATTAATGATCCCCTAACATGTTTCCAGTGGAAGACAAAGACTTTTTCTTTTCATTTCCATTTCATCTGACACCAAGGATAATAGCACTACATAAACATGTGCTTTAACACAAATACAAATGATAATAGTAAAATACCAAAAACAATACAGAAGCACCTCAACAATTAAAAATGCAGTAAACAACATTTTTTTGATCATAATCCTGGTCATGAGATTTATAAATACTTCTCCAGTTACATCAGCTCACATGACAGAGCTCAGCTGCCCATGAGCCCAGCATCACTGCAGGTCACAGTCAACACACCCAACAACATCCCCTCAAACTCCATCAACCTCAGGCTGGCAGTTTACTGACTGGAAAAGCCAAGGATTTGCTAAATCCACAGGGAAACCCAAGGCAGGAGGTGGCAACAGCCTTTTGTAATCTCTGTGATTGTCCAGCAGCTGGGCCAGGGAACATGGCTGAAACGGAACTGTCAAGAGTGGGCTCAGCTGCTCCTCAGCCATATCAGCTCTCCTGCTCATTGCTGTGAACCCTTGTCTCAGTGTGGTCGCCTGCTGGTCACCTGCTGGTCACGCGCAACAGCTGTTTCGCCAGTCTGGGAACTGACACTGGATTTACTTTACCGAGCTGGTCTACGCATGGCCCTAGAGTTACAGCTTCCCTATTTCCCTTGTTCCTCCTCAGACATACAAAGACCTCAAGGGACTTTGGGGTCTTACAAAATAGTATGAGTAGAGAAGAATCACTCTTTACCAAGTTACACCTTTGTGTTATGTTCCAGTGGTATCAAAAGCCAAGAAATCCTGTGTGAGGGTGCTCCTGTCACGAGAAGGCTCTTACAAGAGGAACGTCAGAATAAAGGCATCAGTGTATGTGTTGTGATACAATGCATTCTTGTAATCCCCATAAGCAGAAACCAGGCTCCTCTGATTTCTTGAATCTGTGTGTTCAGCAATTTGTAACTGTGTGTGTCTAACTGGGTAATCTTCAGAGATTAGATGTCTTCCAACAACAAAAAAATAGTGGTGTTCATATGGTCAAAAGAACATGTGCTCAGACAAGAGCTGGGAGATCCTCAGAGATAAAGACCTTCTGGTTAAAGCACACCAACTACTCTTCATTCATTCACGTCGCTGAAAGGCACAGTTCACCAAGAAATATTCATAAAGGTCAGTGGTGAGCCACAGAAAAGCTTTAAGAAACCAGTCTTAGTCTCAGTTTTTATAAATTTTGTGCTCATAGATTTTATTTTTAAATTTTAAAATGAACACAAAAAGAAGAATGTTAGAAGCAAATGTTAACTTTATTATACTTGCAGATTAATTGCTACTGCAAATGTTTTAGTTTGCAGCAACTCATATATTTCCATTTGATACGCAAACATCATAAACAGTAATAATACTTGCAATAAACTCTAAAATATTGGCTGTGATTATTTCTTGTCATCATATAGGATCAAGTTTTCAGCCTGGTATTAAAAGTCTTATTTCTGAATCCCTAAAAACTTGCAAGAAAAGTATTTTTACTTTTTATTATATTATACTGTTGCCTCTAGAGTTACAAACAGGAGCTGAGGCGTTTTTATGAAGGCAGAGAAAAGCAAAAAAACCCCTTTATTTTGTAAGTTTTCCTAGCATATTGCAGCCACGAGGGGAAAGCACTCTTCCCCCACTGGGCACACAACCCCCAGTGTACAAAATAAAGGATAGGTTCAGGTAAGGAAAAGGGAAAAAATCCCTCTTCTCTCTGCACAACAAGTCTATATATTCTGGTCTAACAAATTGACATAGTTTACAGAGATTCTCCAATTAAGGGATAGCACTCATAGCTCAAATCCGCGTGGCAACCTTCTATTGGATTTTTCTCTTCTCTCTAAACTTTCGGTTTTTAGCCAGCACAACGCGATAACATGTTCTAACATGTTCTCAACTCTGGAATGCTAGGATGATAAGTGACTCTATTTTGTCTGGGATATAAGGTATTACTGGCTAGGGTTACAGTGAAAAAAGTTACAGGAATTCTAACATAAAACTAGGAAAAAAGCAAAAACACCCTGGCATCAATAGATCGATGTTTTAAAAAAATTCTTTAAATATTTTTTCTTGAATATAACTCTTCAGACATCCCACATGAAATAAGATAAGGAAATAGAAATGGGAGTCTGAGCACAGGAGCTCTTGGAAGGAAGGAACAGGCCTGTTGGGAAGGTCTAAAGATGGCTAAATGGCACATGAGTGAGCAAACAAATAGAAATGCAAATATGCAAGGGAGGCCATGTTTTCCTGTTGTGAATCTGAGGCAGAGAAAATATTAATCAGACACATCCCTATAATAATTTCTTGTGTAACTGCATCCATTTGGACAAACAAACAAAAACGCACCAGCATGAAACCTGCAGAGATTTAAGTCAGCCTTTGCCTCCCATCTCTAAGTGCTTAAAGAAAAGTACACACACAAAGATGGAATGTGTAATCATCTGGTGAAAGGGTGGACCTAGCCTGTGAGAAAGTAAAAGGCAATAGGAATATGCCTGGAAAAAGGGGCAGCCAAGTGACAGAGTGATAGAGAGAGAATCCATCAGAGGGACAAAGCAAAGTCAGTTGAAACTCTGCATAAGCACAGGGTTTCTTGTGGGTATCATGAGATCTTTGTAGATGCTATTAAACATAATTGCATCAAAGAAATAACTTGAACCCATTATATATTTCTACTCCAAAATTTTACCAAGATATTCCCATCACAAAGAACAACAAGGAGGAAATTGTGTTGTTGTTTGGTTTCTTTTTTTACCATAGTCTGGGAAACTGATTTAAATTGAAAAGAAAGTTCTAGCAAATATTGGACTTCTTGGCTAATTTGGTTTTGTTTTTTTTTCCTTCCCTTAAAAAGAAATAATCAAGATTTTGAAATGTCTGTGGAGTTTGACTCACAGACATGGAAATCAATCAGCACTACTCTATTGGCTTCAGAGAACAGTGGAGGAATTTAAATTATTTTGTTCTTAGTACCTTGATTTTTTTTTCCTTCACATTTCATCTGATTCAAGAACATGGAACGGTTGTTAGGCCAATAGCTGTGTAGTTTTTCTGAAGCACCCAGCTTAGAGATTGATTTGGCTTTCTTTTTAAAAAAGAACTACAATTAGTTATAATTAAAATTTATCTTATAATTTTGACACAGCATTAAAAAATCAAGGGAATGTCTTGCCATGTGGAAAGCCAGTAGGAGAGGTAGTAGCTCTTTTCATTTATAAACAAATATATGCAGAAGGGGAGAATATGAACACAAATTTCTTTACTTCAAAGGATTTCTTGCCTAGCTGATATTTTTCTAAATTGGCTTATACTGTAGGGATCAATTAAAATATCATTGTTGATACACTGCTTCAGGAAATCTGCAAGCCTGGACATGCATATCCATATTTCAGGAGGCAGTATGTACTCATATGATGTATTGAGAAAAAGATTAAATAAATGCAAAGTTTAGAAAATATTTTTCAGTATATTTGAATACATAAGCAAAAAGCAAGGGAAGGGCCACTTTGAACAGGACATTACAAGGATATGGTCTTATATGCTTCTTACATCTATGCATCCATCTCAGGTGCATGAATTAAGGACCTTTGCTCCCACAAATGTAACAAAACCCCCAGAGGATGACAGAGCACTCACTTGCACTGCGGACTGTGCATATGAAACCAGGTTCCTCACTGATGGATATTATTTTACAATAAACACTGTTCCTGGATATTGCAGTGCTCCCTGATCTCGATACCATAACACTTAAAACAAGCTGCTATCCATTTCTGGATCCAATTAATCACAGATGAGCATCAGCTCTGTCTTGAAGCTCTATTATACCTTTTTCAGCAGCACAAGCAGTTCCTGGAAATACACTGGATTGTTAAACAGAAATGCAGTTTTGAGCAGCTTTTAGAAGTCACATTTGAAAAACAGTTCTGCAGTGACTACTGGAATGAACCACAGCAAGAGATTGAGAAGTATCTAGTACTTTACAAGGCACATCTAGGAGCTAACAGATTAAATGTGAAGATAGGCAATGCAAAAACATCATCCTACATGGGATACCTTCACACTCTTGGGTTTTTATTTCTTTCGCTGCTGCTTGTTATTCAGCAAGTAAGATGCATTCTCTTGCAAGTGCTTTTAGACCTCTCTCTATACTGCCATACTAAGATATACTGGGGAAAGCAGAAATGTGCCTCCAGTCTAAAAGCATGAGGAGCAGCAACTTGTGGGTCACGGCAAAGATGGCAAATCATACAAGAAACAAGACAGCTGCAGTTGACTATTCTGCATCACCACATTCCATGAAATGCCAGCCCAACCATGACTCACAGCAAAGAACGCAATCAGTGCCTCTAGTACAGGAATGCAACATTTCACCAGTGGCTATGTTACGTAAGTTGTGAAATCAAGGTAAGAACATTACCAAATTCATATTTGAAATATTACCCACCAAAAGCAGGAATAATTTTGCACCTGTGGTTCTGCAGGCATTACTTGATTTTCTTTATTTTTATTATTCTACTTTACTTTTAGCGTCACTAAACTATTCAAGTAAATTTAACCCATATATTGTGCAGGCTTTGGGAGAATCATCAAACTGAATGACCACTCAGAAGAAATAAAACCCACCTTAAAATTCTATAACTAATAGATTGTAAATGAATGAAAAATACATGCTTCAAACTTGCCATTACCTCGATCTGTAAAAAATGGCTGCACTTCTAAAGTTTTATTGGTAGAATTAGAGTTTAACACAACAGCAAACAATTACGTACTGCAAAAGACGTATATCCTTTTTTTTCTTTTTGTGGTCAATTTGCTTTTTCAGCCCCAGTATCTTCATCATTGCTGTTTGATGAATCAGCTTTCCTGTTAATTAGAGGTGCAGACCCATCATCTAATGAAAACAGTCTGCATTTTATGATCCCCTAGACTGTAGTTCTGCATATTAAAATAGAATTGCAATCTCAGTGAAAGAAATAAAATCAGATCTAGCATCTGTGGTTTGAACAGAACAGATAAAAATGCTACTCATTTAATTTTAGCAGTATTTTTTAATGTTAGTATAAAAAGAGGCCCTCGATGTAATTAAAAAATGCCTATAAATTAGAAATAAATTGGTAGAAAACAGCACAATTGTTCAGTACATCGAGTGGCTTCATTAAACATACAAATTTGATAGCCAAGAGTTTCATATCCTATTCAAAAGTAACAGAATTACTATTATACCACTTATTACATCCTCTTTTCATCTGTGCAATAAAAGTAGATCTAATGTGAATGGACTTATCTCATTAATCTTTTTAGGTTTCTTAACACTTTTCAATTAAAAAAAAGAAAAAAAAAAGATTTTGCTTAGCATGCCTCAACAGCACCTTAGTTTTCTTAAAGGTACTACACATGAAAGGAATCAACACAGCCTGCTAGGATGTACTGAAAATGATAGGATTTTAGGAGACCACTAAATCTTATTTAATTCTGTTCACTGATATCACCTTTAACACCGTGATATAGGAACATGAATACTTAAGACTAGTGCTAAGGCAAATCTGCCTTACAAAGGTATGCATGCATACAGTCTACTGCATTTGCACTATATTACTTTTTGTCTGGAGTGACTTTTGTCCCTTCCCTTCCCTTCCCTTCCCTCCCCTTACCCTCTTATTTCTCAAGAGAAATAAGCCATAACTCATGTAACCACCTCAATTACCTTGAGACAACTTTAATCAAC